>RXPK01000247.1:4077970-4642492 GCA_004143645.1 Protaetia brevitarsis
CACTTTCTTAACTGTAGCATTAATCTTGCATATTTTTAATATTTTTAAAGTTTTTGTATCATATAATGCATAATATCTCGTACCTAATTGTATGCTTTCAAATTCCCAATGATTATTTGTAGGTAAGCTACTTTGTATGCAATACATTTCTAAAAATAATAATTAATGGTTTTGGTATTATATATGGCGCAATTTTAATGGAGAATTCCTAAAATAATATGAATTTTTTTGAGTAAGGTAGAATGGGTATGAATAGAAATTTGCTATAAGCAACTGCAGTCTTTCATAGGCATCGATGGCAGTTCTTCCATTGTTGGTATGGAGCTACCTCATGAGTCGGGCTAAAAGACTATGTTTATTGTAAAATTGTCTGTGTTATGGATATTCATGTTCGTGATAGGTATGTGGAAGAGGATCCTTTTCAACTAACTTGTAAGGGTATCCAAGATCTTCTTCCACGTCTTGCCTATCTTCTTATGTATGATTTACAGAGATCTGCCACAAGAAATATTAGTTTGATTTTGTTATCACTGCACAGATGGCGAAGCAGCCAATCTATTTTTGGTAATGTTAGAGTTTTTTTCGTCTTGACACTAGCGTCATAAACTAAAGCTCCAACACTCTTTTCTTCGATTTTCGACCAAATTGATTATAAAAAGCAGGCAGAAATATCATGTGTTGGCATACAAATTAAGAAATCTGAAGCTAAATTTAAATCAAACGAACAATTAAATTATTGTGCGAAAGAAACTAGCTGCCATGACAGAACACGTTATAAGGTGTAACGGAACGGGTTTTCTTGTCTGGAAACTTTTGGGGATGGCCAGCCCAAATTCAAATAAGACAAGCCAAATTCCGTCTCGCAGACAACCCCTCCTGCTCTTTTGACCGGCGAGCCACTGCCGGGAAACAAACTGTTTGTTCGGTGGCGAATGGTTTTAGTAATTTTAGCCAAAGATGTTTCCCAACTGTGTTTTCCACCGTCAGTCGAAGCAGGGCCGTTAGTTAGCCTAATGATTGTCGACTTATCCTTCTCGTCGGCTTTCTCTTACTGATGATAACTTCCTCTCCAACCCCTTTCTAAGGGTTCAAACTAAGCTTCTTTTAAAATGACGAAATAATAGAACAACTTATATTTTTTAACAATTATATATTGAATATTTTAAGACATTAAAAGAAAAACTAACACACTACACAATTAAATAAAATAACAAGTGAACTAGAATGAACAAAACACATCTTTTTTCCTAACGAATATTTTAAAATTTTATTCTGTTGTTTAACATAAGCTCAATTAATTTTTCTTACACATTTATTTATTAAGGGAGAGAGAGAGAGAGCGAACGAGTTACGGTTTTCACGTATTTGCTTTGGTTAGTTTTAAGCAAAAATTTTGAACATCTTACGGGCCGATGTGGGAAAAATAATTCTTCTCGTAATCCAAATTTTAAGGCACAAAACTTACACAACACTCACAAAAATTTAGGCAAAATAAAAGGGGGGAATTTAAGCGGTTTTAGTACCAAAACCACTAATCACCTCTCGAGGAAAGCTTTTGCTTCCTGTTCTCGAATTTTTATGCTCAATTTTAAATGCAAAATTTTAAGATGAGAAGTTTTAATCCTAAGAATTACAAACACTCGACGAAGGGGCGCGTGCTTATTCCTGAAGCTAGATTGAAGGATCGCGAACTAATTAATTGTAAACCGCAATGTTAAGGGTTTTTATAAACTTTGTTTGTGACGTCAATTCGCACCGATAACTAGTTTCGCTTCTCTTTAGAGGAGGGCGCAAGTATGACCGAAGGCGTTATTTTTCTGACTTTCAGACGTCCTACTTGAGAGGACCGTGGGAATTGCTGATCGGCGTTTTGTAACATACAATAGACAAAGTAGTAGATAAAATACAAAGTAATACCATATTATCTTAATCACGCGAGTCTTTAAACGAAAATAGATTATTGTTTCCTAGCAGACCTAGGCAGACGCTACTCAGCAAATGCCACAGTACCTATCAACTACGTATTAATAAAATGAATTTAAATTCTCGCATTATACAGGATGGAATTTCGAATTCTTACAAAGGAAATAATCGAGAAATACTTCTTAATAAATTCTATTTATTGTATAATTTGAAGAAACTCACAGAAAATATGCAATACATAATATTACATACACCTACGCCCTCTCCATTTGGCTTAGATAACTATAGCAACTTTACCCCGCATATTATTCGGCATAATCCACCACCTTAATGTTTGATTGCCTCTTTATCGCAACATTCGCAATTCACAGAGATATCAAAAGCAATTAGTACTCATTATGAATTAGCACACTCCCCATGGCGATACTGCTTAATGCTTATGCCCTATTCAAACGTAATTACAGTATTACATTTGTCACTAATTTCAATACATTCGTATAGATAGGCAATACATACATACAATACACATGCATACTGATATACAAATGATGCCTTATAACGCAACACTACAGAATATGTATTTACTGGTAGCGCAGGCATAACGTTGACAATGTCGCCGTAATAATTACGGAAATGGACCGTGACACTTTGTACGTGATATTCCTGGCGTGAGCGCTTCTATCCGTGTATTTATATGTCCGTATCTGTTTACTAGGAGCACCTCTAATCGCCGTGTTTGGCAATCACTTGGCACATCGTTCCATCAGCACGCAAGTCAACTCCTGGTGGCTGATTGCTGGCTCTCTGTCGTTCAACATCTTCATCACCTGCTTTACTATTCTAATATTGCTGTTTTTCTTAATTTACAACATCACGGTTAAGAAAATCAAGATCATAAGAAGCAAGTACGATAAAGAATCGGAAGGATTGAAATATAGGTAAGTGAGTGTTATAGATTCTAAAACTATTTCACGTATCAAATTATTAAAATTTCAATTTAATTCTCCACAAAACTTTTATATTTATCATAATAAATGAACCTACACTTACTTTAACTTTTATATGTGACAGGAAGTATAACCCTAATAGCCAAATTTAAATTTCCCGCCACTATTTTTAGTGATTTCAACGTAAACCTATTAAAATAACTACTAATTTAATACAAAATGGTAAATTTATGTTTCAAAGTTGAAGTTACTAAGAATAATTACGGGCAATTTAGATTTGGCTATGTGGAAAGTTTATAAATAAATAGCATTATTTTATTGGTGTGATTTCTATAAAGCTCTTTAATATTTTTTTTTGATGCTTAAATAAGTATGCTTTAATGTCATGTATCAACATGTTGTCTCATTCATCCGATTCCTTATGAATCCTTTTACTTTAATAGACGAAATACCTCATTACTTGCAATTTCAGGCTGTGCAAAGTAACCAACTATAATATTATAACTTTTTGAGCTTACATTAAAGATACTATGTTGGTACCTACGGCCATTGAAGTTGCATACTTGTCAAGTCTTTCTGCCAATTTAGTTAATGTTGCCAAAGGATTATATTTTGCGTTTTCAGAAGTATGTGCCAATTTCCTTGCATGCTAGGTGCCCAAGTAACACAAAAACATTAATAAAACATTAAACAAATTCTTAAATAACCATGAAAACTAAAGACTTTCTTTATATTATAAACGCCAGTTCTTTAAATATTTTACACATATTCCTTTATAATATTTAAAACTTACGCTTCAAAGATATGATCATTAATATTAACAGTAAATCTCATGTTGATAAAAATTATAATTACCCCAATTATATGTACATGTATCCTTTTAGAGGTTTATATAGGTGGCCTCAATTCACATTTTATCTCCTCCACTGCCAACTTTTGCGTTATCCACTCCCATTTGGCATCTTCTAATTGGTAGAAGACGCAACCAATTTCGAAAAGGCCTAAATTTACTATATGGTGCAGCTGTTCCAGAAGCCGTAGGAGTTCCAGAAGACGCTAGCTGTTCCAGAAGATATTTAAGCTGCATCAGAAGCCGCTAAGCTGTTCGAGAAGATGTTTAAGCTGTTTCAGAAGCCGCTAGCTGTTCCAGAAGGTATTTAGACGGTTCTAGGAGGTGTAAAAACTGCTTTGGGAGGCTTATTCAGCTCCTGGTACAGCTTAAACACCTTCTCGGACAGTTAGCGGCTTCTGGGACAGATTAAACAACTCCCGCGTTTGCAAAAGATATTTAAGTTGTTTCAGAAATGTTTAAGCTATTCCATTAGGTATCTAAGATGTTCCAAGAATTGTTTACGTTGTTCCAGAGTCGTTTCAGCTATTTCAGGAGATAGCTAAATTATTCCAACTGTTTAAGGTGTTCTAGAAACAGCTGCACTGCCTTCCCAAGCCGGGTGTGTCTTTGATCAATCAAAAGGTGCCAAATGGGCATCGGCAAAGGTGAAAGGTAGGAGTGGAGGGGATAAAACGTAAATTGAGACCACGTGTATAAACATTACTCCTGTAGCTATTCTACTACCACTCACGATAAAGAGCAAAATCCTTGAGCAGAACCTATAACATGTTCGCTAGGGTTAAGTTTTTTGTCGCAGTCCAAGAGTTAGAAGATATTACAACCTTGGGCAACATACAACGATCTTTCAGGGCGAAATCCATACTATTAAGATATGTGCTACGAAAAATTCAATAATTTCATTGACACTCAGGCGGTGGTGATAGCATTAGAAGCACATAAATCCATAATCCACTCCTAATTTGAGTACTCGGGCATTCTCGAAAATGAGGACCAGAGATCCTTGCAGAGCAATTTCAAGGTCTGGAACTTGCTTGACATAGCACATACGGTATCTAAATACCAACCAAATTGTGGCTAAAACAGAAACTGTTCTAATACTGTAACTGCCTTGGTTTGATGCATGCGAAAGAGTGTATTTACCTAGTCATGCCAGAATCAAAGAACTACTTGAACTTGACCGCAAAAGTGTCATGAGATACAATAGACACTAGTAGTCGCAGTAGACAGGACGATTAATCGAACAATGAGGATTTCTCACTAAACCATTGTTAACTTTAGCTCAAAACATTTTATTTTTGCAATGCTATATAAAGGATAGACTTGGAACAACCTAGATCAAAACTGGAAACAGCGAATGTTGTTACCAACACTCCACTCCAGGAATGAATCAACAACAAAACTCCCATCTCCAACTAGGTAGTTGAAGATGTCGTCACTGTCTATGTTTGACATGGAACTATGGAAACATATCAACACGAATATAAAATATACTACCGTACGTGACCAGCATTCCGTAGCCCAGATAATTAAAACCCATTCCACTGTAGTACCTATTTCCCACTGAATTCAGCCAAACTCCGTCTCCAAATAAAGCTGGCATAGGCTCGCTTCTGGATGATTTATTGGATAAGATAGCTGCGTACACTTAAGCGACTCTAATTGGGACCATTGCGCTACATATGCTCATTTGTAGAGTGTATAATATTGGAGAACAAAAAAAATTATAGACATGCAGGTATTAACCGAGAGATACATACAAAAAATTTCAAAAATAGAATTGGCAAAAGACAGTCGTTCGCTGAGCTATCCTGATAAGTGCACTAGAACTACTGTCAAAACGTCGGATTTAGTAATCCCATAGACTAGACGATGGAAACATTCCAAACAATAACACATATAAAATAAATATCAAAAGATTCCTAATTTAGAAAACACTGACCAAATTTTATCGAAAATCTCTAACACTTGCTTGAATGTTAGTAAGTTATAATAACTATAATACGATTTTCCAAGCAAGATGTTAAACTAGATTTAACAACTTGCAGCTTGGGATGAACGTAGTTTCATTCGCCTGTGTAGCTATGAGGAAGCAAGAGAATGAATGAAACCAATGCTCAAGGTTGCTTTTATGACGTAATCGTTTACATTTTGTGAAAAACAGAAGCAAGCAGCTTAGTTCAAGACATGGCTTTTGTAATAGCTTACATTTTAATTTTTAGACAAAAAAAACTTCGTGCTCAACACTAGTTAAATCATTTCCCTTTCAGCATATGCAAAATTTATTTAGTTCGTTTAAAATTTAGTTTAATTTAGGTGCATATCAATTAAAGCAAGCTTTACCGTCCAGGAGAAAACATTTCACGGGCAGTTTGTATTGTTCCCTAAATTAATACAGCCCTTCGTTTCACTATTCAAAACTTGGAAAGTCTAACCTTTCTGTCGGGTCGGACGCCGTCAACGAATTGCCCCAAACTCAGATAATCTATTGCCGTTCCGGCGTCCTCTACAGTATTTTGTCTTTGTTCGGGCTTCTATTTTAGATTTTACGGTCGTGAGACTTTGTGTCTGCTTCTTCACATCGCAAATTTTCAATATGTACCTCGTTCAAAGATGAACAGTGCCGGTTGAGTTATACCCTAGAGTTCGTAACCTGTCGATAATAGCTTTTATTTAATTCCTTTCGGCACCTATTCCTGTAATTAACATCTTTTTATCGATCATCGTTTTCATTGCATGCTTTGAAACAGTTATGCATTTATCAGGAGTTACGACGACATTGAAATTTACACAAAAGTAAATTGGAGAATTGAAATAGTGGTATCTATTTCAGCTCACAATAGCTTCTTCCCTGTAACGAATATTACGAGGGTCTGTTCGTTCTGGTAAAGATATGAGACATAACCAATTTTAAATCCCAAATTTATATATAAGCCGATGTCATATGTTTCAATACACTTCAAGAACCTTGGGCCACCAAAATCTCTTTATTTAACGCCCTTGGATTTGTATTTGGGGGAACAAAAAATTATTAGTGTATTCAGTATGGTACAAATCAAAGTAGAATTAGAGCGAGAAGTAACTGAACAAATAAACAGGCTACAACAAGAGTTTAAATCGGGATTCTAAAGTGTTTCCAAGCGAATACTTATAATTTTGTTATACCTACATACAGCACTTCGTTTTTGATTACCTTGTATTTACTAAATTTAATTTTTTCATACTGTATTTTGTTTTTTATCTGCTTTTTAAACTAAAAATGGTTTTTCATCGCCTACTATCAGTTAAATACCTTTTTAAAACTACATTTTTTGAAAATCAATAAATCTAAAAGAAGCAATGGAAATAGATTTAATAACCCTTACAGCTTTCGATTGAGTGTAAAAATACGCAGGACATTTTATTAAAAACAAAAAACTCTTAGTACTAAGAAGTTACGCCAACCACAATCAACCCTAGATTGTAGGACACCTATATAATTTCGTTTACTTTTTATTCTTTTAGGTTAAATAGTAGAGAACCTATGCCCTCCACAATCCCATAAAAACTCTCTACATTTCACTTTAGAGGCGTTGCTTTAAAAGCACCTTATTTTTTGTTTTTCTATCGGTAACCGAATAGATAGGGAGATGTTTATAAAGTCGGCTTTAAAATTTCCACTAATATCTAAAAATGCACTAAAAGATATGCACTGAAAGAAATAGATTGTACTCTTTAAAATAAATATGTTATGCTTTAATATATTTTATAGCTCCTAAAGGAACGATGATATTTTATATTACCGCTGAGAATGTATAATAAATTTCTGTTAATAGTGTTTATTAACTCGTATAGTAGAGAGAGTGTATAATGCTATGGAATCAAATGTATGGAATCTAATATAGAGTCATTTAGAACAGGTTTCAAAACCAAATGAAGAAGTTATTGAAAAGTCAGGCGTGTGTTACTTACTTTACAGGCGATTTTTGAATTTGTTAAGAATAACTATTTAAAATAGACAATATTAGCATTAGGTGCTAAATATTGCCTTTATTATAATGTAAACTTTATTTTCCATGTTAATTCAAGCTTACCTGGTATATTTTATGTGTGTTGTTATATTTTGCTCGGAGAGATTTTTCATTCTTCGGGATACCTATTTGTAACTTTTGCCGTATTCCCCTCAAACTAGAGGAAATAACGGTATCTTAATGTCGGTTAGCGGTATTCTTCAAAATTGAAGTTGGCCTGCCTGATAGCGATAACAATCGAAGGCTGTTGACTGAGTAAATTTAATTTGAATCCTCATTCTGCCTGTGGCTACGAGAGACGACGGTTGTATTAATTTCCTATTACGATTTTTATGCCACACTTTGAAAAATATCAAAGTTCCAAGAAGTGTTTAAAGTATCGATATAATTCCTGAATATTTAAAATCCTTACTAAATACCTGCAAAATTGACAAGAATTTCCTAAAAACTTCCTACGAAGATTCCCGGCCAGTATACCATTCCATGTTATTGACCGATTGGGGCCCAGCGAACCGAATATCCAATCTGTACCCAGAGAACTGCATCTCCGCCCGGCTTAGAATATCCCTGTTTGGCTTTCAAGTCAGTATTCATTTAAGTATACCTCATCCTAAAACAGAAAATAATTAATTAGTTTCATTTCAATATTTAACCAGAAATTAGATTTTTATAATTTATTTCACTATATGTCAATTTGGGGTTAGATTTATATCAACCGCCATCTAGTTTAGTATTTTAAGAATTTTTAATATTTAAGAGTTGTATAAAGAAAATCACTGATTGTGAGTTGGTCTGTGATAAATAGTTATTCTTAACAAATATCGATAATCACAGATGATCGTTTTCTATTAAATTTAGTTTTTGCTATTTACGGGTAGATGGCGCTGTTTTTTAAATGAATTAAATTTTAATCTGACAAAGTTCGAATACGTATTTTTGTATTAAATAATATGTTTTATATAGTATTTACTGATTCCAACATACGTACCTTGTGATCAAAGAGTCTCAATGATGAAACCTAGCATTTGGTAACTGAACAAAGATTTAAGCTTGTTTTGGTTTAAAACATTCTTTTATTTGTACATTTAGTGTTTTTACAACGTCTTTCGATAATTACTATATTTCAAATTTTAATAATCCGAGAAGGGGCTTTGGGAGTGCCTATTCGTTAGTAAGCGCCCGGAGTACGATTTTGACAGACGATTTGGTGCTCCTAGAAGCGTCCCGTGTCACCTAGAAGGTAGGAAGTCACTTTTCACAGTATTCTTTCACTTATCAGATAGGTCGCTGGGTGGATAAAAACGACTATACTATTTTATTTAATTTTATGGAAAAAGCAAAATAATAAATAAATTAAAAGCCATAAAGGCTCTGCTCCGATAAGCTATTAAAAAGTGCCCCTAAAGCTATCAGGCTGAAATTAAATCAAATGAGTACTACTGTCACACATACGATAAATACCAAAAATTAGCTCAATCGATGTCAACCCATTCGAGATATTAGCATAAGGGTGGAAAAATTCAATATTTTTTTTCTCAGGAATTACTTAAGCTATCACGTTCAAAAAAATTATGCAAGTAAACACTGATTATGGGCATTCTATAAAAAATCAAGAACTAATTCCCTCCACTCAGTTCAAAGTTATTATTATTTTCTCCTTTTTAGGGGTGGTTTTTTTGAGTTTGGTTCAAGGTGCCAACTTGGCTTCTTGTTATATTAGACCGCATGCATTTAGGTTTATTATAGTTTTTTTCAGTTTTTTCTGTGTGGTAGAACATGTAAATAAAAACGAAAAATCATCGAGCGGTTTCAGGATTATTTATATGTTGTACACTTCAGCCCTAGTAGTTATGAAAGCACTGAGCTATAAAAATAATTCTGTAAGAATAAATAATAATAAGTAGTATATTATTATATAATATATTATCTGTTGTTACATTTATTATTAACATATATGTATTCATAGTCAACATAAAATAATATTTAGCTCCATACACGAAGTCAAAGTTCCCTTTGGGGGGTGGTTTTTTGAATTTAAGGTTCGAACTTGACTTTTTAGTATAGTAATGCCTGCATTTGGATTTACTATATACTTTTTTCCCAATAAATTCTTTACAAGTGATGTTATATGAACTGGGAAGTATGCTCTTGATTTACAACCTTCACTTATTCTTCTGGGAAGAATGAATAGCTCGAAATAAGTATTTCTATCATCTTCATCGTTTATTTATTTGTTTAAGTTTTTTTCTTCCAGATATTTTTATTAGCAAACCACCGCGATTAATACACTTATGTGAGAACATATTTTAACTTACTTTCTACAGCACTGCTGTTTATTCTACATAAAGAAATTACATTAAACAACAGTCTCCAAACTCTCACAATTAAATAATTGTCATATTAAAACAAATTATGCATGTCTCAGAACATTGATTAAAGAAATATGTATAATAAATATATATATCTGTTTGGCAGTTAGAACAAAAGTAAAATACGAATAGTGGTTCTGTTCAACATTAAGAAAATCGTAACTATAAATACATAGCTTGTTGCAATAACAAATGTTAGATAGATAGAAATATATTGTTAGTAGAACAATAAATATCTAACACAGATTTGATTGATTTATGTTAATATGTTATCATATAAAAACATATATATTGTACCAAAACGCATAGATTTATGGTAAGAAAAATCAAGTCGAAAGTGAGAATCCAACTTGAAAAAACATCCCTAAAGGAAAAATAACTTCGAACAGCGTGTGCGGAATTAAATTTATTTTATTGTTACAATATTCTTTTTATATGTCGATGCTTTATAGATACTAGGGCTGAAATGTACATAGATATAATAATCTGACCGATCGATGAATAATTTGAATTTTATCCTTAAAATAATCAATAACCCAATGCTGCTGCTAAGATCAAAGAGGTTTTCTTTTTTATTTGTATTACTTCATTGAAGAACTTGACGAAATATATAATAAACCAATATAATTATACACTCATGTCATATAATAAAAAGTCAAACTGGCACCTTAAACGCAACTCAAAAAAAATCACCCTCAAAAAGGGAAAATAATAATAACTTTGAACTGCGTGTACGGAATTAAATATTATTTTATTGTTACATATTTTTGTATATTTCGGTGCTTTTATAACTAATAGGGCTGAACAATTTATACAAATAATCCTGAAAGTAATCGATAATAATTATTTTAACCCTAAAAGTAACCCAATAACAAATTGCTCCTACTAAAATCATTCCAAGAGATTTGATTTTTTATTTACATGTTCTACCACACAGAAAAAACTGAAAAAAATATATAATAAACCTAAATGCATATGATCTAATATAACAAAAAGCCAAGTTGGCATCTTGAACCAAACTCAAAAAAACCACCCCTAAAAAAGGGGAAAATAACAATAACTTTGAACTGAGTGGAGCGAATTAGTTCTTGAATTTTTATAGAATGCCCATAATCAGTGTTTACTTGCATAATTTTTTTGAACGTGATAGCTTAAGTAATTCCTGAGAAAAAAAAATATTGAATTTTTTCACCCTTATGCTAATATCTCGAATGGGGTGGCATCGATTGAGCTAATTTTTCGTATTTATAGTATATGTAACAGTAGTACTCATTTGCTTTAATTTCAGCCTGATAGCTTTAGGGGCCCTTTTCAATGGCTTATCGGAGCAGAGCCTTTAAAAATAATAATATTTAATTGTATTGAACCAAAGAAAATTAAATTTTAAAATCCCGGGCATTTTGTTCTGAAAAACAGAGCAATATATTTGAATAAATAAATGTTAGTATTCATGCTATTAACTGTTAATAAGTGTCCAGTAGCACTGATAATTTTTGATAATAACGTTTAAAATTTTTATTGTAGTTTCTGTAATGTAATATTTTACAGTAGGAGCGCTGTTCTTTCTTTTACAAGACGTAATTCATTGATACGCGACAAGTATTTTGTACGAAACAGTCCTGTTTAACGCTAATTGCACGCTCATTTTCAGGATAAAATTGATCCATCGATCCGCGTACGTCTTCTACTCGACAACGCTAATGATATTCAGCAGCATTGCTTACATCAATTTCCCGAAACTGATGCTGTGCCACTACTTATTCAGCTCAATCTCCATATTACTGGTGAGTGCGTACATCATGAGCGGAACGAGGCGTGCCAGCTTATCCTGGCGCCTTTGCCGGCCCCCACTCCCGTTGACGAATGTCGTCAAGTATTTATATCCTGAAATATGTATTACAGGGCTTCGTAATTCTGCTGTGCTACACACTTTACTCGGAAATTTCATTAAGAAGACTGACGCTCGCTAGAATTAAGGGCGCGAACGACAAAAAATGCAGTACCGAAGGAACGGCCGATCCCCTCAAATGTAAGTATATGTAAATTTCGGACGGACCGAAAACTGTTCACCCCTCGAGACGCCTAATTGGATCCTTATACTTTTTTTTTTTCTTTACTAAATTGGGAAGGATCGTCTTGAGATGATTTACCGGTAAGAGCGATGAAATGGGGATGTTTTGTAAATTGTAAGGAACTTGAGTATAGGGGATTTCGGATTTATTGTCGGCTTAGAGCGTTAAGCAGCTGCTTATACTTCACTAACTCTCCAGTTGCAACTTCGTGTTAAAAAAACAACACTTCAGAATATGCGCATTTGTTATTACTGATCTTATGTCTTTTGTTCATTTGCTTAGCACTGAATAATCTAATTTCTGATATACTTTTTCATCCCTTGTCCACGCATATTTAAATATATGTTTCTTTTTTTAAATGTCTCGCTTGGTAAAATAATTTATTAACCTTTTAGCTAATGCAATGTATTGTATGTAAATAGAAGGGTGATGTTACACTGCGACCTAAAAGACGCTGTTGTGTCACCTATTCTTGCTTGCTTTACACTGGCTTCCCATCCTATTCCTTCAGAAAGTGTAAGGATCTCAGTAGGGCTCCAGTCTAAGGTAAGTCTCCTCTTCGTTTACAATGCTCCCAGAGTTGCACCGCCCTGAGCTTACTAGCTAAAGCTAATTTAACATATCATCCCGGGCATATCCCAGGTTTGATCCACCGTCAGGAGATTGAGGCCTATGCCTAATCATTCCTTCCTTGACCATCTGAGTGTGGTTCTTTTTGGCCACGCCCTCTACTAACAATATGGAGAGGGAAAGATCCATACTACTTCGATAGCTGCTGCTGTTGGGCAGGTTCTCATAGGCCCCGTTATGCATACAGATGCTAATCTTTGCACTTTCGAGAGGTTAATTCTCGCGGTGGCCAGATTAGTTCTTTTGCTCTCATGCTACTGATGCATAGTGGATGATCGGTCTCACTATCGCTGTATAGATCCAAAGCAGTATTTTTGGGTTGCATCTCCAATTTTCCTGCAAAGGTTTCTTGCACACCCACAAGAGCTCTTTTGGCCTTGTTGGTTACTTTCAAGTACATATTCGTTCCATAGAAGTTTATTTGTCCTAGGGTAAGGCCTAAATATTTAACTTCCGTTCTCCAATCTATTATGTTTTGCCCATCCCTATTTTATGGTTTTAAAGATTGGATTTCTTTTTCCTAGTAAATGCTACTAAGGTAGTCTTAGTGGGGTTGACATTGAGTCCATCGATCGACACCATCTTCCTCGTGAAGTTCAATCTTTTGAACCTAGTTCACAGAGGGTATTCTTCACAAATTTGCCTCTGCGTATATGACAATATCATCGGCATACCCTTGACAAGGTGATACCTAGAATCGTCAGTCCGCATAAGAGTTCGTCTACTTATTAGGCTCCACATAAGTGGGGATGTAACTCCCCCCTGTGGGCATCCTCTGGTCGTATTAACCGACATGGTCTTATGTCCCACCTCCGCCTCCACCGACCTGGTAGACAGCAGCTGCGACATCCATCATCTAGAAGTCACGCCGTTTACCCCCCTATCAATTAGTGCTTTTTTGACAGACTCGTGTGGAGTGTTATCAAAAGCACCCTCTATGTCTAGAAAGGCGCACACTACCGGTTTCTTATTCGTCAGTGCATCTTTGGTTTTGGCCGTCAGCTCCACTAATGCAGTCTCAGTGAAATTTGGCCCGTTTGATAGGCGTGCTGACAGGAGTGCAATGGCACCCGCTCCAAGATATCTGTTCTGATATAATTATTTACAGCTTCTTAACTTTTTAGCTAACTTAGCCGATCATACCAAAATTCTTTCTAGCTGTCAGTGTTTTGGTTTCTTGTTCCTTTGTTTAGATTATATTAATATCAAGGAAATCACTTTCAAAACAAATGAAATAACAAGACAAAAATGGTAAAGTAACGTAATGTAATAAGAGCGCTAAGCTTCCGCAAGATTTCTTTCCAATATATATATAACCCTTGCTATATTTTCATATGAAAACGTTTTGCACATAGCAAAGTACAGAGTTTCCCTTCAATTACTGCATCTTTAATTACAGTTCTATTTTTAATTTTAGGAAGAAATCTTTTGAACAACAATTTTATAGAATTCAATGCTACATAGCTTAAAAATATTTGTGGTTATATAGAGTGCTCCAAAAAGCAGAAAACATACTACTCAATTTATTAATAAAACACCAACAATTACGCCATTTTTAAATTCTACATAGAAAAACAGCATAGCTTTGTATAAATATGTCTATCTGTGCTAACAACGCGGTTATTTACCCTTTCGTAAAAAGAATGGCCTGCTCAAGCCTTCGGTTAAAGCGTTAAAGCAGCCTCCACGTTTCCACAATTCTGACAGCCTTGCAGATAGGGCTGTAGATGCCCCATTCTTCGCACATCATCAATTTGAAATTGAAACAGTAAGACGATGAACCAGTAACGATCTAAAAACAAATAAAACAACAGCAGTACCTACTCTAATATTTAACAATAACTTGATCCTAATTATTCTAACCAATAGTAATGAAAGTAAGGGCTTATATTTTATCTCAACTATGCTAACAGCTATAGTTCAACACAAATTTAGATCACTAAAAGTACGAAACATTCATTTATAATTCGCTGCTAACTGTCTAAATATCAAGGCGTAACCTATCTAACTCTCTAGCAGCATTATTAAAAAAAATCTGTTTTGCATCGCGGCTAATGTAACTTCCTAACCAATTCCCTAACTTCCGCACGACACCAGCACTCGGTCAGTGAATGGATATTCAAATAAAACATGCCCCGCCGTATCTAGCCCACAACATTCCAAATGCGAATCATTAACCCTCCTAACCCACATAAATTTGATTCAAAATTAACGTGATTCATTATTAAATAAAGTATTAAATTAACCTTCATCTCCCTAAAGATTATGGCACATTGACGGGTCCGCGTAACAGCACGGCACGGTGCGTTAAAAAAAAAACAAAAAACGGATGGAATTAAAACAATCCGAATGAAAGTATGGCTCAGCGCGGTGGATTATTCTAGTGCTATTCGCTTTTTGGACAAATCATACTGTGCTGCGACAGGCTAATACGCAATAACCTTAAGATGTGTAAGGTTGGCGATAAATATTCCAGTGCACCTCCCATTTCAACTAATATTTCACTTACAATGCCAATTACTATCAAGTTTATCTCTAAACGCTTTTTAACTTCCTTAGATGAAATTAATTCATTACTAATTCTATCACTATGCTCCCTAGACAGTGCCTCTTTCGCTAACTTAATTTTTTGATTATAATATTTCAATATTATTATCAACAACAAAAGCCGCCCCTGTATCATGCTCATCCTTCGATCTATCCATAAAAAATTCTAAATTTTCTCCAAAAGTGCCTACAAATTTTTCATATGTATTAATTCTGTGGGATGAATTCGGCCCCATTGCCCGGTTCTAATCTAATTCCCGTTGTCATAACTAAACCCTTGAACCCTATTTTTTACGTCCTTACGAAATTTAGTTCCCTCAAACGTAAATATGCTAGTAATATACCCGAAATAACGCACGCCGCGTCTGCCGAAATAGATGAATACACGTTCGCGGTTCTAACCGTTAACAGACATTTGCTTAATATCAGTAACAATATCTTTGCTTATGCTAACTGTGGTTGTATAGTTAGAAATACTTTAAGACAAGTATGACATGTTGTGGGCCAAACTTTAGTGTGCAAATACGTTCGCGGGCTGCGTTTAAAAGTAGTGCATTTTAAAGTGGTGTTCAGTAATTTTTAGCGATAGATATCAGACATGAAATAATACGACATGTTATTATAATGCGATTATTAAAATAAGAAAATGAAATTAAAAAAATAGGAACAACATTATAATTAAATCGTGAAATTTGGAATTATTACAAACTACGAAAGTTAAATAGCGACAACGAAATCAATGAGACCCTTGAGTTTGAATTTAGAAAACTAATCCATCGATGTTTGGATGAATTCCACTGATACAAAGACGTAAACAATTTTCCAAATTATCGTCAGTCAGCCTTGTACGATGTTTTGATCTATTAACTTTCATCATTGAAAAGAACTGTTCGCATTTATAAGTACTGCCAAACGCACAAAGCTCCGGAAAATGGTCTTCTTCGAGGTATTTTTTGTAGAAATCGCACAACTCCACGTCTTCAAATTTAGATTTTAGGAGTGAGTTTTCTTGAAGTTCGATCAACTCCATTTGCAAGGATATTGGAGCATTTTGTACATTACTTTTTGTTGGAGTAGCTAATAAATTGAAACTGTCTTCCATGTTTTTAAAATCGCTAAATCTGTTAAAAAGTGCGTCGACAGTAACTTGAGTTCTCAGCATATTGAGCATAAGCAGTATTTTCATACGCAGAGAGCGTGGTGAAATTGTAACTGTTACCAGACAGCAACTGTGCCTCCCACAAGAGGATTTTGTTTTGAAACGCTTTCAAACGGCTGTACAAATCATTTACTAACTGTCCTTGTTTTTGAAGTTTCAAATTTAAATCATTCAAATGGCCTGTAAGGTCGACCAGAATTGCTAAGTCACATATCCATTTTGGGTCACTCAATTCAGATAGTGGTTTATCTTTTATTTGCATAAAATCTGCTATCTCATTTCTAAGCTCGTAAAACCGTTTCAGCATTTTTCCTTTGCTTAACCATCTGACTTCACAATAATATGTTACGTCGTCATATTCGGCTGATATTTCATCCAAAAACGCCTTGAACTGACGATGGTTAAGCTTTCGGGATTGAATAAAATTGATGATTTTTACTACCACATTTATAACATTCTGGAGTCGAATGGACTTAGAACACAAGTTCTCTTGGTGGATAATGCTATGAAGTTGCTTTTTCATACAAAATTCCGATGAAACCTTTACGTAAGCCGACCATAGAAGGTGCACCATCTGTGCATACACCAACTAATTTTGACCATGGCAAACCAAAAGTTGTGAATACCTACCTTTTCAACTTCATTAAAAATGTTCTCTTCTGTAGTGGTTCCTTTTAGCGGCTGTAAAGCAAGCAATTCCTCAGTAACAGTGAACTCTTTATCAACACCTCGAATAAATATAGCCAGTTGAGCTGTGTCAGACAAATCGGTGCTCTCGTCTAATCCTATGGAAAATGATTCAAAACCAGCCATACGATCAGTCAAAGTTGTTTTTATATCATTAGCCATCATTTCTATACGTCGGGCAACAGTTCGTCTTGACAGACTAATTTTTTCAAATTCAATTTTCTTTTCAGGACACAAAACACTGCAAACTTCTAACATACACTTCTTGATAAATTCTCCTTCGGCAAATGGTTTTAATGACTTTGCCAATTTTGAACTAACCAGAAAACTAGTTTTCACAACATTATGAAGTTGTGTTCTTTGTTTATGAAACATTTGCTGCTGTTTTTACAAATTTGCGGTAAGCTTCTGGATTTTGTCTTTTCTTATTTGTCCTGTTAGTGAGTGCAGCATAGGATGTTTAGTTGAGCAATGCCTCTTTATATTGAATTCTTTCATCACTGAAATTGATTCATTACACAACAAACAAATAGGCTTACCATTGTGCAAGATAAAAAAGAATTCTTCAGTCCATTTTTCTTGAAACTGGCGACCCTGTGCATCTACTTTTCATTTCTTTCCACTAGACATCATTTTCGTTTAGTTTTCGTTCGATAAACTTAATAACAAAATATAATTAGTAAGCACTCAAGATGCACACAAAGTCACAAAGCAAATTGACGGCACTAGCAGTTCGCCAGGATATCGCTTGTCGAAGTTATCACCTCGGTAGCTCAAATAGAACTGAACTAAAGTTCGGGCCATCCACCCGTTTATATAGGCAAAATGAAGGAATGATCTAGAATCGTCTAGTGTAGAATATTTGAGAAGATATAATCTTTTGTTGCGCCGCCAGTGAGGCGGCAAACATCAAAGGCTTTTATGTTTGCCGCCTCACTCTTTGATGATCACCGCCACTCGGCTTGCTCGCTCACTTGATTCCGCAGGAGCAAGCGACAAACCCCATATCACTCGATCTCCTCATTTGGAGTGAGTAATGAGTAAGTAGTTCTAATATTTTTTCTTCTTTAATGGGGTTTTGTTGCCACGATTATTGCTTTAGAAAGGTTAGTGCAGCATTTGTATTATACTACATTTTTACACAGATGATTATTTTCTAAAACAAAAAAAAATATATGTGTGCAATTAAAGAACCAGTTTCCGGTGGGACAGTCTGTACAGTCACAGCACCAAGAAGTTGAGGGAGTTAAGAAATCATAAAAACACAACTACGATGTCCGTAAAATAAGTCGAATTTATGTATATTTACTTAAAAATCGTAACAATTTGATATATAAACTTATAGAATGTTCGTGTAACTTTTAATACTTACCTACATATCATTATTATGCAATACTATACTATTACTTATTTCTAGTTTACACCATGCAAACACCAGAAACCGATAACGACTCAGCACCTTGCTACCAGTCATCGTATTTCTGCAAGAACGGCGCGAACGAAACGGGCGAACCCGCATACAGACATAAAGTGACCGAGATATCGTCTCCTACTTTTAAAACGTACGCCAGCGCGAAATTTTCGCAAACCCGCTTAGAGTGTCTGGAGTATCCCCGCAGTACGCAGCAATTCACAACCATATCGCCCAGCGTACACTTCGAAATGGAATACATCCCATCGCCTGACATCTTAGCCAACGAAAAGTACACGGAATTGGACCTGGTGGCATCCTCGATGCAAAAACCGCAACCCGCGTGCTCACCGAAGGCCTCCAAGATGACATCTCCACCGGCCATCGCGAAACCAATCACCGTGATAGTGACTCAACCGGACAGTGATAACGAAAGACATCAGCCGGACGGTGAAGAGAAGGTGTGTAACATCGAATCGAACGCGGAAGTGGCTATAGACAACGCGGTGCATAAAATTGACGATAAATTGGACGAGATGATGAGCCAAATATCGCACGATTGGATTATTTATTGAATAGGGACGATGAAATCGAAGTGAGACACAGTATGCCGGTGGCGCAGACACTGAGGAGGTTATCGAAACCTCAGATATGTGTTTTCGAGCAAATCGCTGAAGAGACTGAAGACGAGGACGTGAAAGTTCCCGCAGCCATAACTGACGTGTCGAGGACTGAGTGTTAGTACGTAATGTTGATAAATTTATACGAACAGAACAACGAGCTTTTATTTATAATATCGCAAATTATTTTTGTAATTTGAGTTTGTTGTTTCTTGTGAGTCCTACAGTATGCTCTCATATTTAATTTTAAGTTATCTGTACAACGACCTGTACAATACTTTCGTTATAAATAATCCAGTATTTCGAAATTTTCATTCAATTTATAATAGGAAATATCAGAAGAAAGTATTGCTCTAGTAAAATAGCAACTTAATATCAACTTTCAAACCGGCCTACTACTGTTATTTATAATGCAATTCCTTTAAATTTTAATCAAATTTACATTGACATTCATTACACATACATTTTTCCTATTTGTAGTCGCAAAAAAAAATTGACACTGTATTGGTGATAGGCGACTAGGCAACCAATTATACTAGTTATTATAAATAATTTCTCTATGATTCTTTAATAATAACAAAGATTTACCGCCCTATTCATAGAGCTTCCTTAAGGTATACTTTTCCTTAAGGTTGTCCTTGACATACAAATTTTTGTTTCATAGACCACAATTTTTCCTTAAGGTTACCTTACGTAAATCTTAAAGTAGCTCCGTAGGTACCTTAAGGATACCTTAGGAAAGCATACTTGATATAAATTTGACACGTGTTGTTATTTTGGATGTCATTAATCATTTATTAATTAATTAATGGGATGCAATGGCAGATATAGAGGATTTTTGGATTATATAAATATAAAATATGATACTAATAGACAACCGAAACGGCAGATCAGGGACACACAAAAGTCTTCGTTTTTTTGGAAATATGCCAGTCAGGATGGATATTTCTCCAAACGACAAATGAAGCTACTCCACACACATCAATTATATTGAAAAAATAGACCAAAGGCCATCTATTAGTTTTCGTTTCACTGAATATGTATGTACCATCTGATCAAGTGTATGCACCCCTCCTTTCGTGAATTGTAGTACTTATTGATTTCAGATTTATTTTATTTTCCTCATCAAGGTGGAGTCGTTGTGCATTGTAGATAATAATATGACACAGCGATTTTTCTTAGGTACATAAGATACCAAAGTCATTGTCTTCTGAAAACCAAACAAGTTGCTTTCAATATTCCGTCGCCTGTGAGGTAAAAAATTTGGTGGTATGCAGCGCTTATTTTTTCTGAGCGTTCCTACACAAGTTAGGCCTTTGGTAAGCAAACTGGATGCAAGCTCGTAACTGGTGAAGAAGTTGTCGAACGTAATATTCTTTTAGTTCTCAGAAAGGTTCACAAAGGTCTTCAACCACCTTTTGCGCTAAGTTTTCTGCTCTGTTGAGACCTTCTTTTCCTAAGTACGGTATACGACGTAACGGATAACTAGTTCCACTATCGCATATCCACCAAATTTTCATACCGTACTTATCTGGCTTGCTTGGCAGGTACTGTCGGAAAGATAACACGACCTCTAAAAGGCACCAGTTGTTCATCGATGGTTAGATTACTGCCAGGAAGATAATATTTCAGCAAGTTTGTATTAACACGGTCCCACAGGTCTCTAATTGGTGCCAACTTGTCCTTTTGCCTTCGGAGGGTTCTGGTCGCTTTATCGTCAAAACGAATAAATCTTAGTAATTGAGTAAATCTATTTCGTGACATACACGCTCGATAAACAGGATTTCCATATAAGGATTCCATAGCTCATTATAGTCCACCATTCCTTGTTTATTTCTTCCAGCAGTAATCAAAAGGCCCAAGAAAGCACGGATTTCAACGTCGTCAACTGGTTTCCACAAATCGCCAAGAATACGAGCAGCCTCCTTATTAGTGAAAGTAACCACAATACCAATAACCGTATCATCAAAAAACAAATTGAATGCGTCACAAGGAGTATCAACATGCACTCCAGGTGGAAGTTTCATTTTGTTCAAAGCTGTTGTAATTAGTTGTTGTGTGCACGTGTTTTTCCCTTGGCAATCGGCGTGGCATTCCACTCGGTACCATCTTTTCAATAAAAAGTTTGCGAATGGCCGGGCGGTTCATCATTAGCATCACTATCGTCACTTCCTTCTTGTTCATCGCTTTCTTCATCGCCAGTTTCTTGATAATCCGCTTCACTAGAAGAGGTTTCGTCATTTGGCTCTTCTTTATCTTCACTATCATTTACATTCCTTTCCAAATCCTCATCACTTTCGTACAATGCATCGAGCAACTCCTTTTCAGTTAGTGGCCGGCGTCGGTCAGTCAACCAATCGGTCATACTTTCTGCATAAATTTCAAAACCAAATAAGCATAAAACAACAAATCTATTTTTACTGGGGTCAATCAAAACTTTATTTTGCTTACCTGGTCTATACTATACTCTCCACTAGGTAAAAGAAATAAAATTAACCAATAGACACCTAAAACGGCCAATGCGTTCGTTAGGAAAGTCACAAATACACTGATAGCAATGCAGTTTGTAAGCTGACTGTTTTAGCAAAACGCATTTAGGGAATTCCCCTCATATGCAACTGGAAGTTTCTTACATACAAGGGGAAGTCCCGAAATATAAAGCATATCTTATTACGGGATTTACCCACATACCTAGTTTTAAATAACGTAGCAATGCATTTTATAGTATAATAACAGTATGTGCCTCAAAGACACACCTTGGTAGGACGTGTCGGTAAATTATGTTTAATTTTTTTAGTAAAATAGGAAAAATATTTTAAAAAATTTTTATGTCATTCTGTGTTCAATAGTTTATTTTGAGAATACAAAAATCCTCCAGTCTGTGGGCAGTTAACTTACAAAGTTCCAGCAATTTCAAAATCAATTGTGCCTCAAAAGCACACCTTGGTAGGTTTAGGGTTAAATTAGCATCATATAAAAATTGTGAATTTATAGAAAGATATCCTTTCCTATTACGAAATACCGCCGAATCATTCCCACCTGAAACCACAAGTAATCCTCAAATACATTTATTGTTAGTTTTTATTTTTGGCATTAATTTTTGATTTACCTTGCACTTTCTAAAACCCTACCAAATATACACTTCTTCCACCCCGCTATTCCTTGTCCTAATCTTCAAAGTGAACATTTTAATTAGCAATTAGGTATTTCCATTTACAGTCACATATATTTGTATTATAACCAAAAACTGCATAACATAATCTGTAATCGCCTATAAACACGAGAGACATTAAAGATAATCACGAATTAAGGATTTAATTATTAGTTAAGCAATCGGTGCAAGGGAATTTAAACTTTATGATTAAATTTTAATTATAACTTAATCACGAACGGTGCAAACGGCCGTTTTAAAACCATGTCATTTAATAGAATTCTATTCATCAATCCTCCGACAAGCATCCTTGTCCGAAAATAGCCGAAGTGAATCGATATTGTGACTATGAAATAGGAAGTTGTTTAAGGCGTAAGGTCTCCTTACGTAAGTCATACTTTTCCTTAAGATTTTCCTTGAACTATGAATATGGGGGTTAGTGAATTAGTCAGCTATGAGATCTTGTTATTGTCATCGTCCTAAGTTTGAGGCAACCCTCACCTCCTTTCAATTCCGATAGCTGCGCCATCTCCTGATAGTTCCTACGCTGAAGTTGTCTCTTCCATCAGAGAACCATCGTAATGAACAGAAAGAAAATTAAAATAAATGATAATAAATTAAACAACAGTAGCTATTCTAAAATTTAACAGTAGTGAAATGTCAGACAATGTGAGACGTCAAAATAATAACTGGTTTAACTGGTTACCTATTCGCAGTCATTAATAATTTAAAACTATACATAAGAAAAGTGTATGTGTAACGAAAATAATAATATGAGAGCATGTGTTTATGTTATTTCCAATAAAAAAATTTTCGTTAGACATAAATTTTTTCATAGACAAAAAAGTGTAGGTACAACACTGAAAGAAAGCGAATTCGTATATATTAACAATAGTCTAAACCATCAAGTTTTCAAATGCTACAACAAATTCTATTTCTTCACGATATGCAGTTCAACCTTTCAGTTCAGCCACACAAACGTGATATTTCTTACCCGACTTGTGATTACATAATTGAATGTATGTGTCATATTATAATAAGATCCATTTAATGGATCAATTTTCGCCCTAGTAAAGTAAATGTCTTTTTTTTTTCACAATGCATTAAAAATGCATCGAGATATTCTAGAATGTTTACCTTCCTAGGGCTAAGATAACAATGCCAATAGAAGCATTTCTGTTGTTATTTATGGCCTAAATGAGACATTAGTTACACTGATAATATGTAATGTATCATTCATGTCCAAGAGTACAGGACACACGAACAATAAAATCTAATCTGTTTTAAATAAAGATGTTTTTAATTTTATGTCACTTATCTTAGGTTAAGATCCACGTTACAAATTATCTGTCAGTGTAAATGCATCTATTGTATATGGCGTTAAATATATGAGGGTATTCTGTGATATCGTTATTATATTACTGCCAGCATCTCAAGAGCTGGGGTAGTTAATTTTGTTTTATTTTAAGATGTTTGTTTCCACTATTGAACTTGAATTGTATATAAAACTGATTCCGTGTTGTGATGTAACATTTTCGATAATAAATACATATATCTATATAAAGTGTATTTTTCCTTTTTATAATTTCTTCATAAACCATAGATGATACCGTGCTTTCAAATGCTTTTCTGTTTGGAGTAGGTTGTTTTTTAAGCAAATTAATTAAGCAAAACTTTTAGATGGTACTTCAAATTGTGACAACTGTCACTGACAAACCAAAAGAAACATAGAATTGGTGTTGTTGATCCCCCTTTATGTCAGTTATGTCAAGAAATGGGTGATGTTAATCATAGATTATTTCAATATAGAAAATGAATTGGAAAGAAGAATCTAATCTTATTTACTAAATTGATTGGAATTAATTATTTCCCTCCATACAATAAATCTTCGCTGATTGCTTCTAATAACTTTAAAATTTACAATTGTATATCCCGTGCGAATACTGAGGTTTGATTTGTATAATTTGATTAATTATAAATATGCTCGTGGAATGAATAATAAATTTTGTAAAACTGGGATAGTAACTCGTAAACCTGGCGACGGTGCACCTAAAAATCGAATTGCAAATTGCGTAGAGAATATTTGACATCGAATGGACTTACCTGAAAAATCAATTCCAAAGCTTTTCTCAAGTTGTCAGTAGGAACATGCCATACCGTTTCAGAAAGGGAGGTTATTTTATATTATTAATAATTGATTGGTTAATTAATTGATTGATTAATTAATTAATTATTAATTATTTTAGTGACATACAAACTATCAAAGTGATTAGTGCGTGCATGCACTGTTAGCAACGATTAAAAATGATCTACTATAATCAGGAAAGCACGGTAAACTAAACTGAAGTATTTTTATTACTCACAAAACTACCGCTTAATTTTATTCATGTTATTTCTGACACTCTATAGTTTTTTAGGATGCTGTATATTGTAATGACTATTATACACTGTGTATCAGCCAAACGATCGAACACGTCGATTGGTATTTTTAGTTGTGCATTTTTTTCAACAGAAACCTTTTATACACGACGTGTCATGTAACAGTGGCCAATACCAACTTTTTTATTTTAAATGCTATACCCTGTGTATTATTCATTTTTTGGATTCTTCAGAAAATTCTAGACATATTTCATGTACAATTTCCTATACCTATCTTCAATTGTTGCCTGCCTGCATGACAGTTTAGTTGTCAGTGCTATAGTCGTTTGAATTTCGTTAACTGCCTTAAATGGAAGTTGCTCTCTTATTTTATAAAAAAAATCCAAATTTGCCGCCTATATCCAAGGGACAATTAGTAAAATAGAAAAGAAGTTTCGCGAGCTTGGACATGTAAGGCAGATAAAAAAAAGCAGCTGCTAATGCAATAAGTGATTTTAACAAAGTGGATATTGTGCTTGAGTTTGAGGAAAACCAACATACTTCTAGTCGACAAGCAGCCACAATCTTCAATGTTACCATTAATGATTATTAAAAGAAAAATAAAATGCATCCCTATAAATGATACCAACTCAGGAGCTCATGGAAGACGATTTTGAAAGGAGAACGTGTTTTTGTGAACAAATGATGGCAATGTTAGATAACAATATGATCCAATTAGAACATGGTTTGTTTTCTGATGAGTTCACCTTTACATTACACGGTCATGCTAATCGTCAAAATTGGCGCTATTGGTGGAGAGAAAATCCACACTGGATGAGAGAAGAATATACGCAATAGGTACCCAGTAAAGGTTAATGTTTAGGTAGAAATTGTTGGAGATCATATCATAGGTCCCATAGGTAATTTGAATGGCGATAATTATTTAGCACCACTCCAAAATAATATCGTGCCAACTTTGACAAACTTGTATCCTGATCCAGCAAACCCACAAGTTCCAGCGAATATAACATGGTTTCAGTAAGATGGAACACCGCCCCATTACCAAATCAATGTCCGGCAGTACCTCAACCGACTATTTCCAAATCAATGGATAGGGAAGCGAAGATCGATTGAATGGTCAGCACGATCCCCCGATCTTACGCCATTGGACTTCTTCTTATGGGGATATGTCAAAAGCATTGTATACAAAACTAAACTCCTCGACTTAGCGGACTTAAGAAGACGAATAACGCTTGCGAATAGATCGGTCACGCCTGAGATGTTGAGTAACGTTAGAGGAAATTTCTATTTACGATTAGGATGTTGGCAAGACGCACGCGGCGAACATTTTGAACATTAATGTTTTTTTCTCTTTTGCTTTTTTACAATATCAAGAAATAAACAGATTACTCATTAGTTTTTGAGTGTCTTGTAGCGAATTTCTGTAATCAAATAATTTTCTTTTTTCATTGTTATTTTTTTTACAAAAAAAAAACTGGAGACATTTAATATTTCCTAAACAGTTGAAGATAGGTATAGGAAATTGTACATGATACATGTCTGAAATTTTCTGAAGAATCCAAAAATTGAATAATATACAGGGTGTAGTATTTAAAATAAAAGAGTTGGTATCGGCCACTGTTACATGTCACACCATGTATAAATGGTGTCTGTTGAAAAAAATGCACCACTAAAAATACCAATCGACGTATCCGATCGTTTTTTCTTACACGCACGTATTTATTTATTATCGAATTTATTCCATTTGGCTGATACACAGTGTATAATTCAATACTACTGGACTTGTAGTGTTCTTATCCGACGCATCCACCAAAATTTTACTTCTTTTATTAGCACTTGACAGGTTAACACGAGAGCGAAGACACTGGATTACGAAGATGCAAATGATACATACATAATGACAATTTTACTTGATTTATTGACGCTATTAGCATAAAATTCTGGTAAACACGTTACGGAAATAGTAAGCACCGCTTTAAGTATGTTAAGTATGTATATAACTTCTCAAGGTATAAGAATACAATAACAATAGAACAATATGTACTACATATCAATGATTTTTTGTAGAGCTTCTTCAAATATGAAAAAAAGGAACATAAAGTACAATCAGTAACCTTATATTAACCTAATCAATTTTTTTCTCTCTCTCTCTATTATTATTGATTTTCTATTTTTAACCTGATTTTGTATTAAACGGTATATTATTACCAAGTATATTTCAAATTATTCCCATCTGGAAACGCTGGCTAAATAGGATTTCCGTTGATCCAGTCGAATTTTTACGACGAACCTTTCAATGATAACAATCACGTTAGTCATAAAAATTATAGAAGGTCAATAAAACTACCCTTTTTGTTCGAGTTTGTTCGCCATTATATACCCAATTACCCATACATTCATCATCGTAAACTTGGAAAATAAAAGGAATTAAATAATAGCATAAGTAATTGTAGTTGACAATATTTTCATAACCTAATGAATGAATTACTGGTGTCCGTGATTCATATTGAGTTTCGGTCATGCTCAACCAAAATAATAGAACTTCAAATATTTATGATTTGCCGGGTTTCCAACCAAAAAAAAAGTTTCAGTTATGCAGTAACAGCAATGGATCATAACCAGTCAGCATTTCTGTACTAACACTAACCTAATTCATGCAATTACTCAATGCTACCACACTTAACTCTCATACCGAACGTTCGGCGTTTTCCAGTATCTGCTCGGAGTTCGGCAAACCCCGAATCGTGTGGTCGCGTCCACACGATTCGGTAGTTGCCGAACATACGGAGTTCGGCGAACTCCGATCGTGTGGACGCACCTTTAGAGGCCCTTGGCTCAGAGTGCCGGAATACACCGTTGAGAAGTGTTGTCCGAATGGTCGTCCACCCAACCAACAACCGGTATCGCATATTGCTACTTGACTCGCAACAATATCTTTTAAACGAATCCAAGAGCAAGAAATAACTTAAGCAACAGTAGTATAAAATGCAGGGCCACACCAAAAAACAAGTGCAGATAATTTATTTTTGTATGAAAAAAACAGGGAAATCATTAATCTGTCAAAGTGACAGAACGTGCATCTTTAGTTTTACATTTCGTGATTTTTTGGAAAAGTAGAATGCAATTATAATCTCAACGTATACCTCAAGTTGTATGGTGTTAACACCAACGAAGAGAACTTAGGTGATAGAAAAGGAAAGATAAATTTGACGTGTATCAATTCATGTGTTATACTTCTGGCCAAAACCATAAAAATTGGAATTGAGGCTAAAGGAAGAGCACCTTTACGGTGATTTAGTCTTTTTGGCATATATGTTCACAATATGAATGTACTGAAGTGATGCCAATAAATTGATATGATTATGATTATGATTATGAAATTAATATCAGTGAAAGTCCTGAATTTGCATTTAGATTTTTCTTGAATTCCCAAGTTGCGAACCTTAATTGTTAGTGTGGATTTTTTACGTTGCCTAGTTGCATATTTAGTTGCATACTCATCGGTGCGCCTCATACCGAAGCTGGGTGTAAACCTCCCTCAAAAATAGACTAATGGTAACCCTAGTTACTGACGCTTGCAGGATTGTGTCATACGCTATATAGTCAACTCTAGTTCTAAGCAAAAATCTATACGAAAATGACAAACGTGGAATGTCAAAGCACCGGCATGTTTTTTGGCATTACTAACCTTAGATAAAAGTTCATCACAGTATCAGAAAAGGTGCTCTTTATTTATTCTGCCTGGCTTTACCGTCTCGCTCACTTCACCATTGTTTAATGGGTTAAGCTAACTAGGTACCTAAATAAAACCGAAATAAAATGAGTCTATCGGTAAATAGAATGCATCTGAAGTAGAACTAGATAGAACTTTATAACACCGTTTTTCCGCAGTTACATAAAATGCTCATTGTATATGCGAAACAGAAAAAAAATATATATTAAAGGTTCCTTGGTATTGCATAGACAAGCGCAGGTAGCATTGACAAAAACGCACAAACGACTTGTGAACTTAATGTCAGTCAATTTAATCCCAAAACAAATCGAAATGGGTTAATTAATTCCGTTATTGGCATAAAAGTTTAGCAATGAGTTCGCGCCTCTACGAAACCAATCCTTACGATTTACTGAAATCTAATATAAAATACACGGACTTAAAATCGCTCACAGATCTGGATGCTAGCGAGGACGGGAAAAGACACATACGGCAGTGAGGTATGGCTAATTTTAATAGACATGAACAGTAAAAGAATAAGGTATTCGATTCTATTTAGAAATCTTACGATGATCTGATCTCCCACGAAGAATTCCTGGATATTATTACATTCGCCACAACCGTTCCGTTATGGAAGTATGCAACAGCCTTCTCTAATCTGCTACTGTATTGTATTTTAACTTACAGCGTAATCCTGGACTCAAAATACGTGACACTTGATTTTAAATAGTTCTTTTTTAGATCTCCTTTGATGAAAGTATAAATGACAGTCCTTCTTCATCATTGTGACAACCTTATGCAACACCTTGACCATTGTGGATGTTATTTTGGCATTTATCCATTACAGATGGGTAGAAATAAGACAGAGACGGGTATATAAGCCTCGTAACAGAGGTACATAATAAATAAATTATTGGTCGCATTCGAAATACGACACCATTGAGAATGTGTTCGGAACGTATTCCAAACGCTTTCATCTCATGATTCACAAATCACAATCAAACTAAATGTGACAGTATTTAAGATTTCGTTTCGAGGGAGTTGGGTTTCGACTTCAGACGTAGCTCGATGAGTATGCTATTAATGTATGCTACTACTATTACTCAGTAGCTTAATAAATCTACACACTAATATCATTGCGAATTCGAAGTTTTGTTTTCATTGGTATACAATGGAGACAGCTTGACAACAAATTGTTTCTGTGATTCCATTGCGTAATAAAAATATTTTGCTACAACAATTTAGACCAGGTACATGTTCTGCGCTATTTTTTTCCAGCTATTCATTCATACATTCATTCAAGTTAGGGTGGGCACTTGATGTCCGGGCACTTGAGCTAGGTGCTCATTGTACCATCCTTGTTAATTCTCTTATTTCCACTCGAGCAGCTTGATATTCTCTATAAAGCCCAGTATCTTGCCCAGAGGGAACTTGAGAATCTTTGAGGGCTCCAATAGATCTCTCCCGAAATACTTCTGCCTAGGTACCTTCAGTTCCTCACATGTGCAGATTACATGTAAACTCGTTTCCCTCTGTAGTTCGCATCTTCTACACCACGGTTCGCTTACCCGGCCTGTGTTGTATAGATGCCTTTTCTGGAGCCATGAAGTGTCTCTTAGAGCCCTCCGGCTAGTTCATCGGCTATTAACATTGCCTTTATATCCTCATGGTCCCGGCACCCCGAAATGCAGGATATCGACAACCGCGCCGGTGTAGTCTACGTGCAAGTGTATTGGACGGGGATTGGTTTGTGCAGTCTCTAAACTATTTGACCTAGTTACTGGGTTCGAGACTGCCTTAATGACAGCCCGGCTATCAGTCCATTATATTAATTTTCCTCCTCATGCAGCCCCTTTTGCAATCATTTCTGCATCATGGGCCTGCTAAGGGCGGATACCATCTGCCTGGAAGAACCATCTATAATGTTTATGATGTTTCCCCAGGCTAATGATATCCTTTGATTAGGACTGGGCCACACAAATAACGGCCCTTGTGCCCTGCTGGATTTGATCCGTCCGTGAACCAGTTATCATTAGCAGCGATCTCACTGCGGTGCCTGGTCTCTATTCCGGTATGGAGTTTTTCACCTTTTCAGTGAAGATAATTTCGGGTGCCATGCTGTCCGTGGGCATTTACAGCAATGGCCCGTCCAGTATCGTGCCCGTAGTATAAGTGTGCCCTCCCACCCTGAAGTTCGGATGCCACAGGCTTTCAGTCTAAGGATCGCATTCATTGCCTCCGCTCTCACATAAAGCTCCAGCGGGGGGAGGCCCACAATGCTCTCCATAGAGGCGGTCCCTGTGCTGTTAATTGCACTAGTGATACCCAGCAACACCTGTCTTTTTTCCAGCTAATTAGATATTTATTTCTTACAGATTAACTGTCATGGTATATACCCTTACAAATGCTTTCTTGAAAAAAGTTATGCAGTCCTTGGAATTAGTAGCATCTATTATTGTATGTGTAAACACTGATGAGTAACATTAGATAAATCATTTTCGTTAAGATACGCATGTAAAACAGCTTTTAAGGGGATTTGGCCCTGTAAAGAAGCACTTTTTTCAGATTTCATTATGATTCAGGTTTTTTAAGAACATATGCTGCACAAATTGGTACCATGCGCATATTATTCCAATAATTTTTAAAGACGGATTCATCCCCAGGTTCTAGAATTACCCATTCGCATATGTAATAAGGTAGAACTGGAACTGCGAGGCAGGCATCCAGGCAGCACTAGCAGGTAGCAAAGAAAGTGGTGAATGTGGAAAAAGTGAAATGGACAATCAACTCATTCAAATCAAATAAATCCCCAGAAGGGATGGCATTTATCCAAAAGAGTCTTCAACTTTCGTTGCAAAAGCCCAGTATGTTACTCAAGGAGAGTCCCACACTGAGATGCATACCAATGGCCTGGTGAAACGGAACAAAGTCTCTGAGACCAATAAGTCTGATGTCATTTTGTTGAAAGTCTTAAGAAACTGCTGTATAGATATATACATAAGGAATGGTGTATATTAGCCATTACACCAAGATCAGTATGCGTATATAGCAGGAAAATACCCAGAGACAGCCTTACAACAGCTCATACAAGGACCTGAGCATATCCTGTAAACCAAGGAAGTGCTTTTGTGCCCTTTCCTCCACCGTATAGGATTCATTGGATAATACTTTTCACAAAATCAATCTCCAAAGCATCGAGGAATAAAAGAATAGAGTGCATTTTTAAAAGAAGATCACTTCCTACAATCATAATGCGGCACGCTAATAGCTCAGGTCGGCAAGAGATGTCGGTAGAGTAAAGCCTTGTCTCCTGTGCTGTGGAATATCGCTGTAGACGTGCTGTAAGTGAGACTGGATAATGGAGGGCACAAAAGTTTGAAATACCCAGATGATCTTTTCGTTCTGAGATCAGGGTAAACTCACAAACAACGTAGTGCGGGACAAATTGAAAACGCTCTACAGGTTATACAAGAATATTAAGGAGGAAGGTCTGAATATTAGTCCTTCCAAGACGACCATAATAGCATTCACGAGAAGAAGGCAGGTAAAATGTTTCGGAGTGAAGAAGTAATATTCTTCATCAAGGATCTTGGTGTCATCCTTGATTTCAAGTTCACTTGGGATGGACAGCTTCAGATATTTAAAACCAGGGTGGAGGCAACAATTATATTGGCTAGAAGAATCCACGGAAAACGTGGGCATCACAACCAAATATGATGTATTGCAGTGGTCAGACCCGTGATTATTTATGCATCCCTGGTATGGTTGACAAACATGCAGCAACAAACTGCTATAACTGTACTTAGCAAGATGCAGAGGCTTTCGTGGTTAAGAATGACAGGTATAATCAAAACTACTCCTAACGCAACAATAATATGCCTACTAAGTCTTCACCCTTTCCATCTGATGATAATAGGAGAAGCAAAAATGGGCATCTCAGATCAAAAGAGCTACCAAGCGATTGATATGCATGATTGAGCATTATATGGAAGACAACCTTTTGGAATTGAGATTAGATCGCATGATTTCGGCATATCTATTTAATAGAAAGTTTGAAGTGGAAGTTACCCATCACATAGACTGGAATTAATCTAGCCACAGAGACAGGTTCGGGGAATTGATCTGGTTTTGCAGGTGGATCAAAAGCCGAGAACGGGACTAGAGCTGGAATCTACAGTAAGGGGAGAAACACGATTATCACCTTTTATAAACTTGTGAAAATGTGAAAAATTTGCGAAATTCCGTGACTGTTCAATTATTCCTGAACATTATAAACTAACAAATATTCATTAATCTTTTTAGTGAAATACTAAAGAAAATAATTTTTTGGTTAGGATTACGATGTCGTTGAACGTTCATGAGCATCAATGGCCCTCCGCTCCAAGACATTTTGCGCTAAAGTAGTGGTTTGTATTACGCCGGCGAGTCCATTCCACAGGGGCAGTGTCTAGCAGCAAGTTTCAATCTGACAAACGTTTTGATGCTGCCAGATAAGCTACCACACGTCGGTTCTGGACCTAAGAGCGGTAGCTCGCTGGCGCCCCTTGCTAACGTGTCAGCTATTTCATTGCCTCTGATCGCAAAGTAACCTGGCACCCATGTCAAGGTAACATTTAGATGTTTCACCAGTTGTTTAAGTTTTCTGTGGCACCCCAGTACCACCTCAGAGTCAAATCTGACAACCCGCAAAGCTGTGAGGGCAGCCTGACTATCGAAGATGATTTCTAGTTTGAGATGTCCTCAGCACAAATCTGGATGGCAATAATTTTGGCCTGGAAAATGGAGGATCAGAGTCTATCCTCCATTTTCCAGGCCAAAATTATCGGTTTGCGGATGTACACTATTGCAGTTTCCCCGAGGGGGGAGACGGGCAAGACCTAATCCGCTTTTACAGACAGTGGTACTGTCTGTTCGATGCAGTTGAAAATGCTGATGTGGTCTCCGACTTTGGTGGAGAAGCTAATGTATCTACTACATTTTACTCTCTAAGGGTTGCTTCCAGAGCAAAATGTAGTGGATGCAAGGTGTTCTCCGGCAAAGTCGGAGACCACACTAGCATCTTCAATATTTTTGGCTTTATTGGGGGCCGTCTAGGATCGTCAGAAAACTACAGATGATCACTATCCACAAGTACTAACACATATCATACATAGCAGGGTAGCAAAAATCTTGTTTGTTTTTCTTCTTAACATTTATTTACTCGAACACTATAACACTACAAAGTTAAAACTTTCTGGCATTGAAGATTATATATAAAGCTACTTTAGAAGGCAAAAATCTAGCTATAGCTTTTACTCCGTCAAAACATTCTGTTATACTGCTTTACGGAGCAGAATGGTAGTAACACTTTAGTATTTCGAATGCGACCGTTGATTCAAACGACTTTTATCACTTAAATTTTTTAGTTATACAAATCCTAGATGCTATTTCGTGTTTATCCGTGTTCATGAGCTATGTATCGTACCTTAGAACGTTCAAACCATTCATAATACTTCATATAGTTTGCGTCTTCTTTCGTCTATACAGGATTGTGTTTTACTTTCGTAAGTATTACATATATTTACCATTGCAACGATGACAAATATTCTTTTTCACAAATTACCAATAGAGTTTGTTACAACGACCGCCGGTATGAATATAAAACCTTATCTGCTCTTGAAGCACGGGCTTATATATGTCTTTGTTATACATACCTTTGCTTGCATATGGAATGTTGAAGGAGACTATGTAAGTATATATTATGTTTACAATCACAACGATATTGCGCTTTCTTTCATCCGACATACGGATTTTCAATATATTTTATAAATTTGTTTGAAGTTCTAAGTACTTCCTGTTCACAGACATCCGATGACGACGACCCAGAAAGACTCACTTGGACCGACAAAGACTCTTACTTAAAATCCAGTGCACATGACGTGAACACTGCTAATAAGTACATTTTATCTCTGCTCTACGTCATAGGAGGGGTAACATCTGTGGCGTAAGTTTGTATATTTATTCTATAATGCAAAAACATACAAAATATGCAACCTAAAGTTGTTTTCTACGGTACCCAGGTAGTAATTCGTACGTCTTACCGTCTTTTCACGTATTTCAAATCTTTGTACGCCTAGAAATATAGAACTAGATAGCAAAAGTTCTATCATTGGCTTCAGAAGCTGTTCTAGATACTCCCACCCTTGCACAATGTTGTAGAAAGGCAGGTCAGACTAATAGTATTTCGTCTGTGGTACATGGTAAATCAATCTCCACATATAACTATAACTAACAGCTTCTTGCGGGTTTCGCCGTGTGTCAAAACTTTCGCTCGACGTTTCGCTGTTCATACTGACAGCATGGACATGGACATCGACATAAGGAGAGCCACTAAGAAGAAGACGACACTGGAGACAACTACAGAACCACGAATAGGGTTGGCCTGTTTACCTTACATAGCAGGAGTCACCGAAAAAGTAGGCCGAATTTTGAAGAAACGTAACGTACAAGTACGCTTCCGAACTGCAACGTCGATCCAGCAAGTATCTACCGACGCGCGAAGGATAAGATACCCAGGGGCGCACAAGATCGGTATCTACAGGATAAGCATGCCAATGCGGAACAGTTCTTACCTCGGACAAACAGAAAGAGCAATCGTCATAAGAATAAAAGAACACGAGAAGGACGCAAGATTAAGAAGGACCGAGCAATCAGCGGTGGCAGAACACATGCACGACACCAGACACAAAATGGTTTTCAAGAATGTAAAAGTAATAACTACCACAAGAAACTACGGAAAAAGACTCATCAGGGAAGCCATAGAAATAGAGAAGAATAAAACCGTTAACAGAGAAGAAGGGTACCACATTAGCAACACGTGAAGAGACTATACGAACCGTAACGGTCAATGGAGCGGAAACTACACGGTTGGATGCACCAGGGGCGTATATAAGAAGAATGTCGGACAATGGAGAATCAGTTCAGTTATCCTAAGAAGCTTCAGTATAAACAGCGAAACGTGAAGCGAAAGTTTTGACACACGACGAAACCCGCAAGAAGCTGTTAGTTATAGTTACACCGGCCGTGATAGCCTACGCAGTGCAATCTCCACATACTCATGTCTGTGTGGCCAACAAGCTGCTGGAAACAGTTGCTTCCAAAAGCATGCTAGCAATGTCTTCGGACATAATGTGTACTCGACCAATGATCGATGCATACTTTACTACCTCCTTTCCAAATAGAGCGAAATGCTCTCTTGCTTTCGGATTTATTTGCTGAAAAAAAAAGTGAAAGCAGCATCCCCATTGGGATCAATGACAACTAAAAGGTTAATTTGAACTATTTTTGATTGAAGTAAATAATTAGGAAGTTAAAATTTGGAAGGAAGTTTAGTTTTAATTGTGGCTCTTCCTATAAGTTTTTCTGAACTCCTATTTACACTGAATGTTGATATCGTCAGCTTGGGCGGCGGATCTGCTTTGAAAAATGATGAAGAAAAGTTAATCCTGATCGGACTCATGTTGATCAGCTTCTTCTACTTATATGGAGTATGCTTAGGAACGTTCACTTCTGTACAAATAGAGACATACAGACGGCAAACTCAATTTATTAACAAGTTTAAAATGATCGTCAGTCATTTGGTAAGAATAGAATGTTTTATGAACGTAGCAGACATTCATTCGCATTTCGATAAATTTTCAAGAGCGGCAACCACATATCAAAGACATTGAAGACTAAGATGTTACGATATTACGTTCAATTCTGGCGACAACAAGACGCCATCAATCACTCCAAACTGTTCAATAATCTCCCATCGGCGATTCGTCAGCAGGTGCTGCTCGATAAGTTCTGGTTTGCTGTAGATGAGGTAATTAAAAAATGTTTAAGGAATAAATTTTGACTCGGCGATCCCGAACACATTGTTTCAGCAACACATCTTCAGGTACCTACATCCTAGTTTCAAGAGAGCTCTAGCTTGTCACATGACTGCAAGGATTTGCATACCTGGAGAGGTGATATACACTATGGAGAAGGCGCAAGATTGTATGACGTACCTGGCGAGAGGTTCGGTGCATCTTCTGTCGATTGTCGATGGTGAGAGCCCTCTAATCACTTTAACCGCTGGAACCACCATAGGCAAAGTTAATCTGATTTATTGCATAAATAATCCCACGAAGGTAGGTTTCGACTAGTTCTTCAGAGAAATATTCTCTCCAATAACATCTTTTTAGGTGATAGCAGCCACTTATTGCACCATTTATGTGTTAGAAAAGAAAGCTCTTTGGAACGAAATAACAAATTATAAGCAGCTGCATCAAGCCAAGATCCTACATAGTAATATGCAGGTAAGTAAATGTATACCAATAGCCGCCCAATAGGTAGATTAATAGGGCTGGGGTGGGGTAACACCCCATCTGACGGTTTTAACAAAATTTTCAATCCCATTTATTTACCCCTATTAAATTCATATTGCTCTACATTCATAGCATTTTGTGATAGCATAAAAAGTGCTATTCTATTTATAATTGAGCTATCTAATGCCTTTTCGATAACAGGTAATAAACTAATGAGTACATAACTACTTGGATTTGTAGTATCAGTTTTACCCGATTTAGGAATACCCTTAACTAATTGACATCTCCAACAAGCCAAGAAAAAATACGGTACTGCCTCATAAGCCCTTAACGCAATATCATCAAGAGAAATACCCGGTGATTTACTTGGATTCATCGACTTAAAAGCAACCTCTATTTCAGTATCAGAAAACCTGAATGATCTGCATCCCTAAATTCCCTATTCGCCAATTTCTTAATATGTTTAAGATCCTCCCCGCCATCCTCATCTAGTTGCCGATATGGTTGACTCACCATCCGTTTGTTGTGCGTCTGCCCTTTTAAGCTGTTCCAGTGAACCTAGTGTTTTCTTACTGTCCATTCAGCCTCTGCACTACGTACCGCAGCTTGAGTTATCCCCAGACCTGGTTCCGGTCATATGAATGTTATTTCAATCCTGCAAGCTTGTTTGCAAATTCGTTACCTGCTATGCCCTTATGCAACATGCCGCTCAGTTTCACCCAGCCTAGAAATAACCTTAAGTAATTGACGTTCCCGTCTATATACGGCGATTTACTTGGATTCATCGACTTAAAAGCAACCTCTATTTCAGTATCAGAAAAACCTAAATGATCTGCATCCTTAAATTCCCTATTCGCTAATTCCTTAATACGTTCAAACTCCTCCCCGTCATCTCATATAGCTGCCAATATGGTTGACTTGTCATCCGTTTGCTGTACGTCTGCCCTTTCTAAGCTGTTTCAGTGAACCTGGTGTTTTCTTACTGTCCATTCAGTCACTGCAGTGCGTAACGCAGCTTGAGTTGTCCTCTACCTGGTTCTGGTTCTGTGAATGTTATTTCAAAGCCCTTTCTGCAAGCTTATTTGCAAATTCGTTACCTGCTATCCTCTTAGGATCACCCTACACTAAATATTGCAGGTTTATTCGATAAGAATGTGTTCCTTAGGCGGCTGGGTATTCGATAGGATATTACTCCAATAACCCCTGCGCTGATTTGCAATGTTTCTGTTGCTAATATTTCCATTTGTTGTACGGTAGTATATTTGCCCCCAATACCATATATTATTTATGATTCAGGGTTTCTCCGTATATACCAGCTCCAGAACCTGTCATTCCTTTTGACCCATTTCCTTACCAGTTTTGTTTTGAAGGTTTGTCAAAGTATAGTTTGGGTGTCATCATTTCACTTCCCATTTTAAACACAGGGTTCACGATTTCGGTTGTTATTTCTGGCACGCTAAGTCAGTATGTCCCTAATCTTGCTTCCTCTTTTCTATAGCAGCTGTTAGTAATCTTCTTACAGCTCTACTGATGTATAGACAAGCTAGCCTCTGTATCTTTGCGAATTTAGTAATAGTCTGTTTCTGCATAGTCTTGGTCATCAAATCAAGTAGCCCTAGGTTAATATAGATCTTGCCATTGCATACATGGTTTCAATCTCCATGTTTTCCAAGTGTTCTGCGGGTTGACATTAATACCCATTTACACTTGCCTGTCATTTGTTGATGACAGATGTTGATTCCAGATAACATCGAGATAAGAATCATTCCTAGGAATTTATCATTTTGAATGAATTGTAGCGTTTGGTTATGAAGAATTGGTGGTTTTGAGCCATCGAGCTTTAAAGCGTAAGGGCACTAATGTTATTTTCGCAGGATTAACTTTTAGAGTTCTCTGCATAAGTTCTAAAATGATGCTTGTGTTTTTCCCCATTATGGGTGTTGCAATATCGCCTGCATACCCATGGGTATAATAGTCTATATTCTTGAAGGTTACAGCAGTTTTTCAATGACAAAGTCCCATAGTATGGGGCATAACACTCCTCCCTGTGGGCAACCTCTCTGCATTGTTTCACCCGCCAACGACGTTGTATGATTCTTCCTCCCAGCATGGCCATCATCTCATCTACTTACAAATAGTGGTTTCACTACACGTCTCTGGACACTTTTATCATTGATTCGTGAGGTGTTGTCAAATACTCCTTCTACATTCAAAAACGCTACTAGTGCAATCTGTTGCTTATAAATAGATGCCTCCGCCCGTAATACAAGATGATATAAGGTACTAATCACATGACTTTCCTGACTGGTAAACGTGTTAATCTTTTAAATTTCTCATCCCACGTTACTCTCGCAGTTTCACTGCGCTTTTGTATTGAATTGCTCGTAAATTTTCAGCTTTGGTTTGCGGAGCACATTAGCCTGCACCAAAATATATTCTTCATTGGACTGTTATTCTATTTATCAACTTTATTTAACTTTATTTAGTAGTGAATTAATAGTTATACATTTTATTTCAGAAAATCATCCACCAAGCGCGTATCTATCACCAAGCAAAAGAGGAAATGTAATTACGGGTAAACTTACAGACTTATGTAAATACTATAGAATCAACATTATAGGCGGGACACCCGATACACCGTATTACAGCGGACTAAGCGATTATTACAAGTCGAAAACCAGTATCAAGTTGCTGATTATACCGCCTTGCAGCGTGCAAGAGTACGCAAACAGGACGACCTCTACCGCATATACGTTATATCGAAAGTAAATTGATTCTAAACTCTAAAATGTTTTAATTTCAATTCATTTTATATTCGAAAATCCAGAGCAGCAATACGTATTCCGACGGGATATTTATCAAGACCTCCTGGCCGTGGATTTTGAGTAATAAATCCGCCTTCTTGGATGCTTGGGAGATTATCGTTGTTCTAACTGTTTTGGTGTGCTGTATCGGATATCCTTACGAGATTGCCTTCGCTAGAGATTTTTCAGAGGACTATGTCATATATAGGATAGTGGGAGATATTGTTTATTTCACCGATATTTTATTTAAAATGTTTACTGCGGTGGAAACCGAGCAAGGTAAGTGCCTTCCTACCATAGATCGTATCAACCTCCGTATGCAGTATACATATTGCACTTTAATCAGAAAGTTGTAACAATAGGACTGCCCGAGGGTCGATAGTCTGCCCTCTTCTGTTTTTGGATTTTTGTTAATAACCTTGAAAACGCCATTGAAAGTGGCACTCTTATACACTTTGCTGATGATATTTTACTGGTCGTTAAAGCAAATGATATTGAAGAGCTGGAAATGAAAATAAATAATATTGTGCTGAAAATGTGCAGTTAGAGTTTAGTTCGTACATGTTTCCAAATCCACTTCACGATGAAAGTCAGCAGTGTTCTTTTTTCTTTTTGGAGAGAAGTGTATATTTATCACCAAAGGCAAAATCATTATCTTCACCAGAATGAATTAACGCAAACTGATGCAAGTCCAGTTGCTGATTCCAAGCCAGTACTTAAAGCATATCCACTATTTGTATGGAAAGTGATAATACACTGCCACCTTAAAAAATCTATTGTGTTCCCCATTTTTGCGGTCTTACACTCAACCCTCCAATCCTACTACTCTTAGAAGGTATAGGATATGGGAAGGCTTCAGATTAGGTAAATCTCTCTCTTTACTCCCAGGTGCAACGCCCTTAAGTAGTACAGTACTATGCAATTTAAGAGGCTGTTGGATGGATGTTTCTTTCTTGTCTCTACAAAATCTACATTCAGATTCCATTGAACTGATTTCCTATGAGTTCAGTGCTTTGATTGCTGCTTGTCTATCAGACATAATGAGAATCTTCTGCTTTCGGTAATTTCTGTCAATATGATACAGAACGCATCTTTCAACAGCGTATATTTCCGCCTTAAAGCGGCATTTCCTCAAGCTTTAGGAGCAATCCGTGTATCATTTAATGGCCCTGAGGACTGGGAGTACCTACCAGGCGCGTCCCCGAGGTGGTGGATAGGGAAAAAGCCATCTTGAATTGGAGCAGGACCTCCATAAGAAGCCGTCCAAAGTGGGAGTACTTCACAAGGAAGGAACAAAGGGAGGAGCAAAGCGACTGGAGCAGATTGGGGAACTCCCTCATTAATTGCGTAGCACTGTGCAACTCAAGGACGTTGCACCCGGGAGCACGTGAAATCGAAGAGGGAGACTTACCTAACCTGGGCCCTTCCAATATCCTACACTTTCTGAAAGGAATAGGATTGGAAGGCCAGCTGTAAAACAGTAAGAACAGGGGACACAATAAATCTTTTAGGTCGCAGTGTAATATCACCCTTGCAATATATACATACATCATTTAATGGCGTTTCTATTCAAGTTTGAGATGATGTTTTGATCTCATTCACTTTACTACTATACTTTGTGGCAAATTCTTTCACAAACCCAGTTTTTTTGACATGTCGCACATCTCGGGTCATGCTCATGTTCGATCACCATCAGGTTATTGAGGTCTATGCCTAATCGCTCCTTTCGTGTGGTTCTTTTTACCACGCTTTCCACCACAATACGGAGAGAGGTAAGACCCAGTACTATTTTAAAAACTACTGTTGGGCAGGTTCTTATAAAGTCAGTTATGCATACGCATGCCAAACTTTGCACGTTAGAGAGGTTAATTCTCGGGGTGGCCAGTTTAGTTCCTTTGTTCCAACATGCTAATCCGTAAGTGATGATCGTTCTCACTATCGCTGTATACGTCCAAAGCAGTATTTTTCAATTGCATCCTCAGTTTCTCCTTGTAAAATTTCTGCACACCATCAGAGTTTTTTTTTGCCTTGTTGATTACTTCAATTTTGTTATTGTTTCAATGAAGTTAAGGTATTTAAGTCATCGGTATACAGGGTATTCCACGTAACTGGTTCGTTAAAAGTTTATGATGTTCTATTATTTACTTATATTTGAGATTTTGGCACCATTATCTGTTCGATTGGAACTATAAATGCAAAATACCTTAACCAACCAAAATATCACTTCCGGTTGACCGGAAATGGATGTCAACTTTGTTATTTTAAATAGAATGATATAATTTTTTATTCATTTTTGGATTCTACAGCTATAAATACGTCAGTTTTCATTAGCTATTCCTATAGCTACATGTTGCCGTTTTTGAGTTATTTAAGTTTTTCTTTTTTTTTTAGTCATAATCATTGCATCATTGAGAAATTAATATCTCGGTTAATACTGCAAGTAGAGACTCCAAATTTGCTATGTTATGAATGTTGATATAACTCTAAGAAACGGTAAGCACACCTTACATTCTAACATACAGGGTGTTCAAAACTGAGGAACAAAGTGACATATTTTTATATGCAGAAAACTCATTTTTTTTAAATAGAACATCCTGTATTTTAATTCGAAATTAGGAAGTAAATATCATCCCCTATCACTTTATATGAGCATTCCCTATACCTATCTTTAATAGACTTTGAGATATGAACGACTTTTTGTTAAACAGGCTAAGTATTCTTTTTTTTTAATAGAACATCCTGTATTTTAATTCGAAATTAAGAAGTAAATATCATCCCCTATCACTTTATATCAGCATTCCCTATACCTATCTTTAATAGATTTTGAGATATGAACGACTTTTTGTTAAACAGACTAAGTAGCCCTATCTTTGCGTGTTTGTAGCTGACTCTGAATGGGATTAATGTCAAATTCATTGACTAACCAAAAGTGTTTATGTATATCATTGTAATTACACTTTCGTACAACGCAATATTAATAGAAATGACTATTCGAACAGACATTCTTGTATGGTTATTCAAAAATAATACATGAATTTGTCGTGAATCCATTTCAGAGCCAGCTACAAACATTTAAGATAGGGCTACTTAGTTTGTTTTAAGCAAAAAGTCGCTCATAGTTCAAAATCTATTAAAGAAAGGGTGTTCCCTATTTAAAAAAATTGAGTTTTCTGCATTTGAAAATATGTCACTTTGTTCCTCAGTTTTGAACACCCTGTATGTTAGAATGTAAAGTGGTGCTTACCGTTTCTTAGAGTAATATCTACATTCATAACATAGCAAATTTGGAGTCTCTACTTGCAGTATTAACCGAGATATTAATTTCTCAATGATGCAATGATTATGACTAAAAAAAAAAGAAAAACTTAAATAACTCAAAAACGGCAACATGTAGCTATAGGAATAGCTAATGAAAACTGACGTATTTATAGTTGTAGAATCCAAAAATGAATAAAAAATTATATCATTCTGTTTAAAATAACAAAGTTGACATCCATTTCCGGTCAACCGGAAGTGATATTTTGGTTAAGGTATTTTGCATTTATAGTTCCAATCGAATAGATAATGGTGCCAAAATCTCAAATATAAGTAAATAATAGAACATCATAAACTTTTAATGAACCAGTTACGTGGAATACCCTGTATATTATAATTCTACCTGAAATGATATTCAACTACGAGCAAATTAAAATAAAACATAGAAAGTCTTGGAATTCCAAAAAGTTCCGCAAACCTTCATGCCTGAGTCACCGTTGAATATTAGTCCACTGAACTTTTGCTTCCTTTTGCGTTTGCTGTGTATTTAGTTATGGCCTGTGGCAAATATATAATATATACAATTTCATTTGTAATTTCCTTTGAATAAGCTGGACTAATTTTTATGTAATATCTATCAGAAGAATCTGAGATTAGTAATTCTTCTCCTTCGTTTGGTTGAGAAGTGTTGCCAAGTTGTTCGTTTTCTGTATTATTTCTAAACTAGCTGCCGCCTGCGCTTCTGATGGGAAGTCTTTTTAATATCTTAAAGGCCTTTGCAGAAGACAAAGTAACCGGCTTTTAAATTTTTTTAGCTCAGATAATCACTAATAGATTCACTTTTGTTTATTAGTATTTACCTTTTTAACTGCTGAGCCTACATTGCCAAGTCTATTTTCGTGTCCCTTTGCCACTTCCATCTATTTGTTTCTCAAATAATCAGTGTCTACATCAAATTGATTTCCATTGTTGTATAGTATTCCATTCGATTTTCTATAAGTGGCTAATTGCATCTCTCCATCTATTTCTTCAGTTTTTTTTAATTCACCTGCTAAATGGATAGCGTTTTCTTAGATTTATTCCGAAATCTTGCCAATTGGTCCGTCTATTTATTAAACTTGGGCGATTCAATTTTGAGTGATGATGTGATTTAAGCCGAGAAATATTTTTAGAGCGGCTTCTTTGTAAAGCTGTTAGTTGTGAGATTCTTCAAGCCTATTACTGGAACTTTGTTCTTGCTAGGCCGTCACATTAGCACAGCACATGAACTGATGTTTCTTCCTATTCTAGGCAGAATCTACAAGTAGCATCATCCACCAAGCTTATGTTAGGCTAGTCAGAAGACCTAGTCTCATTTTGACTATCTTCCTGTCTTTACTCAGTAGGTCTTTAGTAAACTCAGACCTTTGTTCCTCTAAATACTCTTTTGCCTGTCTCTGTCCTGGTGACTTTTGCCACAACTCTCTGGTCTCGTTATGTATCCATTCATTTATGACCTTTTTAATTTGCGATTTGGTAATACCAAAAGAAGGGCCAGTTTTGATGAGTGACCTTGACGAACCTCGCCTGGCTAGAGAGAAAAATAGGAGAGTGATTGGAATTCATATTCCACGCTTAATCCAACCCGAATGTAGTAATTTGTTGATATATTTCATACAAGAAGTCTATTGAATCTGGCATGTTATTTCTATTGGTGAGCAAATACGTTAATTATTTACCTACTTTTCTGTATCACATTGAAATCGCTTCCACTGGTAAACCTATTTGTTATCTCATTGAAAAGAGAATTAAATAAAATTTGTTTATAGAACAAATCTAGTACTGCAGAAATAAGAAGACACTAATTCGACAGTATTTTGTATATTATTATCCTGTTTGGGTATTTTTTTTGCTTAACTCACCACTAATTCCTATAACTATATAAATAGATTATGTAACAAAACGAAGAAGAAGGTGACTAAACTACTTTTCCTAACAAACAGGTCTACTAACCACAATAATAGAAATAAATTTGAACCGATTATCTAAAGTTACGTACATATTGGACATTATAGCTGTCATTCCGTTCTATAACCTAGCCGATTTCTGTGGAATTAGCCACCACCAGCGATCGCTTATCATTTTATCAGTCACGAAACTATTAAAATCCTATAGAGTAAGTAAGATAAATAACCAAGTTTCCCGTCCACTGCACACCCATTTATTCCCTTTTTAGGTTATAAGCTATCTCCAAAGGCTCGAATATAGTTTCAAGCTTAACATAGCTTACGTCCGATTACTAAAATACGTGCTGTTCTTACTTTATCCTGGATACATGTTGGGATGCCTGTACTTCATGGTGTTATGTTTCACAGAGTGAGATTTTTGTTTCCTACCATTAATATTACTATGCTTAATATTTATACTTCCAGACCTTGTTCTGACAATATGGCCTTAGCTAATAAAACGGAAAACGCCATTTCATACTCGATCATGACTGCTATGTTGATAATGTCTGGTACTGGAGGCATTGTGGATTTCTACAGCATCGAAGAAGTCAGTATTATACTGTGCGTATCCATTACAGGAACACTAACTATGGTGTATTTGGTCGCGGATTACTCAGCAACTCTTACATTGGCTGAGAGAGAAATGTAAGCAATTTAAATTTTTATATTGTCCATCTTGCCATAAAAGAACAAACGATTTAAAAGGGAACTTTTTTGTCTATGCTTGCACACATTTCCAATAAACCCTTTTAGTACCAATTTTAAGCATTTAACTTCAATAACCAATGACGATTATTTTGACAATCATTTAGCCTAATTTAAAATATTTACCATATTATGAAAATAACATTAATTTTTTGTTGAGAGGAAAGTTTGCCATTGATGCGTCAGAAAAATAAAAACATAAATTCTATGTTTGGAAATTTGTTTCGTACTTTATCATAGTTGCATTTTAGAACAATGTATACAGAAATGATAACAGTAATGCGAAAATTTATGACTACGAATAATATGGTGAAGCACTTACAACTTCGCATGAATCAATACCTCATCGCCAAATGGTTAGATTGCAAAGGTATGGATTATAAGGATCTTTACATAGACGCACCCAAGCAGTTGTTCGAAGAGTTCCAGATAAAGCAATATTCGAAGACTTTAGCTACAAGTCCGCTGTTTCAAGTATGTAAAATCAAATATTTCGACTAAACTATAGCACTGCAGTTCTAGTCATTGCGTTCTTACCATAAAAAACACAATTCCTAAATATTAGCGTAACGATGAAGATGTACTTAATAATAAGTGCACTCAACGTAAAATTTCCCTTCAAATGTTTTCAGCACCTACATGTTAAGATTATAAAAAGATTAGCAATTTCATGCAAATCAGTCTCCTTGCCCCCCAATGAATACGTATGTTATGCCGGCGAAGTATCTAGGGAAATGTACATAGTTGAGAATGGATATTGCGAAGTGATTTCTGGATCCTCAGGAAAAGTCGAAAAGATACTGGGTCCCATGTCCAGCTTTTGTGTGATTGACACACTATTAGGTAAATACGATTTCTTTGAAAGGGATATGCGAATACTATAATAATATTTGTAATTCTTTACTCCAGGGTGTGAAAATATTTAACAAGCTTTGAGTAGGGATAGTATAGCTTAAAATGTAAACAAAAGCTTCAGTTAATATTGATCTGACATTTTCAAAACACCAACTGCCACGCGTTTATTTTTGCAAAAATAATTTAATTTATAAACAATCAACAAAGACCCCTCACCACAAACTGCACTAAACTGGACGTACGTTTCGATAGCAAAGCTATCATCATCAGCAGAAACACTGAACTGTCCAGTTTAGTGCAGTTTGTGTGGGGGTCTAGGAGAAGTTTGCAGCATTACCAGTACCACAGTTTGGAGTATTTTTGTCAATCAACAAAGACAAAGTGAAATGTTTAAATATTTGTAATTTGTTTTCTTGGTAAATACTGTTATAAGAATTTTTTAAATACAGCAAGAAAAATTATATGTCGAAGAACCCAAGAATGAGACAACAAGTATCAAAAGACATTCTTGTTTGTAAATTTTTGACATACCATAATATCTTACCATCGTTCAACAGCCTTTGTATAATTGTTAGAATGGTACTTATCGAAAGTATTATGAGTTATCAAAAATTCACAAACACATTGCCCTCTGATAAATATTGTCTCATTTGTTGGTTCTTCTAAGTCCTTTTAGCCAGGTTTTAGAAACCTCTAGGGTTTCAATTTAGTAGCAGCCACGACATTGATGGCATATTTGGTCAACTCATTGTTACAGCTGCTGGAGGTGGTTTGCACTTAAGTTCCGAAGAAAGGAATCAAATGATCTAGATTGCGAATCGTGAGGCAATTTTGTTTCTGTCTACTCAGCTTTGTCCAAAAGTTCTACGTAAATGCTCCCTAACAGCAATCGAAAAATGAACGGTAGAGTCATCGTATCGTCCTAAGACTACATTTGTTACCTTTGGTTCAATGTCTAAAAGACCAAGATTCTAGATTTGCAGAAGATTTAGTTACGTTAATGAATGTTCAAAGTTTTACATAATTCGACCTGATAGGATTTTCACATCTATTAAGGCATATTTTGAGGAATACTTCAACAATGTCTGCTTAAGTTGCAACATGCATAATTAAACTTTCCTGATATTAGCTTTAAAAGAAGAAAATTACTCTTTACAATGATTTTTTGTATTCCAAAGCGTAATATGCAATTTATCAGATATCAATTTGTTTAGGAACCTCCGATGTTTGCCCAAAACTATGAATTTTACGTAGTAACAAAATTAATTTATCTAATGTCGAAAATTGTTATGATGAAAAATTGATAGAAAATTAAGATCAAGTTATAATAAGCAGTTACATTCATCCAGTCCAGTGACTATACACAAGCAGACTGACCAAATACGTGAGAAGCAAAATAATTTAAAACGTTATCACCATAGACTGAAAATACACACAAAGAATACTTTGGCTGTTTTGAAACTACACGTATTGAAATATCGGGGTGACAACCAAATGTTTTGTTAATGAAACTCTTCTTTTGTTAAAGCAATATTTCCCTTTTAATCTAAAGCTTATTCAGGGTTTCCAATTAGAGTGACTATTAAAAATGCCAATCACTTAAATATAAAAAGAGATCCGTATGGTTGGAACAACGACCGATGAATCCTTAATTCATCATTCATTGGCCATATTTTTTAACTTACCACCAAATGCACTTTTCAATTACCATCGAATGGTATTTATAGCTTAAGCTTTAACTAGCGTTTTGATAAAATACACCACATAATTAATTTTTGCGCCATTTGATGTTTGTTACAAAAAGTTCTAATGTATCAGTTGCCTATGATGGTTACAAATGTCAAATAATTCATTTAGTCTGTCATTTTTAACCTGAAAAGTCCGTTTTTTGCTATAGTGGTAGCGAGCAGACATGATAACACATGATAAGGCAAACAAAGTCATATAGATTAATTAACATATTAGATATATTAAACAAAATTACCCAAGAAACTCCTCCACAATGTAGCACTCTTCCGCTAATAATATTTTTTTCATTAGCTACTTAAACTGCTTATGCAGCAAATTTCTTCTCTTCCAACTTCGAACACCAGTAATCAAAAGATCTTTGGTGTGTTATATTTCTGGTATACGACAAAGGAACAATTTCTCTTCAGAACTTGACGTTTTCGTTAAGGGGTTAAATATAAATATAGTTCTTAGAATCTGAATACACGTAATCGTCAGTAGATTAAAGGATACGTATTGTAATGCAGTTCAACAATTGAAGAGTTTATTGTAATAATGTGATATGCCACAAACAAAAAAAAATTAATGATCAAGCATTCAAGTTTTGGAAAATGCATAAAATTGACTACCATTCAATTTAAAATTGAACTATTTTTCGGTGAGACTTCTCATGTTTTTTACAATAAGCCCTTCAATTGATTTACAGGATCGTTTAAGGTTTAGCTAATCCAATGAGGTGCCAGTAACTTCCCGAGGGTTATAAAAGTAAGTAGCGAAGGATTATGCCATCTCGCCGTTCGCGCTCCTAACTTCTAACGAGGGATCGCAGTTGCTTGCGTTGGAGAGGTTCGTTTCGATCGAAATTTCGACGAATTTTCTCGCTTTTTTCGTACTTTTATCGTTAAACTAAAATACCCCTAATCCCGCGCGACGATTTTTCCACGTTCGACCGTCATTCATTTCCCTTTTAATCTAGCGCGACTTCGGATCCTTTGGCGAGAGAATTTTTTTTACCGAAACGCACATTCTAAATGAGGTACGCTATTGTGTCAAGCTTTAGTACTAGGAAGCTTCTTATAGCAAATAAACAACGTGCCAAAAAAAAATTGCAACACCTCGAAGGAGGTCAGTTACAAAGTTGAAATCTTAACAAAACAACCGACTGCATATAAAAAGTCGCTGATAATCATCTGTCAAAACTTCATACACGAAGAGAAAGTAGAAATTCTACCCTGACCTGCTTGCTGTCCGGGCCCGATCGAGCATGTGTGGGATATGATGAGTCGCTACATAAGGTGTTTACCGCAAGCAGAAAACACCTTACAGGATTAGATTAGATTAGATTAGGATTGGGGTGGCCTATGGACCTGTTTCACCACGACCTTTTCAGATCTATTGTGATCCCCTTTTTTCCTAGAGGACGCTCTCTAATTTTGCCCTCTTAATTAGGCCTATCATCTTTGAGAGCGGCTTCTTTATGTAGCTACTATATGTGGGGTTCTCCTACCCCTTTATTAGAAACCTTATCCTCTCCAGGCCTTCACAATGGCACAGCACATGAACTGGTGTTTCTTCCTCCTCTTGGCAGTATCTGCAAGTTACATCATCTGCCAGGCTTATGTTGTACACATGCCTATTCAGTCTACAATGACCAGTCAGAAGACCTACAATCATTTTGTCTTCCTGTCTTTATTCGGTAGATCTCTCGTGAATTCAGGCCTCTGCTCCTTTAGGAACTCTTTTGCCTGTCTTTGTCCCGGTGATTTTTGCCACCACTCTCTGGACTGATTATGCATCCATTCATTGGTGGATTTTTTAATTTTGCGATTTGGTAGTCCCGAAAGAGGAGTCGGCTCCAATAAATGGCCTTGACGAACTTCGCCTGGCCAGCTCGTCCTTACCTTACAGGAACTTCGTCGTCATCTACAGTAAGCCTGGGATGAGATCCCACAGATGGCATTTATTATCTCATTCAGAGTATGTCTTGAATTAGATAGTGCATAAACAATCGTGGGGATGGTTAAATATTTGCTGATTGTTGGTATTATTTTTTCAATTGTGATTTACTACTGAAAACTAGTAGTTATGATTGCAATTTTTTTGGCACGTAGTTTAATTTGTGTCCTATTCATATGCTTCCAATTTAAGTGAACACATTATGTATACTATCCCTTTCTCAAAGCTAAAGCCTATGGGACTTCTTTCCAACACTTTGTCATTTCAGAATTAGCGGGAATATTCAATATTCGTACAATAACCCACGTACGTCTAGTAAAACTAGGATTAACGTCAATTCAGGAAGCGATGACAATAGTACCGGAGATGGCTCAGCAACTTTCTTCGCTCAGTATACAAACTAGAAATTCTTTGTAAATACTATTCATCCTAACAAAAAAAAAACTATTGCTTAAATCTTATTTTTACAGGCTGCCAGACGTTTATTTACCCTATCATCTACTGTTGTACATCACGTAGATGTGGAAGAAGAAGAGCAGTCCTGGTTTGTATATCCGAGTAGCGTGGTGGACCCAATGTACATCGATTATCACAACGGCTGGACGAAGTTCGCAGTTTTAAAGTAGGCACTCGACCCAGTACGCACATTATATGCCCCATGAACACATACATATTTGTAGATATTTCATGTTGAGAAGAACCATATTGCCGCATGGGAACTTTATTTTAGTTTGGGAAATCGTAAGAGCAATTTTTGCTTTCGCTTCCGCGATGCTTTTTCCCGTATTGGACATACACCAGCATTACATACGGAACTTCAACTATTATCTGCTGATATTAGACGCTTTCGGTGTTATTGACATGTAAGCATCTGTTATCAATTACAACATTGTTAATCTGCGCATGAGGGTACTCGCAGTTGAGGGATTCGTATTCGACAAATAAAGACGTAAGCTGCTGGCGGTATCAATGACGTTTCGAGCTATACAGCGTGTTTATTAAGTGATGCTACAAAATATAAAAACAGCCGGATCATTAAAAAAAAAAAGCAATTATCTGTATGTCAGGAGAAAGCTTCAAAACTTATGGGAATCAAGATATGAAGATAAGCCTCAAGTGGTATTGTATCAACACCAGCTGCTTTGCAGCTGCGTTTTCCATCTCAACCATAGTAAAGGATTTGACGTTTGTTGCCAACTATCGTTTTCAAAGGAAAAAAAAACTTGTGCTGTAATATTCTTCTTTCTATCAATGTTCGTCTCGAAGGTACAGCTGGATACGCTACTGGAAGGTGCCTTTGATCTTTGGTATCTAATTGAAAACCCATACAAAAGTTACATTTGATGAAGATAATGACCCGTGCAAAATTTCAACCCCCTACAACTGATAAGAGGGTTGATAAAAGCTATTAACCCCCAAACTAGTTATGAATTAATTTAAATATTTTGGCACCTGCAGAAAGGGGCTCATCCTACCGAGCACAAATACCAAATTCTTGTCAAATATGCCCCAACAACCCAGCTTCGTTGTTTTATCCAATTTGCTGTGGGGAAACAGGTTAAAAAAAAGTAAAACTGGATATAAGGTACCATACGGCAATAGTATAGGGTGCAGTAACACTAAGTCCGTCTTTTATCACTCTAGCTGTATTCTGGGTAGCAATTTGACATTTCGGGAAGGTAATATAATATTAATGCACCTTTAGAAAATATACTCCGAGATACAGGGTGTTTCATAAAAAAGATGCCACAGTATAACTCATTGCTTTAAATTACATTATGAAAGGTCTCTAATGACACTTGATTCTTCTCCAGATTATGAAAGTAATTCACTTTGTGCTTTTCGACTTACTGTTTCTCATCAAAGATTAAAATATCATATATTCAGAAGAAAGTATTCCTACGTCCAAATGCCTTCAAATAACAATATTTTTTTGTGTGGTAGCTAATCCACACAAAAACAGATTAGGTCAAGATATAAGCAAATTGTTTTTATCACGAGATGGTAGGGTGGCACTAGGAAAATATTGACTTTACCGGTTACAAAATGAGTTTTCCCGATTTCCTTAATAAGGAACAAATTTTTGATAAAATACATACTAGTCATTTGGGGATGAATAAGTGTAAATCAATTGCTAGATCTTATTGCTATTGGCCGTTAATTGACAGTGACATTGTTAAACTTTGCCAAAATTGTGAAACAAATTTCAAAATAATCCACCTAAAACAATTTTGCAACCATGGCCTCAAACATGTAGACCTTGGTCACGTATACATGTGGATTTCTTGGGCCCTATATTTAATAGCAAACATTTAGTAATAGTAGATGCGTTCACAAAATGGTTAGAAGTTTTTCAAATGAATGAAACAAATGCTAAAACGGTTAGATTAGATTAGATTAGGATTGGGGTGGCCTATCGACCTGTTTCACCGCGACCTTTTCAGATCTATTGTGATCCCCTTTTTTCCTAGAGGACGCTCTCTAGTTTTGTCCTCTTAATTAGGCCTATCATCTTTGAGAGCGGCTTCTTTATGTAGCTACTAGCTGTGGGGTTCTCCTCCCCCATTACTAGAAACCTTGTCCTCGCCAGGCCTTCACATTGGCGCAGCACATGAACTGGTGTTTCTTCCTCCTCTTGGCAGTATCTGCAGGTTGCATCATCTGCCAGGCCTATGTTGTACATATGCCTATTCAGTCTACAGTGACCAGTCAGCATACCTACAATCATTTTGACAGTCTTCCTGCCTTTATTCAGTAGATCTCTCGTGAATTCAGGCCTCTGCTCCTTTGGGAACTCTTTTGCCTGCCTTTGTCCCGGTGATTTTTGCCACCACTATCTGGACTGATTATATATCTATTCATTGATGGATTCTTTAATTTGCGATTTGGTAGTGCCGAAAGAGGGGTGGGCTCCAACGAATTGCCTTTTATAAATAATAAACAACAAGCGCAAATTGAACAATTTAAAGGTAGACCAACAAACTTTGAAATTGGCAGTGAAGTTTATGCGAAAAATCCGTTACAAGCTTTTAACTCTCCTTGGCTTCCTGGAAGTGTTGTAAATAAAACAGGAAATGTCTCTTATGATGTGAAAGTAGGAACAGATAAAATAATTAAGAGACATTCTAATCAGTTGAGATCTCGTAAGTCTTTATCTGTTCCTACCCAAAATTTGGACTCTCAATTAGAATTGAAAGAGCAAGAAACAGAAAATTCTGATGAGGCGGCAACTGAAACTATTATTGTTAGCGATGATGATAATCCTAGTTGTACTTCGCCAGAATCTTCTGTTAATCGTCGTTATAATTTAAGGAGTCGAAACAATTAATTATTTAAGAGGATATGTTCTGAATTGTATTAATTTTAAGGGGAAGGAATTGTGGTAAATTCAGTGTATTAACTTTTCGCTAGCGCTGTATATATTGTTATGGTACATATATTCTACTATGATTTAAAAGGGAATGTTACTATTTTACTTAGTTATATTTTAAAACTAATTAGATATTATAAGAAAAAGGATATAATATGTAGCAGCAGACAGCCAGACGATGTCCAGGTGATGTTGGAAATCTCTGCATTTAGCAAGTCCTTCAAGGCATTTTCATTCAGAATATTCCCTTCAGGAAGTAAGATGATCAGCAGTGATACCTACACATCGAAAATTAATATTAGAATTTAGAATTTAGAATTTTTAGAAATTTAGAATTAGTGTACTATTACAATAGATTTTGACAGATCAAAATTGGATCCAAGTTCAATTCAAATGAACATTCTTATTATTTTTACTGTGTATTTATGTCAGTTAAATTTAGTCTAATAACGTTTGTATATGCATTGGCAGTCCAATTGCTTTGATATGTCAACAGAAAGACATGGGGAAATTGCTGGAAATTGAGTTCTGTAACAATTCTATGTGTATAAATGGTTGCCTACTTTTAGGTGCAGTAATGAATTTTAAGATTGTTAATTTTACATAGTAATAAGTGTTTAAAAATTTCAAATGTATTTTTCTCACAATTTACTGATGCCTACCTTTATCATATTACAATTGTAAGGTGATTCCAGATTTTGTAATTATTATTTATTTTCACTTCGTTTAAACATTTGACAGTTCATTCGGTCACATGGGCTTTCTCATGTATAAAACAATGGATATTCCCCTCATTTCGGTTATATTAACGGATTTTCACAGACAGTTGGACTCCTTGACGAAGACAATCGCTTTCAAGTCAGTTAAAACATTTTCAATTCGAACCATTCAACAGCCGACCTTTGTTCAAGGCGGACGTATCTCAATTTGTTCTTGTAAAGTTTAACGGCTATTTCGTAAAAATCCAATTTTATGCCATATTACAACCTAAAAATAATTGTTAATTGTTAAACAAAGTTTTTCACATAAATATTATCCAAATTACCTACTACCTCTTGGGTAATTTTTCTTGAACGACGATTTTCCTGAGTTTCCTGTTATGATGTTCCTCTCCTGAACAAGCCACTTTCCGTGATCTGATGTGACTACGATGTAAGAGGGCCCTGATCCGACATTCGAACATTCCAGATCACTCCAATGCTCGCAGAAGGTATTCCTCGTCAAATCTACCTAAAAATAAACGTATAATTTCAATTCCAATCCAAATTTAATTATACTTATAAGAAATTCCATTTTTATTCGTTCAGAAAGAATTGAGGATAGAAAATTGTTTGTTTCATCGCTAAGCCGTTTGCAGTTACTTGGAGAAATTTGTATAAATAGGTTTATAAGTATTTGTTATGTATTTACGTTACAAACCAATATCCAGTAATTTACCATCAAGGTTGGCCATTCTGTCTCGCACGTCTAAACCTAGCTTAACTCCGTTTGAACGGTCAGAAATCGCGGGAATTTTGAAATTTGATTTAGACGTATACACGTTTGAAACTATGAGTTTAAAATTGCAAAAAGTGGAATTACTTATAAAACTTTAGTGTTATTAATTAAACGGACTCACGTACTTACCTGAGATAATTATCCAAAGATTTATGTCTGATTTCAAACAAGTTCACATTTAGAATTTTTTTTATTAAATAAAATCACTTTTATTCGCACTTAAATGTTTTAATTTCACATGAGAAGTTGTTTTTCATTGAGGCACAATACTATCATGCCTACGATAGCATTTAAACTGGTCATTAACAGTAAAATTGAAGGAGAGGACATTTTTTGACATCCTCACTCACTATCTCTACTCTTACTAAAATATAAGAGAGGTAACGAGCTATTCCTAATATTTTTTATGTCAACGCCCCTCGATCGAAAATTTCTCGCCCTGCATGCCATCTGGCTGGTGAGAGAGCACGCTTCTAATTCAAAATTAATAAAGATAGATGACACTGGGATATATAAAATTTGATTTTTTTTTTTAATTTAATTAATGTATTTCTTTTAAAATTTATTTTTTTACCCGGGCTGTATGCTACTGTGTAGCGTTACCATATTTACTTTTTACCTAGGACCGTTTTTGTTAGTAACACGTTGTACGCATGCATGTAGATATATTTCTAGAATAAAGATTCATTCTGGGTCGAACCTTTGTTTAAATAACACAACACTAACTTCAGCAAAGGTTTTTATCTCCTTAAAGTTAAAGCCGTGCTTGCAAACGGAACTTATGAAACCAATTCGTTTCTCTTATACAGCAGGAGCCATTCAAACTCCAAACAGCTACATACGTCGATATATGCATGAAGCACACGCTTCTGTTCGTAGTTGATGTGGCTTCTGTGGTATATGTACTATAAAACAACTTTTTTGTAGGTACATTCGTCTACATGTTTGCTTCTACAATAACTTAGGAATCCTCGTCACACATCCACGCATTACGGCAAAAAATTATCTATCTAGCAGTTTCATAATAGACTTCCTAGCGATTTTCCCCACAGACTACGCTATATACGCAGTGGAGAGACAGAGTATAACCGCTTTCAATAGACTACAAGGTTTTGTGAGGTTTAACAGAGTTTTGCAAGTATACCGTCTACCTGATGCCTTCAGTATCTTTTGCAGAGACGTACTTAAACGCCAAGGAGTATATTTGTGAGTTTGCATTTTGATTCTCATAAATTTCTATTGAGGATTATATAAAGTTAACCTAAAAGGTTTACTGAAACTCTATTTAAAGGAACATCTTTAAATATCGGTCAAAACTGATGTTCGTTAAACCGAGGTTACACTCTATATTCTCTGACGATAGTAAGTGCAAATGTTTCACCCTTACTAACCATTTTACCATTTACAGGAGCGCTTTTAAATATCTACTACTAACATGTGTATTAATGAACGTTTTTGCTGCTGTGATAGTTAATATATCTGTAACTATAGATGATGTCCTCGCAAGAGGCTTCATAGGTCTAAAATACGTAGAGCCACAGAATGATTCTTGGATAATGATGTACGAAGCATCATGTAAGTATAATAAAGAAATTTATACAGGCAAGACTAGACTAGTCAAATCATATAATACGTGATGTAATTTCCACCCAGAAAAAAAAAAAAATAATAGGCGTTAAACGCTTTTCGGTATTTTCATTTTCATTATTTGAAATAATCAAATATGTCATTTACATTTATAGTTAGCCTTGATGTAACCGAACCCATCAACATGTACATCATGGCATACTACTGGGTAACTACAACAACTTTACAGCTGTCTTTCGGTAGTATCATGGCTGAAAGGGATAAAGAAGTTATATTCATCATATGCGTCATAGTGGCAGGTTAGTATTCTATGGATTTACCTATTTCTAGTAAGAAGCGATCTTGAAGCATCAACACTTGGAGATGAAACCTTTATTATTCCAGTGAAATGTCACATTTTGGGTCACAAAGCTTTGTAAAGAAATTGATTTAACCTTTCTGCAATGTTTTACTAAGTCCAAAATTAACGAATTTATTCTACCAATTGCTTTCCTCATATGACAGTAGCTTGAAAAAAGGGCTGCAAAGGAGGTTTTACATTACAACTTGAAAAGTGAAGGATTTTGAGAATTTTCAAAAAGTGTTTCAAGTAAGCTTGCAGTAAATTGGATTCTCGACAAAAACAGTTTTGGAAAATACTTCCTATATCTCATACTTTTGAAACTATAAGGAAAAACCAATTCAGAATACTTTTCTAAGAATGGTGAAATAAAACTCAATTTTAGACTCCACAAAACCTCAAACAAAAAGAAAACATACAACCATCCTTCTCAAAGTCAAGGGCGAAATGTGACATTTTGTTGGACTACTCGAACTGAATACCTTCTGTCGAGCGTCCCGTAGAAATTTAATAACAGAACTTACAGAGTAATCTTGAGCAAATATGATCTATTTTTAAGTTCTGGGCCTATGTATGAAGCGAGTAATCCCTTTCTCACTAACTCAACGGCTTTTTCGTTTCCTTCGATTACTGAGTGTCAGGGCACTCGCAGCAAGTGACTTTATTGCGATGTGTCAGGCTATTCAGTTCTCGAATATATCCCCAAACCAGTCCTGATTCACGAATGCCTTCAGTATCGCCTAGCTGTTGCAAAATAGATCCGCTTGTTTTTGTAAGCCCTCTGATTGATTTTACATAGTTGCACAATTCAATGCCTCTACCTGAAAGGCAGTGGCATGTTTCCTTAAAGGAAGCGTGATCATTGCGTTTCTCACTTTAGTATAGATTCCATCTCCAGACCCGTTCTTGGTTTTTGATCCACCTGTAAACCAGATCAATTCTTCGAACCTGCCTCTGTAGTTGGACTGATTCTAGCTTATTAACAGAAATTTCTGTTTAAAGGATATGTCGAAACCATGTGGTATGATCTCATTACCAAAAGGTTGTTTTCCACATGGTGGACAATATCATTGTGTTCCAATCCTGCACATCTGGCACTTGGTATTCTTACAATCTCACATACCTCATTCTCGCCTCGCCTTTATTATCAAATGGAGAGCAAGGATGTCTAGGAAGTATTCCATTGCTGCTGTAGAAGTGCTCATTGCTCCTGTGAGTCCTAAACACGTTAGCCTCTGTATCTTGCTAAGTTCAATTATAGCAGTTTCCTGCTGCCCCTGTGTCCGCCATATCAAAGATGCATAGGTGATCATGCACCTGATCACCGTGATATACGTCCAGTACAACATATTAGGTCTAATATCGTCTTTTTCCATAAGCTCTTCTAGTCAACATGAGTGTTGTCTTCGCGTTGGTTTTAAACACCTGAAGCTGTCGATTCCAAGTAAGCTTGCAGTCTAGGATGACGCCAAGATAGTTCACTTCCTCTAGGTATTACACTTGCGTTCTCCAATCTATGTTTTGCCCATACATTTTGATGGTTTTGAGATTGGATTTCCCTTTCCTAGTAAATGATACTAAGATAGTCTTAATGGGGTTAACATTAAGTCCCATCGAGTGACACCATCTTCTCGTAAAGCTCGGTCCTCTTTGAACGACGCCTGAGAGGGTATTCTGAAATTTGCCACTTGCGTATATGGCAATATCATCAACCTACATCGACAAGGTATAACTACATCAGTCAACCCGCATAAGAGTTCACCTACTATTAGGCTCCACATAAATGAGGATGTAACTCCCCCCTGTGGGTATCCTTCGGTCGTACTAACTGAGGTGATCTTATCTCCTACCTCCGCCTCCACCGACCTGGTAGACAGCAGCTGCTAGCTGGAGGCCACGCTATCTGCCTCCCTATTAATCAATGCTTTGCAACAGATTTGTGTGAAAAAACGCTTTTTATATCTAAAGAGGGACACTATGGCTTCTTTATTCGTCAATGCATCTTGAATTCAATCCGTTAGCTCCACTAATGCAGTCTCAGTGGATTTTCCCGTTTGATACAGGGGGTGATGAGAAGGGTGCAATGGCACCCGCTCCAAAAAGTCTGTTTTACTATAATTATCTACATCCTTCTCCACAGTTTTTAAAGGAATGGTATAAGGCCGATAGGTCTGTGGGATTTAGGATGCGTAATGTCCTTTTTCCCTGCTTTTGATATGAAGGTAACTTTGGCTCTTCTCTAAACTTCTTGAATATAGCCCAGCTCCAAACTACTTCGACTTATCCTGATCATGTGTGGAAGGATTTCGTCCTGTCTTGAAAAGGATGCTGCGTAACTTCTTCCACGAAAACATTTCATTCATTCATCCATTCAAGTTAGGGTGGGCACTTGATGTCCGGGCACTTGAGCTAGGTGCTCATTGTACCATCCCTATTGATTCTCTTATTTGGTCTTCTCTATAAAGCCCAGTATCTTGCCCAGTGGAAACTTGAGGACCTTCGAGGGCTCCAATAGATCTTTCCCGAAGTACTTCTGCCTAAGTACCTTCTCGAAAACATTTTTTATAGTGCTAACGAAATCCTGATCGCATGAGCTACCGTATAGTAACACTTCTTTAAGTATCACACATATCTTTCTGTACTTCTTTTTGTTCTTGCATACTCATCTAGTTGATATTTGCGTTTGCTATATTTTAATCGTTAAAGTGGCAAATGCCGAGTTGATTTTGTAGGAATCTTTAATCTGACAATGTGGATATTGGACAAAATTATTTAAAAGAAATTGTTGAGCGAATCAGTTATTAATTGAATTTTCAAATCTTTTCATCATTATTTCTTATTTTTCATAATAGGTTACCTGTGGTTTACTTACGTAACCGTTATAATTTCAAATAGTAAAGCTACCATCAACGCTCACCTAACACTCTACCAAAATCACATGAGAAGTCTAATAGTTTTCATGAAGGATGAGAAAATCTCTAAGGAACTGCAAAAGTAATAATGAATACTTATAGTAAACAAAATAAGGTTTTGTCTCTATACTTATATTGATTTTCCCTAGGAAAGCTATCGACCATTTCGAGTACATTTGGGCAAAGGACACACGGTATGGACGCCAGTAATATCTTGAGACAATGTCATGTGGCATTGAAAAAAGATTGCGCCCTGTATCTATACGAAGAGACCTTGAAAAGGGCGTCCATCTTTGCAGATATGTTACCCCCATTTTACAGGATGATGGGTACAATGATGAACGAAAATTATTACCTGAAAAACTACCCCATCTTGCAACTGAACGATATCGTAAAATATGTCTTCGTGATACATAAAGGCGAGGTTTTGGTAATCGGTCCGGATGGATCGTATTTCGATACTCTCACTAGGGGATGGTATGAAATTAATATTTGAATGCGGAATATTTGAAATTTCACTTTCAGTGTGTTCGGTAACCTTGACGACATTAAATATACAAGAAGTATGGTGACGTTCTTAACTAATTCAAAGGTAGACTTACTCACGATAAATACTGAGAAATTTTATTACTCCCTGAGGGATTATCCAGTGGTAAAGAATCGAATACTCAAACACATGCTGCTCGAAAACCTTGTAAGTTGAAAGAGCATTATTTGTTTCTGGTTATTATAATGATTTTTGTTGTAGTCGTATATAAAAACTAAAGAAACAAGAGCTGAAGAAGAACTTGCGGGTGAAACCATAAGGTAATTTTGTTGCTATTTTTACGTATGATGGGTTACGTTTTACGATATAATCACTAGATACCAGATCACTTCGCGCTACAGTAGTTTATTTATTGGGAACCACTTTTTCTAAAATTACTAAATTTAAAATTAAGAAGTTGTAACACCTAAACCTACATCTCCACTGTAAAAGTATCTTTAGCCCAATATATTTATGAACACCAAATGGTGGAAGAAAGTATATTTCCGAGTCAATCAAATCAATAAGTACCTACATTTTTCATTAATTCAAGTTTATGTGTTTTAATTCTATGTCCGGTATCAATTGGTTGTTGTGCCACACTCGATGATTCCCACCTCCACTTTTTTATTACTGCTATTTTTTATGAGTAAACTATCTATGAACGGAAGTTGATTGATCTTTTTTTTTTCTTAGAATGAATTTAAATATAATTTTGCGACGAAAATAAAATATTTATGCAAGGGACTTCATGAACCTTGAAATCAATAACTGTTTCAAATAACATGTAAAGAAAAAATACCAGAAAGAATACAATCTTTTCACTTGTTGAGTAGGATATTTGCAATTTTTAAATAAACTAATGTCAAATATTTCATGAACTAAATGTTTAATAAACCCATTACCAAGGAAGAGCACCGTTCAGATTTTGGGCAAACAAATTGTTTTGTTTCTATTTTCTCCCCAGTTTATAGGGCCTCAGTTAGGGTCGGCCAGTTCAATTTTTTGCATGCCTGTTCGCTATGAGATATCGTCTATTTTTACGAGCTATAACGGTAGACATACGCAATATATACAAAGAGCAAACGAATTTGTTTTGCACTGTGGAACTAGGAATTCTATATGTTGATATACACTCTTTATAAATACTCCTCGTATCCCGCCCACGTTGTCGTCACTTTCTAGTAGTAGAGTGATATAATAAATATTTTTGCTCAGATAAACAACGCAATTGTTTTGCATAGAGTATATTTATTTTTGGGGATAATCTCCTCCTAGCTGTATACGGAGTGTTTCACCAGCAGAGAATTCCTCTATAACTCGTAAACAGTAACAGGTAGGAATTTTTTTTTTATAAATTGTTAAGATTTTTTATAAATTGTTAATAATTTTTCTATAACGCAAAATTATCGGGATTTGTACAGGGCGTTTGGTAACCTCGGTACAGCCTTCAACTTTCTCTTTTTAAACACAATACCCCCAAAAGAGATGGCCAAACTGCCCTTAAAGCCCTCAGCAGTTATAAGATCGCTTCAGGCCTAGTACTTTAGTGTCACAATGCCTTGGAAGCGATCGCTATTAATAATGACTTGATACTCAGATGGGTTAAGGTCATAAAGGTAATCTGGGAAACGAGTCTGCCGATAGGTAGGCGAGACGGGGTTCGTGTTCTCCTTACATGGGACCGGAGCCTGTTCTTCTAATTTCTTCGGCTTCACTCAATATCCTAATAAGCCAATGGACCACTACTCTATACGAGGAGAGATGGGCATCCACAACTACCTGCTGTCGCAGGCATGCAAAGCCATCTCCAGGCTGTCGTCAAGATACAAGATCTGCAGCTCTCTCGCAGTAAACTACGTCAAGTTGTAGGTCTATTCACTGGTCACTGCAAACTTAATAAACACATGCACCGCATAGGACTAACTAGCAGCTCACTCTGCTTATGTAACTGCCTGGCGCTTGCCCAACTAAGAGGTTCCATCCTGGAGGAGTTCTGGCCCAGTATGGCCAGCTTTGGCGGCACTTCACATGCTACACTCGAGTTCATTCTTCGCTTGGGTTGGCTCGAGTAGGCTGCGGGTGTGTGACCCCGCCTAGGGAAGGTAGCACAATGGACCTGATTAGACTGGCCTAAGTGCGCGTGGCTAGCTACCCTTCCCAACCAACAATCCAGAATCCAGATCCCAATATTAACGCATTTTCCAAAGCGCCGTTATATTTTAAAAAATAAGATATCACATACTTTACTCTTTACTTCAACGTCGAATGGGTTCAATAATTTAACTTAATATTGACCTGTGATCGTCCATCCTTTATCCAAATAATCTATGGATGGTACCTCGTGAATCACAAGAAATCGTCTCTTTGGTGCACATTCGCCAGGAGGCACCCACTGTGCTGAGTGAGCTTTGGTTTCTGGCGTGTAATGATGAATCCATGCCTCATCAACGGTCTTATAACACAGTAGAAAGTCACCACCCGTACTACGTTTAAAAATTACCAAACATGTATCAAAGGCAGTAAAATCACTCACTTCGGTTCGTGTGTCTAGTATCTAGTATCAGTGTTAGTCGAGTCTTGATGCGAGATAGTACAATTCTCCGTTAACGTTTTACGCGTTGTAAATGTAATACAACATCGAGTGTGGAAAATCCCAGAAAATGACCATTGTTTCATAATGTAGAAAACTATATCGGTGAATTCCAGAATTTACATTATGGTGGTGCCAAAATAGTTTGTACAGTGTGCGATGAACAATTATTGTGCTAGCACAAATCGGATTACACATTAGTGATGGTGCCTCTGCTCCGTTATCTACCTATAAATATTATTTTAATTATGCGTGTGTTACATCCGCAGATGTTGAACGGGTCCTTTTCAAAATATAAGTATGTATTATGGCGACGAAAGCGGTTTAGTGAGAAAAATCTGTAAACACTTAATGCTACAAACTTTTTAGCAATCCTATACCATTTCTGCTACTTTAAATAAAGTAAGGGCCTTATATACAATATTTATAGGTAAATAAATAAATAATTTTGCTATTTCCCGACACTGTCTTGTGTACTTGTGTTAAACGTTAATGTCACATAAATGAAACTTACCACTGACCTGGCACGCAAACGAAAGTTGACCGCTCTACTAATAACTACTAAGGCAAACGGGTACAAACAGTAAACGGCAATAACTGCCCCAATAAATAAACGACATATATCGTGGAGTGATCAGATAAGTATCTGTTACTACACTACAGCTCCTACCGTATCTTTATACTTTACGAAATATTTTTTTTTTATTTACAGTATGGTAAATAAGAAAATCACGCGGGTATTCTCTGGCAACGTCACACAATATTTATTCTGCGCAATGTGCCTTGCGAGCTACATACTCATTATTTACCAGTTCGCGTTCAAGGATCACAGCATCTACTTATTTGTGGTAACTTATGCCTTAGATGTCGCCCATATTTTTAAAATCTACGTCGATTTACAATCGCCGAACGAGGGAACCCTTCAGATCTGCCAGCTCAAGTCAAAATTTGAAGAAGCGAAGGTATTAATTAATATATTGTGCTAGTGACTCTCGCAGTTTCGAAGAAATTATTTGATCAGAATCACACCGCCAGCTTTCGTCTCCCATCACCAATATTTAAATACGTAGTGAAATCGCTTAATTCTAGCAAGAAATGAGATTTCATTATTTTTTCGAAATTGCTCTGTATACAAAGTTGAACAAGATCATACAGCGCTCGTATATTCTATTCTGTGTATACTTTGTGAGATAAAATCATGCATATTGTGTCAAATTAGTCAGTTTAAAAATATTATAGTCTTGAAAATAAAAAAAACTTCAACATAGGAATTATTTTTGCTACAAACATGTATTGTTTCCTAATGAAGCAAAAATCCATTTGAAATTTTGTAACCTACTATTAGTTTAATTTCATCTTTCTCTTTATGTTGATCACCACAAGTAAAAAAAAACCACATTGCATTTGCAATGATGTCAACAATAGATATTCGTAATACAAATAATAATAATTAAATTATTAATTATTATTATGTATTAATAATATAATTAAATCCAAACTAGAATTTGGAATCTTTTTATATTTCCCTAGAGCTAAAAATAGGATCAATAAATTGAATTCACATATATTTCAAAATTTGCGTACAGTTTAAGGGGTAATGAAATCTTCCCCCACTAATACCTTTCTTGTTCAGGAGGGTGAAATTCCTTTACATATTAGAGCTAAATATTTGGCTATACAATATATTCTTATTTTAGTTTAAATATATGCAGAACTAATTTGTAAAAAAATAGATTTACTAAAATCAAAAACAAAACAAAAATCCCATATAAATTTAAGTGGGCTCTATACACGGTGATTCTCAATATATGCGACAAACTTTAAGAGCTGATTCCTGAGGTTATTTTGATCATAAAAGTTCATATGAATATATGTCCAAAACGGTTTGGTTTTAAGGTTATTGAATGTTTAATAATAAATTATGAACTATGACTAACACGATATAATATCACAGTTGGTTCTTCAAAAACTATTGTGTTAAGAGGGAATTGTTTATTTGTCATTTCAATATTTGTCAATAGTTGTCAGAGTATTCATTCAGTTTATTGCCAGTTTCTGTTTTCTAAAATGAATTACACGAATACTGAGATGTGTGATATGCATTTCCTTCACGGTCTTGCCAATGGAAATTCGCGTGCTGCTAGACGTCTTTATGAAGAACGATACCCGAATCGTATTATCCCGCATCATTCAATATTTGCCCGTCTTCACCAACGTCTTAGTGAAACGGGAAATTTTAAAAAACGGACAACTGATAACGGGCACCCATCTACAGTGAGAACTCCACAAGTTGAAGAAATGGTACTAAATGAAATTGAGGAACATCCTACTACAAGCACCAGAAAAATTGCGTTTGCTTTAAACATTAGTCAGGTCACAGTTTGGAGAATATTGAAAGATCAACTGTTGTATCCATATCACATTCAATGGGTGCAGGCACTTTTGCCGGCAGATTTTCCGCAAAGAGTGGCTTTTTGTCAATGGATGCAACACAAAATCGCACAAAATCCTGACTATTTGGCTCAAATATTCTTCACCGACGAGGCTACTTTTTCTAGAAACGCGATTATTAAATTTTCATAATAATCACATATGGGCTGAAGAAAATCCGCACGAACTAGTGAATGCCCGTCATCCACATCAATTCTCTGTCAATGTGTGGGCCGGAATTGTTAGAGATCACTTGATATGTCCACATTTTTTACCGATGCGGTTAAATGGCGAGGTATACCGCAATTTTCTTGAAGAGGTGCTACCCCTACTGCCGGAAGAAGTTCCATTGCAATTAAGTTTATTGTATTTTATGCATGACGGTGCTCTAGCGCATTTCAGGTTAGTTGCTCGCGAGTTTTTGGACAATACGTATCCAGATCGGTGGATAGGACGGGGAGGTCCACAACCGTGGCCTTCTTGGTCTCCAGACTTAAATTCTTTGGACTTTTTTCTCTGGGGTCACCTTAAATCATTAGTTTATACGACTCCCATTGAAAGTGTCGATGAACTGAGAAATTGTATTATCGCAGCTTTTCAAACAATTCGAAATACCCTTGGGTATTTTAGAACGGACTCGCCAGTCAATACGGCGGAGGATAGAAGCTTGTATTGCAGTAGGGGGCGGTCATTTTCAACAGTTAGTATAAGTTAATTTTGTTTTACTAATTATTTTGTTAATTTATAATAGAAACATTAATTATGTTAACTTACTATTAAACATTGTACAACTTTAGAACTAAGCGATTTTGGACATACGTTCTAATGAACTTTTATGATCAAAATAACTCCAGGAATCACCGCTTATAGTTTGTCGCATATATTGAGAATCACCCTATACAATTCTGAAATTACCAATTTTAAAACTGTTTTTTAAATTTTAATAAAATTTTTAATTTAGGTCAGCTGGCAATATCATAATTTGGACGTTTATTTTCATTTCTTTTAGGAAATTCACATTCAACAACTGCTTAGATGTGTTTTCATTAGTACCGATAGAGATAATGGGCGTGTTTTCAAGCAATAATAAGATGTACTTCATTTCGTTCCTGCGACTGAATAGAGCGCTTCGTTTGGTAGATATTGATTCGTAACTTCAGTTAACATTTTTCTTATAAACCATGGGTTACAGTGGCACATTTACCGCATTTTCAAGATAAGCTACAACTTCCTCAATGTCAACGTACTACTTATCAAAGCTGTTTCCATATTGATTACCATCGCCACGATCGTACATACGGAAAGTTGCATCTGGTATATGATTGGGGAAGATTCTGAGGGTGGTTGGATGTACAATAATGGTAAGCTAGCATTCATAAGGGTAAAAAAGACGGTACCAAATATTTTGTAGGGTCAGTTCATTGAACTGACTTGAAAGTTGATTTTATCATACTATAGTAAAGCAATTTACTTTCATATACTTACATTGTATTACTACTTTCTTGATGTAAATAAATCAAGTTATTGTGTGCGCATGAGCTTGTAAGTAAGTATATGAAAACTAGATTTCAGTAATAGTTAGTGTATTAGGCTTCTGCCAGTTATTCCTGCATTGGGTTTTATTCGCAAGTGCACCGATGTGCGATTCGTATTGCCGTTCTGATGATTACAGTTTCTATAACATATTTACCTGGCAAATAGATAAATATTTTGTAGTAGTTGTGTCTAGGCTGTTGGAAACCTCAACAAATTACAACTATGTCAAAGATGCCATACATATGAAGTGAAAATTTCAGTATTTGACTTGAGAGGTATTCACCACGGCTGGTGCATTCAAAGCAGTTAAAAGGAACTTTGTGTTTACACTGTGTGGTTTCCTTCTACTTTGGTTCAGGGAGTTCAAAGTTTTTTTTTTATTATTAGACGCCCTTTTATTCGATATAATCATATACATGAATATGGTAAGACCCATATAGTAAGTTGATAGCATTTCAGCAGTCAAAACTCCAAAACCTTGGATGATGAATTTCCAACTAATATCTGCATACCAAAAATTAGGGGTGGAAAACCTAAAAGCCCTAATCATACTATAATATTTTGTAGTTTTAAATAAAATTCTTAAGATTAGTGGGGTGTATTTTAATTCCTCTTAATTCACATTGCACTGTATTTTATTCATTTATCCTGACGTGTCAACGGAATTCCGTATTTTTCAAAGGTATATTTTACAAATTATTTAGTATTCCATCAAGTTGCACTTTGACGACGATTTTAAAATGTTTGTGTTGTCCATAATTGTTGTTTTTTAAAATCGAATAGAAGTGTATAAAAAAATGTGACTCAATTAAAAATAATATTTTTAATTGTATAAGGTTGGGAGATAAGAAGAATACTAAATAAATTGTAAAATATACCTTTGAAAAAGACGGAATTCCCTTGAAATGTCAGGATAACGATACAATAATGTTAATTAAGAGGAATTCAAATATGGCCACTAATCTCAAGAATTTTATTTAAAACTATAAACCCTGTTTGGCCAAGAAAGCAAGATTATTAATAATATTTTGTGGAATTCATGACTCACCATTAAAAAGCAAAAAACAAAAGGAGGCAGTTTTTGAAGACTTGTGGTGGGATTCTATGCTTCTCTGTAGCGCATGGAAGGTTATCTGTAAGTCTGTAAGCATACATAATACATGCTTGCAGACTTACAGGTAATTTTGTAAGTCCTACAAATATGTACAGAATTCCACCATTAAGCTCATTTAGAATTGATAGTTACGGCGTAGACCTAAAACGACAAATAAAAGATAAAAGCCATTATCAAAACCACCTTTCTTCGACCAATAGGATTGCAGGTGAAATACACAAAGAACTTCCTCCATCCAGAATAGTAAATCATGCACTGCTGTAAATTTACGTGCAGACTATTGGAAAGGGGCATTCCAAGCATGTCATCAGAAGTAACCGATTCCAGTGGCTTGTAGGCCACACAGATATGAGTATGTGGCCATTGATCCAGTATTTGCCATAGGCGAAATGCAGCTAATCTGGCCTCCTTTTTCACAACAATGTGAAAGGGTAGTAGATTCAGAAGAGCTTCTAGTGCCAATGACGGGCAAAAACAGATTGCTCCCGCGATTGCCACACTTACTATCCTTTATATGGATGTAGGTTTTGTTGTGGCCTGGCTTGTTGCGCCTTTTACCACCAAGCTTTTGATCCATAGGTTATAGTTGCACGTACTACCATCACATAGAATCAGTGGACTAGCTTTGGAGATAACCCCCAAGAATTTCACATATCCTTCGGCATGTCCATAATGATAGCCTCGCCTTGTAAGTGATCTTTTCCAAATGTGGATTCCATACCTACACTCAAACGTCACCATCCGAAACCAGATTTTCGACAGAAAACATGGCAGCCTATACTATTCCTGCATCTTTACCTTATGCTAAATATAAACATTAACAACAATAATAACAAGATTTTAAACGTATAGCAAGATCTAGTGCTCAATTATACGATCTGAAAGAGATTCAGTTTCAAACAGGATTGTGGTATTATATGTGAGCTGAGAAAAATCTTGCGGAACAGACCCTAAAAGGTCTGGAAGTGGCTGAAGTGTTCAAAGAAGCTAATATCTGCTAGTACCAAGAAGTTCCAACAAATTTTAAATTATATTATGGGCAAAAAATTTCCACATTGTGAATCATTATTTTTATTTATTTAGGTAGGTATCTATAAAAGTACCTAAATATTGGCAAATAGGAACATTTAAATGTATTTCAATTAATCCTAGTTGGCAATAATCGGACTACGGCTAGATTATTTTATTAAAACTAATTTTAATAAAATCTTCTTTTTATTATTGGAAATATTGGTTTATATTATTTGGGATTGATTAATGATATTTATGAATGATATTTCGTACCATAGCATACATGAATACTTTTGCTGTTATCAAGGTTTAAAAAGCAATTATTTATCCATATTTAAAAAGTAGTAAAAAAGCAAAGGCATCAACGCCATGTATTCATTATAAAAAGCTTTAAGTACTTGGCACCGTCGGGCGCCGGCTTTTGACTATTTAGACGCCGGCGGGCGCAGCTTAGCGCCGAAAACTCGTGGTGCCCGTCCGACTCGTTTTTATAGGTGACGCATTTGTCTGTATTTGTGTAAGAACGAAATATTCTGTTACGATTTTCATTTACCCTTTTTTTTCCTTGAGACTTATAAATTACATTCTCTCTGCTGATAGTAAGGTTATCGTTTATGTTTTTCCGATGTTTTTTTTTCTTTTATCGAGAGGAGAGTCGCAAGTTTGTATTGTGCAATGCTGACATTTTATTATTCATAGCTCGCACCTTTCTATATGAACCTGGTATACTAACTATATACAGCTAGAACCGAAACAACCCCAAACACTAGAAACCCTTTTGCTTTTCATTAAAAAACAATTTCAACAAACACCAATTATTGTACTGATGTTTACTGAAAATATCAGGGGCAATTACTAGCAGAAGTAGGTACACAAATATTACTTGAAAAAAAGCGAAAGACAAATCATTTATTAGTAACTATTTCGAATGCGATCGATATGTGATTATTTTTTTTTATTTCTAATTAGATAGGTAGACATTACGTAAATTTTGTAAATACGCTGGTCCTGAATAAATACGTTGCGTGGCCTAAAAAATGCCACAAATTTTCCCACGACATCGTCAATTGTTATTACTAAATAAAACAAGGTAAGAGGCACATTGCAATATATTTGTATATTAAAAAAATCAAAAAAAAATTCAATGACAGGTCAACAATTTTTTAATTATTGAGCCATTGCAATTCATTATACTAATACAGTCGTCAATAAAAAAAAGGAGCTACGATAATACAATAGCTTTAATTAGCATTGTGCATAATTACGAAGAAGACATGAGTCATCCAAAGAAGAGGAAGTATATGTGGGAACATATTAGCAACGAATGAATCAGCAATAGATAAATAGCACTGGGGCATCCATCGATATCACCAATAATACCGGAGAATCCCTGCTTTCTTCTAAAGCCCTTAGCTATGTCAGCTGATTCTGCATTATTTGGCCAATCAATGTATGTTGCAGCTTGCTGTTCCAGATAATCAATTACCTTTCGAACACAACTCCATGTAGTGCTACGAGTACCATTAAAACGGTCTCCCACCTGTCGAAAAGATGCATGGTTCGCTAAGTACCACATGGTGGGTAGCAACGCTTTCTCAGCAGTAATGTTTGATCGTCCAGGTTTGCATACTGGAATCACATTAGCGGTAAATAGAGTTCCTCGTGCGATGATTTACTGGACGAAGTCTCATCGTCCGAACTTATTGATACTTCGGCTAATAATTCAACCTACAACAATCAAATGAAGTGGAATGGTTAAAAAAAATTACTTACCACCTTTTGCTTCATAGAGTTTGCCATTTTTAATAAAATAATATTTATATTGGTCTATTGGTTTTGTAATTAACCTAAATAAAAACTTGCAAACAATAGAAAGATTAATATATACAACGATACAACCACATACAACAGAGCAAATAAGACAGGTTATGCGGACTGGTTATCTACACGTTGTGGCCTTGTTTAGCGCCAATTTGAATCGACATCCGTTTTTTTGAATCAAAAATCCTGTGTTCCTATTGGTGGATCACTTGTAGATGCCGAACTGAATCTCTTAAATAGCTGGTTCACTTCTTAGTGGATTTGATCAGTTCCGGATCACTTGCGTGACGTCACTGATGACGTTTTTTTCAAACTGATCTGATCACAATCTGATCCGCGAGGCAAATAAAACACAACTTACATCTCAATAGCGAAGCCTTGTTCTACAGGTAAAATAGAATAATTTTAGCACCATAAGATGTGTCAAAACATGGTTAAAATCTACAAAGGAGGAAGCCGTTTAAATGTTTATGTTTAATGAGTGTGCATCCTATGTTAGAAGAAAATGAGATAGAATTAGAGGTCGTGGAAACATTTTCTGAATTTCTTAGGCGATTAATGTTGTGTGTTTATTAAACTAATGAGTTTTCAATTTTTCTCCTTCCTCCTATCATACAAAAATCACCTAAGTGATGAATTCAACCATTATTATTTTTTAATTAAATGTACTATTTTTCTTTTATTGTTTCAGAGGGTCAATCAACTTGCGTGAACAATTACCTGTGTTCATTGTATTTTGCGGTGTCCCTGACGTCTTTCTGCGGCTATATGAACATACGCCCGCGGAAAACTGGCGAACTGATTGGCGCCGTTATAAATTCTTTATTGAATAAATTCATTGCAGCTGTCATCATCGGTGACATGTCTTCTATAACGAAGAGCTATGCGTCCACTCTAACGAATTACGATTATAGCAGAAAGAAAATGGAGGTAACGGATTTATTTGCATAAATATAAATGTTATATTATCACGTGGTTAATATTTAAGCATTTTTTGTTTACTTTTTGAATTTTTAAAAGTCTCTGTTAAATAGGGTTTCAATTTGAAGTCTTGACATGCTGCAATAACAAAGATAAAAGTACGTAGTGTATTAAAATTTACCTATTACCTGCTGTCACATGGATTGTCATTAAAAATAGTTTTAAAACAATGCGAGCTAGATAGATAGCTGTCAACAGCTTTCCCTCTCACTCTAAATCGGGAATAGGCAAACTGTTTGCCGACTAGTTCGCCGAACTCCGAACTGCCCATCCACACGATTAGGAGTTCGCCAAACTAGCGAGTGTGGACGCACCTTTAGCATAGCAGTGACCTACGAAGTATCCTGTATGAATCTTTCTGATATAATTTCTAGTACTACCGCGTTAAATCTGTCTCTGGGTTCGTCAGCGTCTTGAGGAGACATTGCACAAACGTTCTGTTTAATGAAATCCCAAACAAAAAGGTCTAAATACCGTATAGTCTCCATAGTAAGTACCATCAGGTACCATATGCTTTACATAAATAATAAAAAAATATATACAAAAAAATCCTGGGCTCTAATTGGTTAATGAGGAATCAAAAATATTAAAATTTCTATGTAACCTTAAAAATTTATTATTGTTTTTTGTGCTGTAGATTTTTGCTTATATTTTTATCACACTACTCACAAATAATAAATAAATTCCTAGTAACTTAATTTGTATTTCCTAGTTCTTCCATTTTCAGGGATTATTGCTTAAGTAAGATACAATAAATTAGTAAGATGCATAAAATGCCATAAATGTGTGTCACCTGGTATTGCTGTCAAACATTTATAGCCTACATTAAATAAAATTAAATCAGAAACAATCATATTTAAAAAAAAAAAATTAATTCCTTCTTTTCTTGGTTTTTAGGGCATAAATATTGAAAACATTAATGACTACTACAACGTTTCGCTTTATTTCAAAGCTTTTTCAAGTATATAAATATAAAATGTAAATAGTGTAAATTATATATAATTTTTTTTTGTTTAATAAATGACAAATTGTTTTGTTTACTAGGATTTTGAATATATCATTATGTTTTATTAAAGATTGCGTTTTAAAATAGGATGTTTTGATTATTTGTTTTTGAATTTTGTAATTAAATAGTTCTTTAAAAATATTGTATTAGCTATAAAATTAAATTATATAATTTTGTGAAATATTGTATGTCGGTTTTATCATTAACTGCATTTTTGTGTTTATAAATTTGAATTATTTCAAGTACGAGTATGTTACGTGTTTTTAAATTTTGTTCTTTGTTTAAAATTGTTATGTTGTTGAAATCAAAGGTATGATTTTGAGGTATTTCATGTTTTTTTAAAGCTGTAAGATTTTTATTAGATTTATCCTTTTATTCTATTTTCCAAATATTGCATGGTTTCACCAATATATACACCATTACAATTTTGACAGTCTATTTTATAAACTATGTGTGATGTTTTACTTTTTTCAATTTTTGATTTTAATTTTGAATAAGGTAAGGTTAGGTAAGTGTGTAGTAAAAATTGCATAGTGCGAAGAAATGTAACACTGTTCACATAATAGGACATTTTGATAAATTTTACACATAGAAGTACGTAATTATGCTCAGTTGAAAGCCTTCAATAGATACACCTTTATAATTATCAACGGTTTACTAGAAAAAAAAAGGAATTTTAAACACTGTCAATACTACACACTTACCCAGCAAAATGGGGCAAGTGTGTAATCGTTCCGCTTTTTATATATTAATAGCATTATCCTTTAGTTCGGCCAAGAGTGAAATACCAAACTGATGCCTGTTTAATAAGGTATGATATATTCACAAGATATTCAACTTATTACACGTTAGGAGATGCGAACTTTTGTTTGTAAAACTTGTATGAAGTTTAGTACATTAGTATTATAACAAGAGGACGTCCGTATTTCAATTTTAAAAATAAATATAAACAAACTACACACTTGCTCCGGTTACACACTTACCTGACTTTACCTTAGATGTTATTTATAATTTACACTTTTTACATTTTATATTTATATACTTGAAAAAGCTTTGAAATAAAGCGAAACGCTTATAGTAGTCACTAATGTTTTCAATATTTATGACCTAAAAACCAAGAAAAGAAAAAAATATATACATGGTCAAGAAATGAAGCTTTAAAATTAAAAAAAAATTGTTTATATAACTCAACATTACAAACGTGTCGATATAGGCACACTATAATAATAATCTATGAAAAGCAAATTTATCATGCTTTGCAAAGAGCGATTCTTATACAGGATGTTTTATTTCAAAGAAATGGTGATTATGTGTATTTTTTCATACATACCCCGTAAACGTAACTTATGAAACGCTCTGTATATTTTACTTAAATTGGATGCCACGTCAAGTTAAACCAAGGCTTCGTTAAGCTATGTTTAAAATTGCACTTTTAGGTTTATTATAAGTAGAAGTAACAAGGATATCCCTACTTTCGCAAGGATCGGAAAAAAACTATCATATTAATATTTAATATGATCGTTTTAAAATGAGGATACATAATTCCGAATTTAGTATATTTGTTTTTAAGAATATTGATATATGTTTGAATTTAAAACAGGTTTTTTTGGCGTATAAAATCTTGGTTTCTAATATTTAGTAATGCAACCAATAATTTAATCTTAACAATTCTTCAAAACCTAAAGACAAATCGGTATTAATGCCAGATTATTAAAGTATATGTATAAAAGCTTGTATAGGTTTCCTAGTTCAGGGACGATCTCTTCAAAGTGATATTTGTCATACATTCTGGTGCTCTCAACTTTCCGAATATAGTGGAAATAATAAATATTTTATTTCAGCTATTCTTGAAACATAGTTTCATATCCACGCCACTATTTAAAGGAGTGATGCAATACACTTCTCAATTATGGGGTAAGTCTCAGGGTTATCAAATTCCGGTTTTCATGACGCAAGCCCCAACTTATTTGAGTGGATCTATAAAACGAGCAACTTACGGACACCATATCCATGAGGTAAGATTGATTCAGATTTTCCACTCTGCATTTAGATACAACGTCTTCCAATTGATTTGAACTGTATGCGTGATTCGATTAATATAAACATGATATAGAATACGTAGGAATATTTATAGAATTGGGTCTTCATGGAGTGTCACAGCGATTTTATACGGATACTGATAAGGAAGTTGCGGGTGCAGAACTATTTCACCGGAGATACGATCTGCCAACAGGGCGATGTCAACGATACCATGTATTTCATCCACAGAGGCAAAGTGGACGCTTTATTACATAACGAATACAGAAGAAATACATGTTGACAGTCTACAAGAAAACGATTGCTTTGGAATGGTATAAATAAATACAAGCGTATGGAATACACCTCAATTTAATTACATTCTTGCATAATTGTAGATCCAGGGTCTCTTCCCAAATACGCCGCATACTCATACATACAAAGCAACTACAGTCACATCAATAATTTCGTTGCATTTACATACCTGGGTACACATGCTGCAGTTCTATCCGGGGTCGAAATTTTTGATATACGACAAAATCAGCAAGCTGGAGATGTATTCGAAAGGTGTGTGAAGTTTTTATATAATTTTCATTAATTTGTTATAAAGTATACTTAAAGTTTGTTAAATAAACTTTTGAAAATATATTTTGCAGTCTAAATGCGGAAGGAATTTCTTCATTTTATATGTTTATTTACCGTATGTGCTAGTATTTAAACTATTTAAATTTAAAATCGTGTTATTGCACACCAAATCAATCACACTTACAGATAGATAACTTTCTAAACAGCTAATGTCTTAGGAATCTACATAAATGTGGAGAAATTGTCGGAAGAAAGAGCGCTGGTAAAAAACGCTACATGCTAAAATATTCGTCAAGAGTAAAAGACATTACTTATTAAACTTACGCCCAAATTAAGCAAAACCATTAAATTTTGTCGTTTGGAGGCGTATTAAAAATTTAATTACGATTTGCAGGTAAAAATATCATTTGAAGCAGTAGAAATTAGGAAAGAAACCTCATTCACACAATATACCAAAAATTCACTTTCAAATAAAATAAATCCCAGTTCATTTATGAAAAAAAGAAATAAAATTGGTCTCAATATTGAACCCTTTGGGACTCCCAAATTATTAACCAACCCAACTAAACCATCTTATACTTAATACTAACATATACTGCTGCTGATCCTTCAGAAATAATAAAATCTGGTCATTCGTACATACTTAAAATAGATTTTTTTCCGGCATTGTAAGTAGTAAACAAAAGATGAACAAATGCAGTCGAACCTCCTGCTGAGATCAGAAAGAATCCCAACATAGCACTCGCCAATCTCAACGGAATCCAAAAAGTTTTCGTAAAAAGATATTAATCTATGGATTTTGTACTGGAAAAATGAAAACTATTACTTATTCAGATATTCCACCTAAGTGATTCATTAAAAGTTTATGATGTTCTATTATTTACTTATATTTGAGATTTTCGCACATTATCTAGTCGATTAAAACTATAAACGTGAAATACTTTAACCAAAATATCACTTCCGGTTGACCGGAAATGGACGTCAACTTTGTTATTTTAAATAGAATGATATAATTTTTTATTCAATTTTGGATTTTACAACTATAAATACGACAGTCCTCATTAACTATTCATATGCCCTGTATAAATTATAGCAATTCAATTGTGATTTCCGATAAAATTCAATATATATCTAGAGGAAACAATATTCCAAAATTTTCTTTTGGGAACAAAGTTGATCTATAAAAATTAATAAGTCAGTGATTCTATAATGTATGTTAAAATTTTAAATTAGGTTTTAATATTAATAAATAAATAATTATATAATAGAGTAAATTATAAGAAAATCTACGTTTATAAAAGACATTTAAATTTAGAACGCGAGTACATTTAAGTCCTATGAAACGGGTTTTGATACAATTTTTAGGATTGTGTTCTTTCAATAAAATAAAGAGGGAATTCACATACCTAGTAGTTGGACGACTATAATTATACACCATGATCAAGTAAAAGTGTCAAAGTTGATATCAAAAAGTCTCTACATTGGTTAAAACTATAGTTTATTATTTACTTTCATGAATTAGCTACACGTTTGTTTGAAATCTATCGTCGCACTTTGTGAAAAGTCGCTGTTGTACTCTAACGATAAATGCCTGCATTTTAGGCAACTAAATATACACCAACGCTATCATTACATAAATTTGCTCATATCTACTTGATTCTAAAGTAATAACAATAGATGGCACCCTGATATTATCATTCAATTTTCAAAATGTTTATAGGTTCCTTATTTCGTCATTTTCTACTTAACTAATATTCTACATCAAAAGATTGTCTGTTGATTAAAAGAGTAGATTTGACTATTAATAAATGGTTTCTCTTTAAATTATTTTATAATACCCTTATTCATACATTCTTTTATAAATAAATACATATACCTACATTTCAGATGTGCTGTCAAAATAATATATAAATTAAGTCTGTTACTGTTTTCTGTTTATCCTCCAAACCAAGGGATCATTTTTTGATCTATATCATCGATCTAATAAAGCAATTTCGCTATTACAAATTGTAATGGAGCTTATGCCATTGTTTTCAGTACTTTAATTTTGGGATTGGTTGATTGGTAATATTTTGTAACTGTCATTTGTCATCACAAGCAGCTACCAACAAACAAAGAAATATTACTAAATCCTGTATTTGTATAGGAACAGTAAGTAACTTATAATTTAAATAATTAGTAGCCAGCTGGTCTTACTTGGATTGGTTGTGGTAAGGATCGAGTCATTTTTTTTAGGATAAAAGGAAAACGGTTTTATTTCTATATAATTTTTGATTCGTTTAGTTTTGGTTTAAGAATTGTTACTGGTTACAATTTAAAATCTATAATAAATAATTTTATGTTGCAATCTTATGTTTGCCCCTCCACATATAAATTTCAAGTCTCTTTGCTTTGTTTAAAATATTTATTACCAAAAATCAATAATTTAAATTACATTTAAGATATTAACTAAGTATATTTTCCAAACCATTTTAAATCATACGGAGATACCATTTATGGCAACCTCCCATATTATTTTGTATCAAATATTTCATTGTATATTGATTACAATTCTTTCGTTCGTTCTCCTCTTCTTTTTGTTTCATTTTATCCAATATTTCCTGTGATACAGCCATGGCTTTGAAGGGCATCTTCTTTGCCAAATCCTCTAGAAAGTCTTTCACTTCGATATATTCACATTTACCTCCGATTTCTAATATTATCCTGCCTGGAACATACAAAAAGGTAAGAATATCGGAAAGTGCCCTTCGACAGTGTATTATATTTTTGTAAAATGTAAACTTGAAGGTCGCAGTTTTTCGGTAAAATAAAATTTTATTTTTCAAACAAAAATTCTGGAAAGCAACTTAACATATTGAATTGTTTCTTTTTATATGTTGTAAATACCCATAATAATAATTATTATTATTCAAATATAAAAGTTCTGCCCTTTTAATAAATCAGATAAAAATATTTTTTTTTGTTTTGCTCAAACATTTTTTAAAGCTTTTATACCTTTTTTTTTGCTCAAAATAATCTTTATTTATTCTACAATAACATGTAGTGTCTGTTAAGCAAACTAAATGCTTAGGTTGTATCTATCTTATTAAAAAAAATAATAAATAAAATAAAAATAATAATTTGAATCCCTTAATTATTTTTTTATCCTATTGTTTGGAAATTTTGTTTGAAAATATTCAGGGATAAAGCATCAATTTAAAAGATAAATAAGTTATCAAGAAAACCTTTTTTTTATCAAAAACAAATTTAGCTCTTTAATTTTTTCTTTAAACTGAAACTATAACTTTTTAAAATGATATTTTGCAGAAATATAATTGACATTTGATGTAACTTATATTATAAAAAATCCACAAAAAATATTTATTGAAGTCTATTGCAAAGGCTATTCCACTTACCAGCTTTTATAGGTGTTACATAATGATCGATAGCTCCTTTGCCACCTCCCATTCTTTGACCTTGCCCTTTCTTAGTTACAGGTTGCCATGGTGCGTCAACCCTCCATATAGCAAACATCCTACTGACATCCATTTTTCTACCCACAGTCAAACGCAACATTTCCAGGTGCCCAAATTTTAATCGACCTCCTGTTAATGCCTATAAACATCAATATCAAACAATACCTAAAGAACTTGCTATATTTAAATTACTTACCATTAAACCATATTGCTTATACATTAAAGTATTATGTACAAGCTCTGGACCTCTCATTAATTTCAATTTTTTCTGCATTTTTGGAGGGCGAATACTGGGCGGTAATTGTGGAACCTTATCCATATATCTCAACTTAGGTCTCTCCGGCATATCAAAATCTGCAACATTGCCATTTAACATCTCTTTAACTCATTTAATATTATTATACTACATACCTGGATATTGTACTGGAGGTGGGAAATATTTCAATCCACGTACTAAAGGCAAACTTATTGAACATGCTAAAACATTTTATTTTAATGTTGATAACAATACATAATTTGAGACATACTTCGTAATATACAATTGTTAATATTCATTGTACTAATTCAATTAGTTTTTTAGTTATGATTCTGAACGAAGACCCACTGTTTGGCTGATTTATACGAGTTTATATATCTTTTGAGGGAACGATCATGTCTCCACTAGTCGAAAATGCCGTTTCACTTTTTGAGCAAAGGAAATCACTCAAATTCTTTTATTTTCTTCTACCAAGATTCAAATTGAGGACTATTTCTAGGTTATGTATGGAGCGGTTTTGACAGATCTTACGGTTGGCTTTACTGGTGACAATCAGACACTGTCGCCAATTGTTCAACCTTAAAATATTTCAAATTAAAATATGAGCAAAAGAATAAGAATACACGAAAACCGATGAATTTTGTTTTACATTTGTCATAAAAGATAATAATTCGTCAAAATATCTTTTATATTATTATTTTATAAAACATCAGATCATTGCCCCACCCCTTTTTTTTATTTTTACTATTTCAAACATGGAAAATTTGTGATCATTCGCACATAACCTCACTTATTAAGCGCCATTTACGCTTGACAATTGTAGGTGTTTGAGGTGTTATTACTTGTTGCTCCTTTGTAATTCATTGAGGTGTTTATATAAATTTAGTGAAAATAAAAATGGATTTCTTAGAATATTCAGATATAACAGCGGAAATAAAAGGTTTAATGGTAAGTTAATATTGTTTACGTTTAATTTAATTAAAATTACTTTTCTCTTTCACCACACCACCTTTACAGACCTCTGGTAAATTAAAAATGACCGATCAAAATATCATATTTAAAAACAGTAAAACAGGTAAAGTGGAACAAATACAAGCAAGCGACATGGATATTGTAAATTTTCAAAATTTTGTTGGGTCATGGGGTTTGCGAATATTTCTGAAGAGCGGTACCCTCCATCGATTCGCAGGGTTTAAAGATTCGGAAAAGGATAAAATAGCAAAATACTTTAGCAGCACATACAAAATTGATATGCTCGAGAAGGAACTTAGTTTAAAAGGGTGGAATTGGGGAACTGCAAAGTTTTACGGATCAGTATTAGGATTTGACATTGATACCAAAACTAGCTTTGAAATTCCTTTGAATCATGTTTCTCAATGTATAACTGGTAAAAATGAAATCACAATGGAATTTCATCAAGTAAGTTTATTTGTTATTTATGTTGTGTGTTCCTTTTGATGAAATTTAATATAGAATGATGATGCACCGGTTAGTTTAATGGAGATGAGGTTTTTCATACCTTCAAATGAATTAGCTGGAGATTTAGATCCAGTAGAAGCTTTCCAGAAACAAGTAATGAATAAGGCTAGTGTAATCAGTGTATCTGGTGATGCAATTGCTATATTTAGAGAAATTCAGTGTCTCACCCCACGGTAAGATTATCATTACTTCTCGAAGCTAAAGTTCTATTGTTTACTGATTATTCATTTTAGTGGTCGATATGATATTAAGATTTTCCAAACATTTTTTCAACTTCATGGAAAAACATTCGATTACAAGATACCAATGTCTACTGTGCTGCGATTATTCCTCTTGCCACATAAAGATAACAGACAGATGTTCTTTGTGATTAGTTTAGATCCGCCGATTAAACAAGGGCAAACAAGATATCACTTTTTGGTGTTACTATTTGGGCAAGACGATGAGACTTCTATTGAGTTGCCATTTACGGAGTAAGTAAATTGTTATTGTATTCTAGTTTAATGTAATTCCAAATAAAATGTTTATTTAATATCATACAAAATGTGGCTTTAGAAAAAAAAACAAAATCCATTATAGCATTGTTCGTGGAGCACATCAAACGCAATCACAAATTTGTTAGATGTAATTTCATTGGTTGACAGAAATTCGCAACTTCAAATCAACTCACTTGATTGGCTCTGAGTGATTTAAGGGGGTACACCTCCTCTAATTTTTAGAAATATATCAAAAATTGTAACAGATATTAAAAAAGCTCTTTTAGCGTAATTTAAAGTAGATTACATGGGAATCGTCGCAAAAACCTAATAATGGAGGGAGGAGTACTTCATACCCCAATTTCTTCAATAATTCCTATTTTTTTTTTTTTGTTTCTCAAGAAAAAGCGTAGATCGTGTATAACAAATTCAGAAAATTAGTAATAACAATAATTAAAAAATGGTAATAAACATTTAAAATAACTAAACTTGCCTGTTAATTTACATCAAAATAAATAATAAAATATTATCCACTGTATTTACTAAACGAGTGCATTAATAAAATATCATTCATTCTTCTACAACTACGTCCCTTGGAAAACTGCGTATACTACGAACAAATTTGGTGCCACAAGACGAAGAACTAAAAATTTATATTTTCATTTATTTATTTATTTAACGTGCAGTATATATGGACTTACAGTTGACACTCTGTGACATTTTTACACAGATCATTGATTACTCCATAATGCGCATTTAGAGAGTAATATTTTAAACAATAACATTTCATAGAAACGCGTACATAACCATAATCCATATCAAGATTTATTGGATATGTAATTAAACATGAACCTTCGAAAAATCACATAGACGTTTAGATATATTTGTAACATGTAGGACAATCGTTTCAAATGATGCATTGTGCCTTATGCTGCGTACAATTGAAGGGGTTAGAATAAGACGGATGCAAGTGCATTTTTTGTAATAAGTGCTTGTTTTTTTTACAAAAATAAAGATCTTACACTAAACACAACTTTAGAACTAGAATTCTCTTATTTTTTTTTTTATCAGTAAATGTATGTTTTTCATTTTATTAAAAAAAATCTCGACTATTTTATAGTTAGATGATAACTTTAGACGGAAATATCTCCAACTTTGTAAACGTTATTTATACCTTTTTTATTCTAACCCCTTCAATTGTAGTTTGGTACAGTGCCAGTAATTATATAGCTAATGTGATGAACATGTTACTTGCGACAGGAAACAAACAGTTATATTAAACGTTTTAAAAAATATATTACAAAGCTGTATATCAACTGTATAAAATAATATTTTATTATTTTATATAATAAAATATAGTTTTCGTCATCTTTGGGACCATATAATCTATTGCAAATTATGTTAAAAAGTTTTTTTTATTATCTCTATTGCTTCGAAGTTAATCCTTAAAATTGAAAAATTGCCCAAACTTTGGAGGAGGCGGTACCTTGTGATATGAATAAAACACAGCAATTGCGTTTGCTCGAGTATCTGCAGTTTAATTTAATTTAATCTGAAGTCAATAAATATATCAAAAGTTTGTGAAAAAAGAAACAACAAATTAAAAAAAAAGAAACATTATTATTAAACAATAATCAGGCTAGTTATTTAACGAAGTTGTTATAAACCTAGAGCAAATTTTTATTGTATAAACTTAAAAAGTAACTTAAAGATATTTGAATTTAATATTAATAATACCAAAATATTCATAAATAATGTTTTTAGAAATGGTACATCTTAATGAAAATTGAAGCGTAAGCTTTTTTTAATAAAAAAAATATTTTTTTTCTTAATAAGTAAACAATAAGTATTTAAAATGTTTTTCTCACTGTTTTACTGCATTTTCAAGCGTTGTTTCACGAATCTGTTACGTACCCGAATATAAAAAGAAATTATTAGTTGAAGTGTCTAATACTGCTACAGAAATCGTCAGATATTAAAAACTGGTTAACCGTTTTTTTCTAAAACGAATTTCAGTTAAAATCGGTTATACAAATTCGTTTTAAAAATCTGTAAAATCGGTTTTAAAAACCGGTTTGTAAAATCGGTCTTAAAAATTGATTTCAAATGAAATAGCATTTTAAAATGGGTGCTTTGAAACGGTACCAAGTGTTTGCATTGTGAAATATAACGATATTCAATATTAATATGCCTATTAAGCAATTTTCAGAAGATTAACTGTAGTGTCGTAGATGATCTAATGAACATTTTACCGTTTTCAGTCTACTTTCTTAATAATACGAATTACGAAAATATATTGTTAATACATAATAAATGGCTATTCAATCTTGACACACACCAAATGTTGTTAAATATTATTCTCTTAATAGTTTATAATAATTGCAGACTTTTTTTATTTTTACTTCAAAATTTTTTACAGCATTCAAAAAGAATACTTCTAGCACTTCACTATACCACATCATAAACCTTATCGAGTAGTTTCACTAAGTGTCGGCGCCTTTGATGTTTTGTCTATCAATTTAAGGAAATTCGCGATGGCGTTTGGCGGCTATATTTCCAACTAATAATTGCAAAGTGGGTACGAAAATAACCTATATACTCAAACAGACTGACAATTGACAGAAAATCGCACAACATCTGTCACTTCTATAATAAAATGACAGAATGGAACGGCTTTGTAAGTTAGATTTTTGCTTGTAAACAAATTCAAATAGTTTTAGTTACAATTTCACCCACATATGCGACACCGCGAATTTCCTGGGGGCGCCATGTTTGAAATCCATGTTACCGGCGATGTGAAACTACTGGATAGACTATACTATACTCTATACTGTATAGCTTGTGGGAATGTTTTTATTAAGAAATACCTATCGGTACCTATAAATCTAAATAGCAAACCTTTCTTAGAACAACCAGAATTTTTTACTTGATAGTAGAATGCATTAAATAAAGTCAAGTTACAGTAATGTAAAAATTGCCAACGCACAACGACTGCAATTCTCGTTCCGTGTTATTGAAGCTAAAACAATGTAAAACAAATATTACGTACCTAATACAATACAATATCATGCGCTATTTCTTCAAGAAGGCGTAATTTTACCAAATAGTATAAGATAATTTATTTAGATGATGATTTGTTAAAAAAAAATAATGTTGACAACATTGGATGTGTCAAGATAGAATACAATATAGATACATTTCTTTTTCAAATATATACTTCAAAAATATATACTGCTGTGTACTGAAGGTAACAAAAGAATTTAGAAAATGCAAAAATTAAATTAACTAACTCAACGGATAAAAATTTAAAAGCGCGCAAAAGAACAATTAAACTCAGGGTTACCCTCTCAAATTAAAACAAGAATTTAATCACGACAAGTAAATTGTGGGGGAAAGAAATCTGACTTTCTTTAATTAGCCAAAAAATTGAAAAGATTTAATCAAAAATAAAAAAACAAAATTTTGAATGACGTTAATAACAATAAATAATTTATTATATAAAAAAAACATAAAAAAAAATTGTTAATTACAATTATGCAGAAAACAAAAAACCCTGGACAGAGACTCCTGGCTTAAATCAAAAAACTGCTCGAGATTCTACATTACAAAAGGACAATGCTAAATCCTCTATCAAAGCAAAAAAACAAATTAGTTCAGGAAGATAGTCCTTTTATATCAATCAATCCACGTGGTTTCAAAATTAAAACAAACTAAATTAAACGTGGACAATTCAAGTAAATTTGCAAAAGAAAAACTTACATACAAGCACAAAGCTTCTATTCACCCAACCCGAGGTGATTAATAAACAATTACAAATCAGCTAAATTTAAAAAAAAAACGAAAAATTAACTCTTTGAACTAAATATATTGTTATGGCGTTTCTATACCAAGGTTTTAGAAACTAAAATTGTAAGTGGTCTTTTTGGACGTTTTTATATGTCAGAGTTAATGTTTCAATTTAATATTCATAATTTCGTTATCTAGTAAGTGAACTCACCCTACGCAGATATTTTGGTTGATAGTTTTGTTTTGGGAGGATTATTATGAGTTTGTCAATTAAGAGATGTCATATAAAGAATTAAGTGAATAAAAAATTATAATCCGGGCAGAAATTTTAATAATTGGAGCGTAATATAACAATATATATCTTCCCGAACAAAAATAATAAATGATCTTATATCTAAATTGTGTACACAACAATATAATAACAATTATCATAACGCGAGTTCCTTGATGGACGAAATAAAATCAAATTAAGCGAAACCAATTTTTAAATCAAAATGTATTAACAAAATGGCAGCTAACAAATAAGAATTATAAGTACTCACGCTTGCGTCAATCTCAGAACTAAGTCTTACAAGGTTAAACAGCCGTATACATATAAACAACAGCTGCGTGCAGCACAACGCGCAAAGATCATCGAAGAAAACTTCTAAGAAGGACATAGAACAACAAGAGCAAATTGCAAAACATTTTACAGAGTGAAATTAATTTAAACAACTGAACGTTTAAATAAATAAATCAAACAATCAAATCATTAACTAAATCTTATTCCAAATAAAATATTAATATCTGAGAAAACTTTCCCGAAACATTGATAAAGCCCGATCGTAGTAAACATGAAAACATCTGTGCAACTAAAAAAAAAAAACTCTCGCGAATACAAGGTGTCCACAGCAATACGCTATTCACAATTATCTTTGAAAACCACTTAATCGGTATTATGTATCCAAGTGCAGTTTAAATACTATGAGATTCAAAATGATTGTCAATTCCGCTCCTATAGATAGTAGCAGGGTGTAGGTGTATGCCGGCGTTTGTAATGAAGGTTTGAAACTACAGTCAGTGTTGGAACACAAGGAAAGTAAAACGGATCTGTCATAAATAAGGAAACTTATATAACGACTATGGATTGGTGTTTCTGTTTGTTAAAAAATGAAATGTCATTAATTTAACTTTACTAAATTATGATTTATATATCATACTAACTGGTGTTTAACTAAATTTATTTATTACTTAAATTATAACATACATTAGTATAATTATTAAGTGACAAAAACTGCATCTCTCAGTTCTTCTATGTATGCATGCGTTTCTATAGATCCTATTTTTTTGATAGCCAAACATGAAGTAATCTAAGGGCTTCATCGAGAAAAATGATTTCTTTAGCAAGCATCGCCCCCTTAAATTGTTATTAAACCAATGAAAATATTCCAATCGCCTATCGTGATCTAATGGTAATAATTCCTGTACCGTAGAAACTTATAGGATGAAAATGTAACTTACTTTTGACAGCTCATTGCGCTGAAGTGTATGATAAGCCCTATAAAATTATTAAAATGTAATAAACTATTTCACTTAATGTTAATATTGATTTTTTACCTGTTTGTTGAGCTATTACCACAGATAAATTCCCTTATTTTCTTACAGTATTCAGAAATACTATTTTTGTGATATTAGATGTAAATATAAACGATTTGAAAAAAAAATTATAAGATAAATAATCAAAAGATACTACAACACGCACGCCAATGTCGCTAAATGTCAAAAAAATCATTTAATGTATGAAATTTGTATGTAGCTAACTTCGCTCATTAAATTGGTGATAAGTATAGATAAATTTTTCCGGAAAACAGTTCTTTTCTTACGACAATCATTTTGAATCACATGGTACGTAGTTGTCATCGTTTGCGTCCACGTAAACGATCAAATTTAGCGACTCGTTTCATGTAGGTGTTAAGTTATTAACGACTCGTTCAGTAAAGTTAAACTGCCTGTAATATTTGTCAAAAAAAAAAAAAAAAAAAATCGAAAACCGGTTTTGATTCGCAGCCTACTGTCTAACGTTTTTATAGTTTAGCAGCGTTTAGACTTTGTTTTAAACCGAACGTCTTAACTGTTCGTTGCTGTAGAAACAAATACGATTCCAATAATTTTAATCAATTCCGAAAAACTTGAATGTACGGAATTTGTATAATTTTTATGTTTCAGGGAGGAATTAAAAGAAAAATATGAAGGCAAACTTGAAAAAGAAATATCAGGTCCCACTTGCGAGGTACTAGGAAAAGTGATGAAAACTATTATTAACCGAAAACTCACAGGAGCAGGCGCTTTCATAGGGTAAAATAACTGACTTTTCTCACGTTTCCGATCGCATTCGCTCAATAAAATAATTTTTATTCATTTAGCCATTCTGGCACACCAGCAGTTGGATGTTCCTTTAAAGCAGCCGCCGGATATCTATATCCCTTGGAGAGGGGCTTCATCTACGTACACAAACCCCCACTTCATATAAGATTCGAAGAAATCGCTTCCGTAAACTTTGCCCGTAGCGGTGGGAGCACCAGATCGTTCGATTTCGAGATCGAACTGAAATCCGGCACGGTTCACACGTTTAGCAGCATAGAGAAGGAAGAGTACGGCAAACTCTTCGATTTTATCACCTCCAAGAAGTTGCACGTCAAGAATAGGGGTAAAAATGATAAGACGAGTTACAAAGATGATTTCGGGGATTCGGACAACGAGGCTGAGCCGGACGCGTACCTTGAAAGGGTTAAAGCCGAAGCCCAAGAGAGGGATGACGATAAGAGTAGCGATGAGGAGAGTACGGATGAAGATTTCAATCCGAATCAAGAGGAGAGCGATGTCGCCGAAGAGTATGATAGCAACCATAGTGATACGAGCTCGTCCGATGAAGGTTCAGGTGGCGGATCAGGTAATGTTTATTTACGATTTATTTAAAAAAAATAAATAAAATTAATCATATTGCGGGTAAAATGGTAAGCGACAAATTTACAGTAAATAACAGATTTCGAGTTTATTAATAAATATTTATTAATAAAAATTATGAGTTCGGACCTGTGGAACACCCATTACTAAATTATTAGGTGGTTTGTTCTCTTTCCCCAGTCTGACATTCAATTTTGCTGGTGGATGCAACACTTTGACCTTCACTAAGATGTCTGACTTCTCCCCATTCTAATTGGTTGTTTACTTTCTGTCTCTAGCCTGACTTTAATTTTTCCATGGTCCTATGATTTGTTCCATCCAGATTGTTCGTGGTCTGCCCTTAGATATTTTACTTCTCCGTAAGAATTTCGTTGCTTGGTCTTGAAGCCTTTACAATCCAACTCTGTTAACACGAATTACTTCCTGCTTCTCTTCTCATTCATCGATCCTTCTTCTGACTTTTCCCCATTGTAATCGGTTGGTTACTTTCTGCCTCCCAGTCTGAGATCCATTTTTTTCATGGTGCTGTCACTTGTTCCATCCAGGTTGGTCGATCTTTTATTAACAAGGGAACCTCGCGAACTGTAAATCGCAGATTTTGATGAAACTTCGTCAGTTTGTAGACTCCAGGGAATGTTACTCAAGGACGCTTTCCATTGCTGCGGAACTTCAACTTTAGGGGGTGCAATTCACCCTTACAATTTGTTTTTTTTCTGAATAACTTTTAAACGGTAAGAGATAGAAAAAAAGTTTCGATAGCGAACTTGTACCGTTTAGTCAGCCCTCTCAATTGGTATAGATATTTATATACAGGGTGTTCCAATAAACGTGGAATGACGTATGTTGTGCTTATTTTATCGAATTTGAGAAATCGGTTATAATGGCCTTTTTTGTGATCAAATAGTCTATAGAAAGGTAATTTAAAAAGTTATACAGGGTGTCCACAAAAGTATAAATTTGAGCATATTTCCGTATTCTAAGGAGATACTCTGTATATTGTCATGTGGCTGCATTGTATATCGAAAATCAGTGTAAGCTTATACTAGACGCTAAATAGTTATATGTGATAGTTTCTAGTATACGCGTTTGGTTGTATGTAAAACTATATTCTCCCCAAACAGCAGACAAAAGAAAATGTAACTACTGGACAGATTGTTGCTGATACTTTTAACATTACACTGTATATACAAAATAACGACAGATTACGACTTCAATTTTCATATTCATACTGTTCGTGGGTAGGTAGTTAGGAACGCAAATAAAATTATATAATATTGATTTATTAGTTTATTGATATTGGTTGAGTTCATATTGTTTTGCAAATGTACAGGTAGCTAGAGCCATTAAAAGAAAAACTTACAATATACAGTCGACGTACAATTTAATTATAATTTAATTATTACCTTATTTTATTTTGTGCAAGACACAAACAGCCTGCTCTATTTCAATAAAATAAAAGTCAGTAGTGAAAATATGTATATACATTTTTTCAGTTCGTGTATTACTCTTCATCATGATAGTGAAAATCCTCAAAAAAGTGTTGAAAACATAAATATTGGGTACAACGTGCACATCTTATAAAAGCGGGCTGTCCACAAATGGAGCATATGGGTAAAATGCCTTCATCAACGAAAACGCATATGTCACTAGATGAATAAATTTGCCTGGTCTGGATTCTATGTAACCACTTTTGTACCAGGAATATAGAAATAGATTTCGATATCTTGGAGAGGACAGTTGATTGTGAACCAATGATTGTAATTTGATTATTATATTGCATTGATGTAAATTGAAGTCAATGTTTGCAAGCAAAACTTGATCGGAAAACCGTTTGACAAATCCCTTCCACACACGAAAGCCGTACACGTCGAGCGATTGCGCCAGTCCAGTTGTTTTCTTGGGAATCGTAAGAAGAGATGTTGGTTTATCTGCTGGATAGAACTCTGACAGTGGCCACCCCAAGAATCTAGTAGTAAAGTTGTTGCTGTTCCAATAGGAACTCGGTATAGGTACACATCCGTAAAACATTTTTTAAATAGTTCACTAGTTAGTAAGTGAGACGTTCGCTACTCACATCTCTCCAGAAATAGTGGAAGCAAGCAATTAGTGTACTATGTGACCTATTGTTTTCATTTGCCTGCTGTCGGGGATAATATAATCTTACATACATCTAAACGCGTATAACTCGAAAACTATCATATATAGCTATTTAGCGCCTGGTATGAGTTTACAGTGATTTTCGATAGCCACATAACAGTATACAGAGCATCTCTTTAGAATAAGGAAATATGCTAAAATTTATATTTTTGTGGGCACCCTGTATAACTTTTTAAATTACCTTTCTAGAGACTATTTGATCACAAAAAAGGCCATTATAACGGATTTCTGAAATTCGATAAAATACGCACAACACACGTCATTCCACGTTTATTGGAACACTCTGTACATAAATATCTACACCAATCGAAAGGACTCACTAAACGGTACAAGTCCGCCATTGAAACTTTTTTCCTATCTCTTATCGTTTAAAAGTTATTCAGAAAAAAACAAATTTGGGCTAAATTGCAAGGGTGAATTGCACCCCCTGAAGTTGAAGTTCCCCAGCAACGGAAAGCGTTCTTGAGTAAAACTCCATGGTGTCTACAAATTGACAAAGTTTCATCAAAATCTGCGATTTACAGTTCGCGAGGTTCCCTTGTCATTTGAGTGGAGGGGATACGAATACCAGGTATAACCTCGTGTTTTTCTATACTTCACCCTTTATTTGTGTCAATTTTTCGTTTGTCAATTGTGATTGGATAGCATTGAAAACGTGTTTCATGCGTGTTTCTATCAACTTGATTTTACATATTGCAAAATTGTTTGAGCTTTCTATGCCTGTTGCGGTTAAATTTGATATTAAAAGCAACTGTAAAACGAACAATTATTAAATTTTCTTTATACATTATATCACACTTCTGTAATGTACTCTTTTAATATGGACTATGGACTGAAAATTTGAGGTTAACTTGCTTTAAGGATCTTTGACAATCTAAACATAAAAACGTCTTACCACGCCACACCGTGACTATTTTACGAATTATAAAATATTGAGATGTAATGCGTTCTTTTGGTCGAGATCATCTCAGATAAATATCAATTCCTTAGAGAGATAAATGAAGTGAGACGAGTTGTAAAAAGAACCTACTATTGTAAGCTATCGGATATTAAGTAGAATTTTATGTTATCTTTGAGGTTATGACATGTAAAATTTCATTAGCATAATCTGTCAAATTGAAGTTTGTGTATGAGTAGATATTGTGCAACATAGCGTCATCGTCATCAATCACTTATAAAGATTCATTCGGTGAAAATCCTATAACATCTATACCTCTACGCATCAGTATCCCGAGGCCCCGACATAGTACCTACTCCCACCTGAGGGCCCACCACGAGGGCCTGTATACAGGGTGTATCAAATAAAAAAGTAAATTTTGCTTGGGTGTTAACTACACAACATATAAAGCACAAACCCACCGAAACCGGATTTCATCATTAAAGAATAAAAAAAAAATTTAGAGTCAAAAATTCTTTAGTCCGGGCCTGATGCAAGGAAACGTCATGTTAAGCACCCGCTAAAAGTGGTATTATGTATAAATACATTGCACTCATTTAGTATTAGTCTTAATGGTATGCCGTAACATCATTCTGAATAAATAAAGGCCCTTGTAAAAATAGCAAAATTGGGGCATTTTAAATTTCTTCTTTTTGTAGAATAAACATTCCTTTTTTGTTAAGAGCATTCTACGTAAGTCTACAAAGTATTATGTTTAATATCCTGATAAGACGTTCGAGTTTCACCGGATATGCGACTTCAGTAGTTACAAAAAACGTAAATATTTTTCTTTTGCTTTGTCGAATCGAGAGTTAGTTGTTAATAAACGGCACCACATGAATCTGAGTTATTTCTTTTGGATTTATTTAATCACATAACGCAAAATGAATTGAATCGAATTACACAGAAATAAATGTAGATACAGAAAATTTGCAAACACGTCTTTTTACTATGATGTCGCGCGAAAATGAATCTATACATTCCCGCGCTTTTGCCGATGCATCAAGCTTCGATTTTCTTTATATGAAATCATGATGGTCCTGAAAAGGATCGTTTTTTCGAGACGGGAAGAATTTAAATAAAATGTTCGAAGTGGCTTGCACTCCAAGCGGCCATCCATACAAAACTAACAGCGGTAATGGCTGAATGACAGTGGTATGTGGGGGTATACTCGGGACAGCATTTAGGTTGGGCACAGGTGCGGCTCTAGCCCACGGCATTTATAAAATATTTTTTTTTCGTTAATGCTTACAGATAGACCCCTGTGCATTAAAACTTTTTGATTGTATATGATTACAGCTGCTACTTATTATATTTACCTCTATATCTGATACACCCTGTATTTAGTTGGCGTTGCTCCATTCTATTATTGGCTTTTCTTGTTCTGTGAGGAATTGGATGAAACTCCCGCATGTTTACGAATCCATAAACTTCTAGCCAAGGATGGTAGTGCTGCGATTGAAGCTAGTTTTATCGAAAGAACTGAAGCGAACAAAATAAATTGTTTAATTGTTATTTACCTACAATTAATTGTCTTTAATATTTGCTATTTTCGCCAATAATGTAAATTAATTGAAACCGATGTATGTTTTTTTTACAGAGGAAGAAAGCAAGAAGAAAGAGAAGAAACACAAAAAGGAGAAGAAAGAAAAGAAAAAGACGAAAACCGTATCCGAAAAGCCACGCAAGAAGCGAACGAATAAGAAAGAAAAGGACGCCAACAGACCGAAGAGGGCGCCTTCCGCTTACATGTTGTGGCTGAACGAGAATCGCGAGAAGATCAAAGGCGAATATCCTGGAATTTCCGTCACGGAGATCGCGAAAAAGGGCGGAGAAATGTGGAAGGAGCTTAAAGACAAGACCGAATGGGGAGAAGAAAGCCGCCAAGGCGAAAGAAGAGTATCAGAAAGCAATTAAGGAGTACAAAGAATCAGGTGGTGGAGAAACTACTACTGCTACTGCTGAAAAGAAGACGGCCGCGCCAAAGAAGAAAGCAGCTCCGGTTACGGTGTCTCCGCCAAAAGGTGGCGCTTTCAAGAGTAAAGAATACATTGAGAGTAATGACGATAGCAGTTCGGACGATGACGACGATAAGAAGAAAGGTAGTAAGCGAAAAGGGTCAGATCGGGATAGCGGCGATGAAAAAGGCAAGAAGTCAAAAACGAAGGGTAAATCTGAATCCGAAGAAGAAGCTGAAAGTACACCAGCGTCCAGTGGAGGATCTGATAGCGAGTAACTTAGTGATTATTGTATTTGATTTTAAGTCTAAGTTTGGTAATTTACTGTTGTTTTTAAGTATATTTTCCAATTTCCAAATAAATGTTAATTTTTTTTATAAAAGTGTTTTTTTTTTTACTGTTTTAAAACCAAGCCAGACTTCTGAAGTAAGTATAAAAACATGTAAAGGCCGCTTAGGTAGGTGTAATTAAATCGGTGTAATTTAAAAACCGATTTAGCAATGGTATTTACACATGGTATGTTAATAAATTGTTGTCTTTCCACTTTAAATACAACTGTAATGAAATTAGTCATAAAATGTGGTGCTTCTAAAATAACAAAAATATTTTCACCAGACAGTAATTGACAGAAGTACAGTTAGTTTATATTTTAGGTTTTCATCGGTTTATACCAAAAATCTTTTTTCTTTCACAGTACATAACCTATACTAATCTCACCATATCCAATTAATAATAATAAGTTTTATTGGCAAAATGATATCATCAATAATACAATCATATATACAATAATATCGGACGCAAATCGGTTATTCTGTCAACATTAGCGCCGCCATAACGCGTCTCCGCACAAGGGTGTTGGTAGTAGAAAAGTCCATTCCCGCATCCAAGACGTGAATATTTAAAACCCTACTTATATTGTACGTGAAACTTCTTTTAAATATTTCAAGCTTGTTTTAGTATGCACAACGGTATAACCTGTATTACGGTCATGTCGTTGATATCTGAATTTAATTCTGTTGTATAGGTAACAGGGCTGTTTTCTTTTAAGAATATTAAGAAAGAAAAACACAGGATGCAGAACCGGGTGTTGTGCATATTCAACGTGCCCGACTGAGCCAGACGCCCAGCGACACCACGCTTACCTCGAAGACTATAAGTCAGTTTAACACATGAGTTCTGCACCATCTGTATCCTTCTTTCATCGTGTTTGGTGATACAGAAACTATAGAGTTTCACATAAATTAAAATTTGACAGCACAAGCGAATTACAGAGCATCTCCCTACTTGACAAATCGACACATGTCGATGTATGAATAATTTTTTAAGGGCCAGGATTGACTGTTTTATTAAGTAGGATGTATTATCGTGAAATCGCAATTTATCATCAAGATACAAACCCAAATTCTTTACGCAATTAATCGCTATTAGGACCTCACTGTTTATAAATAAATTCAGCTTCGATGCACTAGTTCTACGCGCCTTTCTGGGTCCGAATAAAATTAATTGGGATTTTGCTGGATTCACCCGCAATTGATGTGTATCAACAAATACACACACCTGAGACAGATCACTGTTAATTTTACACTATGCCTCAGCTAGTTGAGAAGGTGGGAATGAATAGTATAACTGCACATCGTCCACATACAGATGATATTTATTGTGTCTTAAGACCGATGGCAGGCCAGAAGTGTATACATTAAATAGTGAGGGGCTGAGAATAGCACCTTGTGGTATCCCATGCGTAACTCGAATAGGCGTTGATATTCTCTCGTTCATACGTACTTGGTATGTTCCATTTTTTCAAATAGGATTCTACAAAATCTACAGAAGCTTTGTTCATACCAGCACACCCTAAAATTGAGAGAACGGAGACGTGATGCATTGTGTCAAAAGCGCGACTAAAATCAAGCAGTGCAAGTGCCGTAATATTCATATATCATTATATATAAATTTCATATTTTATTTTGGCTTATATTGGTAATAGCGACATAAAATGCTTTAAACTGTTTACACAAAATTTTACGTCGGATATCAGTACGATAAGGCTATTGCTACCATCGTTTGATTTACTAGTGTTTTTATTAAAACTAGTGTAATTTGCTGTTTACACGATGTTTTACTATGCTTTAAGGAAAAAAGTTTTATGTAAAGCTAATGTTAAATGCTCGTGTAAACGTAGTTATTAACAGAGCTGGGTAATTCCTACTTGGTAGGAAAATAGTAAGTAATAATTACTACTAGTGATTAATAGTAGTAAGTAAGTAGTAGTAGTAGTAATTAATAATTACATTTTTTTTTGGTTCACGTAATTTGTAATTGCATTTAAGTACTATTTTTATTGAAGTAATTTGGAATTGTAATTGCATCAAAATCTGTGTTGTAATTATAATTTGTAATTATATTATTCAAATCTCTAATTATGACTACTTCTTATAAGTACAATTACTTTCTCTAATTACATTCGCACAAGTTCATTTTTAAAATTTTAAGTATACATTTACTATAAGTACAATTACTTTAGTGGAACTCACTATATGACACTATAAAGCAAATAATTTCAGAAAAGAAAAAATTACCTACACTTTAAAAATTACAGCTATTATCGTTTACCAACAACGAATTACTCTACCTAGAAGAATACTGGGAAATTATTAAGCCTTTAACAGAAACACTAGATTTTTTACAAACTGAAACCGATATATTTTATGGTCTCTTTGCATAGCTAATTTCACTCATGAGTAAAGCTTAAATACATTAAAAGCAAAAACATTCAAAAATGGTCGTGAAAAATATGCTGTGAATGCTGCAATTGAGGCCATATAGAAAAGATTTGAAAAACTACTAATGTTACAAGATCGCTATGCCATTTTGGGTGCAATTTCCCATCCAGAATTTAAGGTATGGTGGTTTCCAATAGTAGAGACAAAAATACATTAAGTAAAGAAGATTTAAAGCAGCTTTTAATAACAGAATGTGAACTATTTCAGCAAGACATACAAACGATTTCTAATCCTACACAATTAACCTCGTATTGCAAACGAAGATTTCTTCGATTTCAACGAAAATGTAACACCGACACACCAACTTGCCGCAATGAGTCGATTTTGATGCGCAAAGTGTAAGTTGCTATTCACATCGTGGTAACATGGGCCGATCGATGGAAATTACGTATAAACACCAGTAAAACCGTGGCTGTAAGGTGAAAGTTTCTAGTTGACACAGAACAAGGTTTTCATACGCTTGTGTGTAAAAGCATGTGACAAGGCTAGAACGACAATTTTAAGGCAAACTTCAGAGAAAGCGTATACAAACCTTGATAAAAGTTTGCGACAGCCAAAACAAAATAGGAATTGGGTATATGAAGGCGGACTCGCTGTTTTAAACTAAAGCTGAAACAGTTCAAACACAACGTAAACGCACACGACATAACAAACAAATCAAACCAGTGTTCCCAACCTTTAAGCATAGAATTTCTCACGAGAACTACCAAAATTTCCCTTTTTGTTAAAAAAATTCCCACGAATACAGAAAACAGTAAATACCATAGTAAAAAAATATTATTTTGGGATATAACAACGTTGCTGGGTTAATTAGGTTTCTTTAGGGTGAAAAACATTTCCTAAACTCCTAAAATTGTACCTAAAACCTGAATTTATCTTGCTTTCATAAAATTGTCCAGAATATTTTGTATAAAATAAATTTGCAATGAAGTCGGTAATAGATAGAAGTTAGTCATTAAAACAGATATAGCTAGGAGACTAAAAATTAAAATTCTAAAATGAAATGTATATATAATTTATTAGATATAAAATAAAGTAAAAAATATATTAGATTTAATAAACTTGACATACATAATAAAGCTATAGAACAAACCTTTGACGCATAACATCAAGGGAATTAGCTTTCGGAGCGATTGTCAGCAATATATACCTTTCTTTTGTTATTTATTTTAGCCATCGATTACTTGCAGGTATAAAGTGCAAATATTTAAAATGCTTTTGTATAATTATTTGAAAAAATAAATTTACTGAAGCCATTACTTTGATTACAAAGACTGGTTTAAATAAGAATTCCTTTTAATGTGGATTAAAATAATTTATCAGACATAATTATCAACTGGCAATTTATATTAACAAAGTCTAAAATATTAACAATATATTGTTAATGTAATTGATTAAATTATTCATTAGCACATAGCTATCTAAAAAAAAATTGAATTTCCCACGAATATCATGCGATTTCCCTTTTTCCCTTTGACTTCAAAACTTCCCACGAATCGGGAAATTTCCCACGAGTTGGCAACACTGAATCAAACAATGGCAGTCGATGACAGAATAGCGGGATGACGATTAAACAAAAAAAATCAATACTCAATGAACGATTCACTCCGGAAATACACGAGGCCACCGCAAATGATACAATAACCTTGTCATAATGTTTTCATTGCGAAGGGTCTGTAAATCTTATTGCCGTAAATGCTACGGCAACTTTGTCTCAATGTTCATATTGTTACCCTTGTTGCCGTAAATGATACAATAGCGTTGTCATACCATTTTATTGTCAAGTTTGTCGACAATTGAAAATCAAGCAAATGAAAAGCTTGTCGTAAGCTTAGGTACACGTTATCTGGGAGCTGGTTCAATTATCTATATTTTGTAATTATTGTTGTAATGCTGAATTAAAAATAAATATAAACACAAAAAATGCAAACATTACATATTCTCGACGATATATTCAAATTTGGAAATAGAAGTTTGTGTGCAAATATTATGTAATCATATCTATGTGACTAAAATTAGAAAATATTATCAAGAACAATATTATTTTTTTATTGAGGATTATTAGAGGCGGTGGAATGATTTTATTAGAATTAAGGCGCAGCATTATTTCCGTATAAGAGATAAGGCCGATTCACACTATCAGTCAGATCACGGTCAAGTCACTGTTAGATCAATATTGTAACATTCATACTGTATTGTTAAATTCACATTAGGGCGCATGGTCAAGATACGGTCAAACAATACAAAATACATGTAACAATATTTGATCTGACCTTTTAATCTCAAAATTTACCATCATTCCTGATGTCGGGAAAATTTATATGCTGTACGAAGGTTTTGTTGATTCCCATCTACATATGTCAAATCCGACAAAAAGTATGTGATAACTATCTTGGTGATATCAATCATAAATTATTTCAATGTAGGAAATATGAATTGTGAGGAAGATTTGTATTTACAAAATTGTTTCAAAGCCATTATATTCTTTCATACAATATTGATCTAAATTTTGTCTTAATTGAAGTATGAAACTGATTTTATAGAAAGCTATCTTTCCGATTATTGCGGATGTATAATAATTTGACAATTTATCAAATTTTAGATACGGTTAAAACTGTATCATTAATTCATCGCGAAAAAGTAAATGTCAGACATTTTAATTTTATAGATATCTTATTCTAGCCGATTACAACGGAGCAGAAATAATAACCGCATTATCTTATCTCTAAACATTGCGTTTTTTTATTTCCCGAGATGTTGACCATTTCCGGATTAAAATTAAATTTCTAATAAATAAGTAAATAAATATTTATTATTTTAAACAATACTTACAAAACATTAGCTGTTAGCTGAGGTTATTCTCCTTCAAGAATCTTCTTTATATTCCAATATAAAAAAATATATAGTAGATAATTGAAAGATGGATTGAAAAACGGATGAAGACATGAATATGTATATATTTTTGTTATGTTTTTAGTAATATCAGTTTTTCTTTATGTTAAATTTATTAAATAAATAAATAAAAAAAAATAATTTAAAGAAAGAATGCCTTTAATATTAACATGCGTTCAGGTCTGCAAAATTACGCGTTGAATCGAAACGGAAATGTCAAGTTTCTGAGACGTTTCCCATGTGTTTTTTGCCATAAATGGTCGGAATAACGTACATTAATACGCAAATACTTTGAGACTCAACAAATTTTAAGTTTGAATATTCATAATTAGGTGTGGTATAATGAAAAATTCATAGAATATAGGTAGGTACTTCCCAAATGAACAGGCTTAACGCATAACCCCATAATAATCATTGTAACATGAAATAGCAAGTGAAATAACAACAAATTTTAAAAGTTTACAGAATATGACGTTTTCGGTATGGCTCATGTTTACGTAGATCTGGACACACCTTCCAAGATGTTAGGAAGAAATAGGTTTTCTTTTTAACACAATATAGTTGAATTAGTCAAAATTATAGTTAATCTAACAAGAAAAACGCAGTGAAAATTATTATATTCTTTTGTTACTGTGATTTTATTAATTTTACACTTCCAATGAGTTTATTTGAGCAGTAAGTGTTAGTGTTGTTCAATTAACAAAGTGGACGGTATTTAGAAGTAATGATTAAGCTTACCAACATTGTGATTAACTTAGTGCCTCCACTTTTCTAAATAGTTGCTCTGATCTAAGTATTATTACCATAAAGTTTTTTATCCATATATAATAGCAAATACTTCCTATATGTGGTATGATAAAAATAATGCCTTCTTCTTCAGATGTACTGTTAAGACTGTAACAATGTATTATTATTGTGTAAATGTGTATGCAACACTTCCACTACCATAGAATACAACAAACCTATTACGAAAGTTCTTTTCACGTAATTCATCGCCCTAAAAATATTGTTAAAATAAACTTCCATATGTAACGGAACGGGTTTTCTTGTCTGGAAGCTTTTGGGGATGGCCAGCCCAAATTCAAATAAGACAAGCCTAATTCCGTCTCGTTCCTCCTGCTCTTTTGACCGGCGAGCCACTGCTGGGAAACAAACTTTTTGTTCGGTAGCGAATGGTTTTAGTAATTTTAGCCAAAGATGTTTCCCAACTGTGTTTTCCACCGTCAGTCGAAGCAGGGCGTTAGTTAGCCTAAAAGATTGCTGATTTTCCCTTCTCGTCGGCTTTCTCTTACAAATTGTCACCTCTCCGGTCTTTACTAAGGGTTCAACTGAACTTCTTTTAAAATGGCGAAATAAATAGATCGACTTATATTTTTTTAAACAATTATATATGAATATTTGAGACATTGGAAAATAATCTAACAAACTACACAATTAAATAAATAACAAGTGAACAAAAGGATACCAAACACAAATTTTGTATTGTTGGATATTTTAAAATTTTATACTGTTGATTAACATAAGCTCAGGTAAATTTTCTTGCAAATTTTCATTAGGGAGAGAGTGAAAGCGAACGATTACGTTTTCACTAATTCCATTGGTTAGTTTTAAGCAGAAATTTTGAAGATCTTACCAGCCGATCTGGGGAAAAAAATAATTCTTCTCGTAATCCAAATTTTAAGGCACAAAACTCTACACAACACCCACAGAAATTTAAGCAAAATAAAAGGGGGAATTTAAACGGTTTTAGTACAAAATCACTAATCACCTCTCGAGGAAAGCTTTGGCTTCCTGTTCTCGATTTTTTAGGCTTATTTTAAATGCAAAAATTTTAAGATGAGTTTTAATTTTAAAGATTAGAAACACTCGACGAAGGGACGCGTGCTTATTCCTGAAGCTAAATTGAAAGACCGCGAACTAATTAATTGTAAAGCGCAATGTTAAGGGTTTTCATAAACTTTGATTGTGACGTCAATTCGCACCGATAACTAGCTTCGCTTCTCTTTACAGGATGGCGCAAGTATGACCGAAGGCGTTATTTTTCTGACGTTCAGACGTCCTACTTGAGAGGACCGTGCGAATTGCTGAACGGGCAAATGTAACATACAATAAACAAAGAGGCAGATAACATACAAAGTAATACCATATTATTTTAATTACGCGAGACTTTAATCGAAAATAGACTTTTGTTTCCTGTTAGGCAGACGCTACTCAGCAAATGCCACGGTACCTATCAACTACGTATTAATAAAATGAATTTAAATTCTCGCATTATACAGGATGGAATTTCGAATTCTTACACATATTATGACCATGCAAGGTATCCTAGGCATCAACGAATTTATAGAATGTGAATTAACAGAATAAACTGTCTCTGTCTGTAGATGAAGACATAATAACACCAATCTAAATGAATCTAACAAAAATATATATTGTATATATTGTCTAATTAAGCTTATGTGTTGTTGAACATTCATGCTTTAATTTTTTCTCCTTTTTGAATTTCCCTTTGGCCTTTACTATTTACTAGTCACTCATTTACAATCTGTGAAAACGCAAGAGTTTTTTTAGATTTGTAACAAAAAACGAAATTGCAGTCTTTCCAAAATTCTCAAACAAATTCGTGTTTCAGAAGATCACCTTTACAAAGTCTTGATTTTTAAGTTAAGTCAAGCTTGCTTTTTCTTAAATGTTTTCAAATTCGCTAATAATTGACCAAACTTAGTAAATTCTCTGTACAGGTGGGCCAAATTCGACACTTTTAATAAGGAACTTATATTTCTAAAGGATTAGACAAAATCGAACCTATGTTTCTGGAGCTCGATTTTAAAGACAAATCGATTAGTGAAATCCGCATTGTTATATCTTTCATAGTATAAGAGGTAACAGTTATAATATGCAATTTTTAAAAGCCCTTTTTCATTTGTGAAAATGCTTGATTTACATAAGAACTTTATTAGGGCACTTTTTGACCTACAATTTAATGCTCTAATTTTTTGTTTTTTTTTAACTCGTATTTTTTGAGATATTATCAAGACTTGTGTTTTTTATATGGAATAGCCTATATATTTTTACACTATTCAAAAGCACATAAAATTACCTTTAACATAATATATCACACTTGATATTATATTTACTCAGTTCTTAAAATATCTGGTTTTCTATGTTCACAGTGTTTTAAGATGGCTATAGATGGGTGGTGGATAAGCAAATACAAGTTTTCAACAAGACAGCAAAAAATGTTTTTATATTAAAATGTTGTTTTTACAAATAACAATTCCAACAAACTAAATTAAAGAAACCATTAATAGCGTTACTGATACAATAGCTATAACTAAGAAAGTTTATTTTGTAAACATTCATAATGTATTAAAAAGTTGAAATTAATCATGGTTAGACCTAAAATACGTTGATTTCTTACATATTTAAACAAAATTTTTACTACATATGCAAAAATTAAATGCATAGATATTATAAATCATGGCAAGTGTTCGAATTGTCCACCGTTCAGTATATCATTCATAGCCATCTTAAAATACAGTGAAATTGCAAAAATAGTCAATTAATTTTAAAACTGTTTAAATAAATTATCAAATGTGTTATATCATGTTAAAGGTAATTTTATGTGCTTTTTAATAGTGTAAAAGTATATAGGTTGTTCCATATAAAAAAACACGAGTCTTCATAATTTTAGCGATTTTCAGCACATTTTTGTATCTTTCTCGCAAACGGTTGCTCCGACGCCCTTGCGCTTGACAGCATTCGACTCTACGCAGTCAGACGCTTCTTCCAGTATATAACACATGCGCTTGTTCGCCTCGCTTCTATGCTTTATTTGCAAATTACAAATGACAAAAGTGGTAATTTAGCGATTTTCAGCACATTTTTGTATTTTTTTCGCAAACGGTTGCGTTCTTGTGATTCCCTTTCTCCTAGAAAACGCTCTTTATTAAAACCTATCATCCTTGAGAGCGGCTTCCTTGTGTAGCTGCCAGTTGTGGGCTTCTCCACACCCATTACTAGAAACCCTTTTTCGCTAGGTCGTCACATTGGCACAACACATCAGTGTACACACCAGTCAGTAGACCTTCTATCATTTTGACAGTCTATCTTTACTCAGTAGATCTCTAGTAAATTCGGACTTTTATTCCTTTAGAACCTTTTTTCCCCGTCTCTGTTCCGGTAACTTTTGCCACCACTCTCTGGACTGATTGTATCCATTCATTGATTGTTTTTTTAATTCGTGATTTGTAATGCCAAAAAAAGATCAGTTCCAACGAATGATCCTGACAAACCTGGTCTGGCCAGATCGCCCACCGCCTCATTTCTCCTCACGATCGAGTGGCTAGGAACCCAGGCCAATATTAATTTCCTTTGGCTGCCCACCTCATTTAGGACGCTTTCGCAGTCCTAAGTCAGTTTAGAGTCCAAACTTACGAAACTAATCATTTTAAGCGTGGGCTCCCTGTCAGAAAAGATAGCGATGCTTTTGCCTGGCTCGGTTCACCTACGTATTTCTCTAGCGCAATTGTGAATTGTAGCAACCTCAGCCTTGAACATACCGAAGCTTACCGAAAGAGCCTATTTAGGTTTCTTTGCGTATATTCCAGCTCCGACGCCGTAGTCGGTGTTAGAGCCGTCTCTATATCAGTTTGAGTCCGCTCTTACTGGAGTGCCTGTTTTCCAGTCCTTCTTGTCTGGTACTATAACCTCATATTTCCTATCTAGGCTGAATTTTTGAACCATGGCATCACATGGCATCCCCAAAAGGGGTGCCTCCTTAGGTTCATAAAATAGATTTTGATAGTCAGCTCCGTCCGATTTACTTATCGGTGCTTCATTATGTAGAAGTTTATGTGCTGTAGACCTGTATGTAAATATGTAGCGGTAGTAGGTTTAGAATTGATTCCATTGCAGTGCTCGATCTCATCGCACCTGCGGCACACAGACAGGCTAGTCTTTGTACGCCACTACTTAGCGTTTTGGCCGCCTCTGTCTACTGCACCTTTAGTCACCATACTACTACTTCGTATGCTACCATAGGTCTAATTGCGCATAACCATTAACTCCCATATTCATAGTCCAAGCAAAATCTTAAGGAAAAGTATGACTTATGTAAGGAGACCTTTGTATTTCATAGTCAAAATATAGATTTACTTCGGCTATTCTCGGACAAGGATGCTTCTTATAGAATTGATGAATAGAATTCTATTAAATGACATTGCTATAAAATCAGCTGCGTAGCACATTGACTAGCATCACATGTTACTTTTATACTTATATCTTCCATATTTATGGTATTTATTTTAAATTTCTTGTTGACAGTTTAAACTGGCTTGTGACGTTTATGATTAGATAGTGGTTTGGTTTAATTGTATTTAATTCGTATGGTTAGAAATTTGTGTAAGCTGAATACCTAGACCATGCATAATACATATAAAGTATTTTTATATTTGAAACTCCTGTTATTTGCACAATGGGAGCAAATAATCTGTTTTTTTCTATTTCAAAACATTTTTTCCAGTTTGACCACCAAGATTTGCTAATGTAAATATTTTGTCTTGTCTTTTTTAGCTAGCGCAGTTAAAAGTTTTTGAATGATGCGGATAAACCTCTAATCTGCCGTATCAACTATATTGTGTGTTATAGGCAAATACAATATAAATATGTTTACTGGTATAATATTTGGTAATACAATGTTGTAGGACTTTCATAAAAATTTACTTACCTACCTTGAAACTATATATCAGTGACAAAGAAAGCACAAGAAGTTATAGTGCAAAAAAGTAGTAATATGGGTAAACCATCAGGATTTTCTATGCTTGGTAATCGTCCGTTAACAAAAGGCAATAAAATATATAAGACCCTAATTCCTTCCACTCAGTCTCCTGCATCCACCCAGGGCGATAGTGGCTTTGTTGGTTGTATTTTGGATATGTGAGTTTCCATGTAAGTCTTTGATCAAGCCAAAGTGTGATGGAAAACTATTTCATTATATACACTCTAAAAAATGATGGTAAATTTACCTCACTGGTATATGAAAAAACATATGAAATATAAGGTAAAATTACACCAAAAAGAGGATAAACATCAGATTACCACAAATTAGGTGTAATTTTGCCTGGTAAACCGACTTTGATGGAAAAATACTTCAATAAATGAAGTAATTTTCCCCCACTTGGGGAAATTTGCTTAGGAGCAAGGAAAAATAACATATTTCGTGGAATATTACCCCTTATGTTGGTAAAAATACAATATGGACAATACCAGGGACATGAAATTCTGATTATATATATTATATATATGCGTCTGTTATTTGATTGGAACACAAAATGTTTTTTTTTAACATTGCATTACATTGTGTCGCTTGATCAAAAATTAAACCCGTTACGAGAATGCATTACATAGCCGTCGACTATACAACGCGCAAGCGTTTGAGGTACGCAGTTTGAATACAAGTGCGGCATCTACACTGATGCCTTCAACGCATAAATGTAAATGGTGTGTTTTTCATTTTGTCTTGCAAATAAAGATTGAGGTAAGTTCATTTTACATTAATTATGTATTGAGATGATTACCATGTACTTAGCTATGACAGCACACATAAATAATAGACAAACACCTGCGTATGGATATCTAATATGATATACTGGGAACTTAACCTCAATAGCATTTGCCGGTATTGCTACAAGATATGATACATTTATTTAAAGTTTTCAATGTGCAAGTGGCACTCAGGAAACTACCGTATCAAACTTTTCAATTTAAACAATAGAAAGTCTTCGTTTTGAAGGAGTTAATTCTTGTTTTTTCTCTTTCATTAAATATTTGAAAATATAAAACGACTAGTGTCTTGCCGTTATTGGAGGCTATGTTTTCGTTGTTAGACTATTTTGGTTTTACTCTAGAATTTAATGACAAAAGTAAAGTAGGTATTAAGCACTTATACATGCAAATGTGCAAGACCGCAGGACGGCAAATTTGAGTTCAATAGTTAATCACATATTTATGTATATACTAGTATTGCGAGAATCGCCAGATATTAAAAACCGGTTAATCGATTTTTAGTAAAAATCCGTTTTTAAAATTCAGTTTTTAAAATCGATTTTCAAAACCAGTTTCAAACTAAAAACAATGCGTATTACTTTTTTAAGAGTGCTATGTATATTAAATTCGAAAAACCTATTTAAGGCGCAATAATCTGCTTTTAAAAACCGGTTTTGATTTTGAAAACCGATTTTACCGGTTACAATTTTTAAAAACGATTAATCACTGCATCCAAACCGCGGTTTCACATAAAGAGGCTTCGATTCGCAGCACTATTATGTACATACAATATATTTTTAAATGCTAAATTTATTAAAAATTTTCAGGATAAATCTAAACTTGAAGAAATTGAGGTGAATACACCGTTGATAATATGCTTGGAAGAATAATATTTAATTTAATATTATTTATTTATTTATTTATTTTTTATTTATTTATTTAATATTATTTTAATATATTTTAATATATTTTGATTTATTTATTTAATATTAATAAAAATATATTTATTTCATATGTTTTTTATATTTATTTTACTTTTCTAGGAAATGTGAAGTCGCATTCTTTAATGGTAGAAAGACAGTTATTAGACCAAACAGATTCATTTCGTTCTGCATTACAACAAATGATGGCGGCATATTTTAATTTTCATTTGCAGTACGCAAAAGAGGCTTCTAACACTAAGTTCTAAATGACATAAACATGTTATCAGATAACTGAAACTTAGGAATATTCCACAAGCACGTGAAAAATCCCCTATAGGTGTAAATTTACCCCAAAAATAGGCGGTAGCCCATCAGTTGCCATCTATTTTTGGGGTAATTTTACCACATTTTTTTTTAGGGTGTATGCTGATTAAAATATTCACTGTTATAATCATTTGAATAAATATTTACTGCAAGTAATACTTGAGTGTTTCACAAGCATTATAAGAGAATATTCTAAGGAGATTCTGTTAATTAGAAGGTTTAAATAGGAGGTTTTAGGAATATACTTTTCATTACCTACTAGAATATTTTCGTATATTCGTGCTATTTGGGTAGGAGATGAAATGTCCCTATGTTACCCTTTTATGACGAATACCCATTGCATAATTTTTTTCAAAAATCCCTTTTGAAAGTCAATTTAGACCCTTTAAATCAAAAGGTAAACGGATATAAGCTCGTTTTAAAAAGTTTAGATTTGAAATCCCGGTAGACTTTCTATCATCAAGTTTCCAATAAGACACAAAGCTTATGTCGTTCAAATAATGACATTTTATTAAAGGTTAAACGATAAATAATCAAAAGCAAAGGCGTGTACTTTGTAATTTTTAAAATTCCTCCAGTGACCATCAGATGAACGATCCCAGAAGTAAGTAAAAAGAAAAGCAATCTTCCTTTATCAACACTCGCCCTAGAGAAACTTTTCAACTACTGCAAATGTTAGAAATAATTATACAAACGATCAATATTTGTTTTCGCCACATTCGAAGCGATAAAGAAGGCACAAAATTCCGCTATAAAATCAGTAATTTGACAGGCAAACCACTGCTGATAACGCCTACCCAGTCAAGAACGCGAACGCATTGTTATCACAGAAATTACGCTACTCGTTACTTGTTGGTTAAACGCGACGCTTTATCGGCCATGACCACATAAATTTGTACGTGGGACGTTTCGCTTGCTGAACTTTCTTCGTATAGTCGCATTCGTACCACCTAGCCAGTGCAGGAATCGCTCAACAAATTCATAGATCCATTGATGGCGAGGTTTTATAGAAAGACGTCATACAGGTACGCCTACGTTTAAAGGGTTGGAGCGTACAGAAGTGGGTTTCATTCCTGACACTAGTTCGGGGGATGCGTGCGGTCATCGCCGGCAAGAAATAACAGGCCAACCAACGGTGGTGCTACCTTCCCTAATCGATTTTTCGTACGCCTTCGCAGAGTTATAGCGAAGCGCCGGCGCCCGGTACACAGCTAGACAGCAGCTTTCCTATTCGCGTCTCATACCGTCTAAACCAACAGCTGGAAATATCAAGACGGCACAGCGCTCAGTACACGGTGAAAATACACTGACAACCTTGTGACAGCTAAGTGACAGCGGACTTGATTTGTTGTTTTTTTTTCCCACCCGGAAAAGCGATGTTGTGAACGGTATCTCGCGCTGCAGGTAAGTGCGTTTACGTTTAGATTTTCCTTAGAGATTAGAGTTTCCATCGCTCGGTAATCGATTTTATAAATATGGCACGGACAGGACACCCACCTGTTTGGATATTGTTATGTCATACTTACGTGTGTAATGCGAAATAGGTGGGAATTAATTATATTTTTACGCGTGTACATACATACGTAGGTACTGCTGTTATGCTCAAATTATGTGCTCGGGTTCGGTATAAAAATATTGATTTTCGTTTTAATCGATTTGTTTGTTTATTTGCTCTATTTATAGTACCTGCTCTTTCGTACTTTGTACATTTATAGCAATAACTAATTCCTCATTACTGCTATACACTAAAGTTCTAATTAATCATACCAACCTGCATACTAATAGGCTTCTATCAAAAGTGGATGGCTTTTAGAAGTATATAAAGTTATATACTAATTCAAATTTTGTATATGTAAGTTTATAAAATGTTTTCTTCTTCATTATTCGATTCTTTATTAAATTTTATACAACTTTTCCATATACATCTTAATCTTAAAGCGTCTTCAAGATTGATATTTTCAACCTGTGGTTCTTAGGATTTTTATAGTTGAAACAAACCGTTAGAAAAATATAAAAAAAGACACTTGTGGATATCTGTTTACAGTAGGGACAACGATGCATCTTTAACATTACATCTTTTCTGAATTGAGTCGGTGTTAGAAATTGCAATCTGCAAATGTCGAAACAATTGTCTCGAATTAATAAAGTAGTGTAGCGCGGGGTGAACGAATATGTCTATACAGGTTTATTTAACAAAGGGACACAGGTAAGTGTGTGAAACTTATTGGGTTTATAAACTGATATGCTGTAAGTTTCTTAGCTGCTAAATCCCTCGTTTTGGAGGGATGTCGTTATAGGAGAGGTTACAGACAATTCATACATATACAGGGTGTCCCACCGAACTGGGACATTAGATTTTTTTAAACTTCTAATAGAAATTTGATTTTGAAACTTGCAGTGTAGACATGGCCCACTGTCATCTATTTAAGGAAAATATTTTCAACTTTATAGCACTTTCGGTGTACAGGGTGTTGATATCAACTTTCTTATTTTAAATGAAATAGCATAATTTTTATCGTTCTAATGAATTTGGCGAGTTATTTGCAACTAGTTTACATGAAGGTTCCCTATCCCTAAACTCGACCGTTTTCGAGATATTTTCATTTTCGTGGATTTTTTGACATTTGCACTCTTTCAAATAAAATCAAATATTTCATGAGATAGCAGATATTTAGTGGTTCTACTAAAGTCGATGTAAATACAAGGACGTAGCTATAAGGTGTTATAGCAATAATTACTGAATCACATAGGTACAGGGTGTTCAAAAACGCGTCTCCAATGTGGACACCTTTAAGCTAACAAAACTTTTTTTTTTCAAATGGAACATGGTAATTTTTACTACAGCATTGAATGCAGCGCAAAATTCTACATCGATTGATATTAGGGTTTGGTATACCTATTCTTAATAGTTTTTGAAGTATTAGCATTTTTTGCAAAAAATTGCCAAAAATATGCCTAAATTCCAAGTTTCAAACAAATAACATGAGTTTTTTCCTACAAAACACTCTGTACATTATTTGCTTAACCTATCTAAATATTTATGTTTCAGATATCTAATGTTCACTAGTTTCTTACTAATAGTAATGCCTTTTAGTCATAGAGAACGTACATTAATTATTAGATATTAGTAGGCCATGAGATGTGCTAACAAATAAGTGATATCTATTGTCGGTAATTTACCAAATTGCGCAGTGATAAACCTATGCAGTATTAACAAGTGATATCTTTTATAGAAAGTCCTAATGCTGTCAACTCCTTCACACATTTTCTTCCAACAAGTAAAATATTGTAAATCGAAAGAAATAAGAAAAACATTGAAAGTTACATATACAAATAACATTTTAAGCTTATTCTACATTCATGAAGAATGTAACAATGATTAAATACCTACACTTATTTGTAATGAATAAAAACCTCAAAAAAATAAAATACAAAGGGAAATTAAAGCAGATATCCTAAATACACCCATAATATTTCAAATATTGTTCACTTACTAGACCAGGTATTTTCTTTGTAGGGGAGCCGTTTAACATGGAGTCTCCGAAAACAATGCAGCCTCTTGGCTTTTTGCATTAAACTAAGTATTAAGCGATACAGACAGATAACAAAAATCAGGAACAAACTATTAAAAGTCTTCCAAAATGTCCAATATAAATGTTCTTTCAGAATAACAGTTTCTTAGTTTTTTTTTTAATTGACTTATTTTCGATGCATTTAATAAGCAGGTAAAAATATTAACATGTAATTTCCTGTCGCATAATAATTATGGCTTATTAATATTTTATAATTACAATTACATAAAATTCGCTAAAAAAAACTTCCAATGATAAATATCTCAGGTATGGAAACCAAGCAATGCAAAAAAAGAATGCATCATTCTAAAAAATAATATACAGTGTTTTTTAGGAAAAAAATATTTTATTTGCTCGAAACTTGGAAATTAGCCTTATTTTAGGCAATAAATGCTAATATCTCAAAAACTATCAAAAATAGGTATACCAACCAAAAAATATCTCTATAAGCAAATGCCTTCAGTGCTCATATGTAGATATTTATAATCCGTGATATTAAAAAGATTCCTGATTAGAGTTCGACAATTGTCCGGCGGAGCAGATACGTATTGCGACGCGGGCCTCAAATAATGTAATATAAATAAAGCAGATCAATCGTATTATTGTAATTTAGTGTGTATTTATAAAACATATTAATAGAGTTGTGCAAATTTTTCTTGAGGACAAAATCCGACAAAGCGGGCGGACAAACAGGCCACCTTACGATGCATTCGCATTTTATATCACTACATATTTAGATAAAATATTTTTTTTACGTTCTACTGACTTGCAACTCTGCGGTTCATCTGCTTTAGTGGAGTACATGAGTTGGAGCGCACGTTTTGAATACGTACCTGCCGCGCCGGAAAATTTGCCCAACTCTATTCCTGATTGAAACCTTATTTGCAGATCTTCACGTGCAGATCACATGATTCCTATGGTCTGCGCCAAAATTAACTATCCTTTATTTAAACCTAGCCATTCATGGGTATGGTATTTCCAAAAAGTACCTGGAAATGTTTCTCGTAAAATAACAAAATTTATCACACGATCCAGTCACAACGATGTTGACGTTTCACAGACGATTGATTTGTTAATGAAATTAAACCTAAAGTTAGCACTATTGAAGAGGACATCGTTTATAAGGCAGACGAGAGTGGTTTTGATTTAGAGATACACCTCGGTCAAATCTTGTTTGCCATGGGAACAAAAACAGTGGAAACAGTCGTGCAATCATTACGTATTACGTACACAATGATGCTAACAATTTCATTAAATGGACGACTGGTACAACAACTTGTTTGAATAAATGAATTTGTCAATGTAATCGGGTGTGAAGTTCTTTCTTCCTTCTTAGTACCTGGGACACGATGGACAGACACAGTGTTCGTATATGGGAGGGAAATTCCCTTTTTAGAGGGAATTTTGAACGTTAGAGGGAAAAACTTTTGTTTTAGAGGGAATTATTGGACAAAATATTATTATTGCATCAATAAAAATAAATTTAAATTTTTATTATTTTTGTATTTTGTTTTCATTTGCTTTAGTTAAAATGAATCTGTTATTGTATCGGCACATTTACTTTAATTTAGTAAGTAATTTATTAAAAAAAGTTGATAAGTTTGTATTTGCCGCCAAAAAAAGGGAATTACAGTGTCAAAACGGGAATTTTTCGTGTCGGCGCCGGGAATTATCGATCAAGGTATATACGAACACTGGACAGACAATGTCAAGTATCCTGGGGATTAGTACCAAAAAGAATAAAAAAAAAAAAACTCCTTATCTTGCCTCTAGAGCTTTCGAAATAATTTATGTCATCATCAGTAGAACAAAATCAGAGTAAAGTGCTAGCAATAATATCAAACAATACATGTCCATAACCAGTCCATTTAAAGTCCATTTTAAAAGTTAAAAAAGTTAAAGTTAAAATTGAGATTAATTTAAATTTAAAATGAAGTAGAAGATATGAATGACAATAACGCCATATTGTGAAAAAACCGCGTGGGCACATAATCTCGAAGTAACACTTTTAGAAGTTTTTAGTCCTTTCTTTTCATTTGCTCAAAAAATGAATAGGGAATAATATTTTAGACTCTCGAAAAACTAGAACTACTAGTTAAATATTTACCTGAACTTTTTTTGATATGTGTTTTAGTTTTTGAGATATTAACCCAAATAGCGAAGGGTAATGTTACTGACAGGGAGCTCCAAAACGAAGGACTTAGCAACTAAGAAGCTTACACTACATCAGTCTATAAACTCACCAAGTTTCATTTATAGCTGAACGAAGTCGATTAAATGGGCATATTTCTGGGAGTTTGTATGGCGATTGTAGTGGCGAAAACAAAGAAAATCCATTGAGTATCGCGTTTTTAAAATATTCACTAAGGCTATATCTTTTTTTTAGTGTAACGCCTTATATACTTCGCTGTAGTTTAATTGAAAATTTAATTCCGAACAAAAGAGTTTTAATACATTCAACACTGCGAAAAAATAAAAAATATAGAATTAAGAAGTTAATTTTTGGCGGCTCCAGTTCAGTACTTACAACTCAATTTAAAATTGAATTTGATTTTCGTATTAAAAGTACATAATACATAATAAATTTGCCTATCAGAAAAAGCACCTACTGATTCCAAAGATATTTTTTTCTCTACTGCTTTAATTAAAATCGGTTTCGACAAAACAAATTCATATATAAAAGCACAACGACTCTCGCGCAATACAAGCAAAAGGTAACTAACTAACCCTAGTTTATGTAATCGAATATTTTATAGTTACAGTAAAGGGTTAGTTTAATTTAATTATAATGTTGTGTGCAACATATATCACGCGATATTTTACTAAATTAAATTATATTAGTATAAGAATTCGAAATTCCATCCGGTATAATACAACGTATTTAAATTTATTTTATTAATACGTTGATGATAAGTACTGTGGCATTTGCTGAAGCAGCGTCTACTTCACAGGAAATTACAGTCTATTATTTCCCACCTATTATAGCGCATCCCACCGCTGCCACCAATTGTAACGGTACGGGTTTTCTTATCTGAAAACTTTTGGGGGTGGTCAGCCTAAATTCATTCAAACTGAACCAAGCCCCGTTTTACAAATAACCCCACCTGCTCGTTTGACCGACTAGCCACCGCTGGAAAACAACCTTTTTTTCGGTAGCGATGGTTTTAGAGATTTAGCCCAAACATGTGTTTCCAACGGTGTTTTCTTCAGTCAGTCGAAAGAGAGCCGTTAGCGAGCCTAAAAGATTGTCGACTTACCCACCGTCGTCGGCTTTCTCTTCCGAAATGACTTCCTCTCCGAAAGCTTTTATAGGGGGTACAAATTCATCATTGTTTTCTTTTGTTTCTGATTGAATTTAGGTGACCACCCCCAAAAAATTTTTCAGATAANAGTTTTTTGTTCTTTTTGAAAATAGATTTACACAAGTCTCTCCTTCCCAATCCAAAGGCCACCCTGATACACGATTTTCTAGCTAAGAAAACTTGGTTCGTTTTCGGCTTCCCCAAAACATCACATCAGTTATTATTTGTAATCTAGTTATTTAATATTACTATGTTATTTTCTAATTTCACCGATAGTTTTTCATATTTTTTTGTGCTCCGAGTACTACCGATGAATCGTCCACAAATACAACCACCAACCTGTCAACGGCATCCGGCAGATCATTAATGTATAGTAGAAATAGTAAGGGTCCTAATGCAGAGCATTGGGTACACCCTGCGAAACTCCTACCCAATTAGACTTCACCTGGTTTCCATCAACGTCATATGAGAGTACGGACTGCTGTCTTCCGTGCAAATACGATGTAATCCAGTCTAATAATATCCCATGTATCCCCAAAGTATCAATCTTATGAAGCAATGATTGACACATCAAAAGCTTTGCTCAAATCTATGAATCCATGAAACAGAAGCAGTGATATCTTTGTTATTTATTCCATTAATAATTAATCCTGTGGTAACTGAAATATTGCTCGTTCCATCGACCTTCCTTTCCAGTATCCATTCTGATAATTATTTAAAACATTCGTACGTATAAGAAAATTAAACATCTTTTGGGAATACTTTTTGTCGATATCGGAGTGGCTCCATTTCGGAAACAGTGCTTTTACCACCCCTAATCTTTAACAAACTTTGCAATGACTCTCCCCTAATCAGACGTTTAATTGCAGTCTCAAAATTTTGAGTCTACTGTATATTTATGATTAGAATTTTCCAAATTGTAAGAAATTTTAAGTTTTTCATAAGAGATATTAATATTTTCCTAACAACGTTAGAGATTTTTTTATAAGAAACAAAATTTTTCCTTAATATTCACGTAAAATTAGGGGCAATTTTCTAATATTTTCTAACATTTAGACATTTTGCTTAAGTTTCTATACATTTATCTCCATTCAGTGTGGAAAATTATCAAAAAAAAGTGATTTTTATTAAGGAAAACTACCTTATTTTCTTAGTGTGTTTAGTTAGTAGTATTAGTTCTAAAAGTAAAATTCCTGTACGGTTTTAGGGGCACGTAATTGCCCCAAATTCGTACCGCAGTTTTACCAATTATTTTTTTGTATGTTTGATATACAGTGTGAGTCTGTAATCTGGAATAAATTCAGTAAAGCGAAGACAGTATTTTTTTCGGAAATATGCTCGAACACGTCGATTAGTATTTTAAATTGCCCTTTTTCATCTGAGAAAATTTTATACAGCGGTCAACTTTGAGATATGACGTATCGACAATTTTTTTTAAGTGTAGCCAATTTTTTTATACTATTCTTTAAGGAGTATATCAAACTACATATGGTACCAAATTCAAGTTTTTATTCCTTGTCATTAAAACGATTTTAACAATAACTAATTCGAAAATGAAGAAATCTGATTCACCCTCAATCATATCTCCATCTACAATAAATGTTCAAAATGTTGTCCACGTACTTCCTGACAATACTCTAAAAGCGGAACCGAAACTCATTTGAAACATTTCGAATTACTTCAGCTGGAAATTAAGCCTACACTCCTGTATATTCGTTCTTTCACACACCTCAATATTTTCGGTTTGGTTTAAAAAAAAAAAACTTTGCCTTTCAAGTACCCCCATAAGAATAGTCCCATTGGTCGTTAAATCTGGAAGACCTGGGAGGCCATTCAAAAGGCCCTCTTTCTGCCAATCATCTGCCTGGAAAACACATCATCTAGATACTCACGGACAGGTCTTGCAAAATGAGGAGGCGCGCCGTCTTGTTTAGAACCAGATGTTCCATTCTGGACATCAGCTTCAAGGCGTATCAAAGAATAGAGTAGCGCAAATTCGGAACTAGTTCTTCTGCAAGAATTCTAAATATTCTCGCTCCATTGAGATTTTCTTGGAAGAAAATTGAGTCCTATTACTCGATCACCAACAATGCCTGCCCAAACATTGATTTTTCTGGATGTTGAGTGTGGCCTTCCTCATCCATCGTGGGTTGTTGTCTGCCCAATAACGACAGTTTTGACCATTTACCTCAGGTTTTTAACATAAACGTTTATTCGTCAGAAATAGAACGTTTCTATGTGTTGACATTTCTGTCTAGTAGATCCATCATTGTTCGCAAAAAACTGAAAGTCTTCGATCCGCATCATCTCTTGTGAGTTCCTGGAGGCATTGTCAATTTATAGGGATAAAATTGTCGCCTTTAAGAGTTCTTGCCACCGATGACTGCGTAATTTTCGAGTTACCTACCTATCAGCTATTGGAGACGATTAAGGATTTCTTGAACAGAAAGAAGTACATTAAGTTTTACTTCTTCATTGGAGCGCACTCTGACGATGATTATTTGTTTTCCTTAAATGCCGTTTTCCCGAAATTGTTTTTCAAATCTTGTTACGGGTACTTTGAGACATATGGATGGTAAATCAGGATATTCTCTCTGAATAACTGAGTAACTTTCATTTTGTGTTCTTGTCCTATCTCCGTAGCAATCACATTAAAATTTCAATTTTGTGGGTTTCAGTTAAAAACGGCATTATGGTCGATTTTTCTAACAACGGTGGTTTCTCACGAAACGACAAACTAATAAAGTGTCCTCGCTCAATACGAGTCGAATACTGGCTTCATTTTACTTTATTTTTATTACCCTGTTTTTTTTTTTGACATTGTGATAAGACGTCAACCTGGTTTGACAAAAAAAAATTGATAAACAAAAACCTTTGACGTTGCCATTTTCAACTTCATAAAAATAAATTGAATCAGATTTCTTCATTTTTCGAATTAGTTATTGTTAATATCTTTTTAATGACAAGGAATGAAATCTTGAAATTTTGGTACGCAGTGTATTTGAATATACCCTTTAAGAATAGTTTAAAAAATTAGGGCTACCATTTAAAAAAATTGTTCGATGACGTCATATTTCAAATTTTGGGACACGCTGTATAAAATGTTCTCAGATGAAAAAGTGGGCAATTTAAAATACTAATCGACGTGTCCGAACATATTTCCGGAAAAAATACTGTCTTCGCTTTACTGAATTTATTCCAGATTACAGATTCACACTGTATTTTTATATAATGCAAAATCTCCTACAGCTTTTCCAGTGTAATTTTTTCAAAAAAAAACCTAATCTTACACCAATCAAATTTAACCCTGTACGTTAAAGTTATTTTTTTACCTTCATATATACCACCAACAATGTCTAATACTCGAACCCTTCCATTCTCACTTCCTGCAGTCACACCTGCAAACCTATCAATTTACAACAATCACTTACTAACGTATCTGCACCGTAATTCTGCCAACAACAATGCAGCGGGCAACAGATATACGCCTGGCATATCTTAATGCAAATAGCTCCTGGTATGGCGACTCCTATTGAAAGAGACCTCACTGGTTTGTACCCTAACAATAGCCGACCACTGGTTGGCGAATAGCGGAAAATCACGGTCTACCTTAGTTAGCTATTATTTATTGGCATACGCGCATCGGAACACCGAACGAGGTATAGTTATTTTGTAGCCTACAGCTTGGAAGTTGTAGGCTTGTAAATTTTGCATATATTTACATACCGTAGTATGTGCTTTTCTTTGGTTTAGTCGACGCGAATCATGTTTGCGTGCGAAGCTGCTTTCAATTCTATAGTGCTAGTTTTATTGAGTTACTAATAGATATTTCAGATAAATGCAATATATGTGTTATTTAGTTTTAAGATTGAAAGATTAGAATATATATATAGGAAGTCAGCACTCATGCTGTTCGTACGTAGGCGAGAGAAAATATATTTTTTTTTTATTAGGAATAATATTAGTTTATTGATATTGGTTGAGTTCACATCGTTTTATAAATAGCTGTTCATAGAAGGGAAGCAATGGCTACCTGGATATAATCAATGTAAAGATATTTTGAAGATGTATTTTGTGTAAAGCACAATTTTTCTTTAGCTGCTTACAGGCTGGTGAATAAAAAAAAACGAAAGACAAAGAAGATAAAATTCAAGGAGGATGTGGAATGATCAAAGTTTCTACACAGTAAGAAATATTTTACACTATTTAATACTAGAAATACACCAGCATTTGTACAAGGGGATCCACTCTAAAAAGTGTTTAAAAATGTACCCGAACTTAGTGTAAACAATAGTGTAAAAATTATCCTTCACAAATGGTAAAGTCTATACACTTCTAGTATATCATTATTAATTGAGTGTAATTTTTCCTACACTGAGAAAGATTTCTTTGTCGTTAATAAATGTGTACTAATCTTAAATTATTATTCTTTTAAATAGTAGCCAAAAAAATATTTGTTAGGTCGTCAGGAAAAAAATTAATTGAAGCAAATAGTGATTTAGGTAAGAAATTCCTTTTTTATAACAAATTTTATTTTTTATTATTAATTTATACTGTTTCTCATCAAAGATTGAAAGATCACCTGTCCCAAAGAAAGTATTCCTATGTCCAAACGTTTAAACAAATTTTACAGTACTTCAAAGAGGCAGGAAAACTGTTTTCCTACCCAGACAGACAAAAATGTCACTAAAGGTTGGCCACACTAGATTCCACATGACAGACGTGTAATAAATTGTCATAAGCCCGCTGTTCAACATGCTAAGATGAACGAGTGACTTCATTGCATTACATTTGATAAATAAATATTAAACTAGAAAGAAAATTATAGAAAAAGATTTATTCTTGGAAACGTCAAAATACTAAGGTATGTAACATGTGTGCCAACTTGTACTGTCAACTCCCTAGTGTCAAAATTTCTATTCTATTTTCAATTCAGAATTAAGATTTGTCGGCCCAAAAAACATTGTGTATCCACACGGACAAAAACTCTTTTGCGAGTAGGAGTACGGTTTGTGGACCAAGGCGGTAGCCAAGGCTCACAAGTACGAATACTGTAGTTTCCGGCCTAGTGATACAAATAATACTATTATATCACCAGTATTGACCCTACCGTTTTCAAAATGATTTTCCCGATTTTTTAATAGAACACTCGGTATACTATAACAGGAAGTGACGCAGAATTACACTTTGCATCAATAAATGTTAGGCTTTTTAACTTTTTTTGATTATTTTTTTGAGTGGTCTGCTTTTTCTAAAAAGTCAACCTCTTTGTTCTATTTTTTAACTTTTTTTTTAATTTTTTTGAAATTCGTTTTTTAATGTTCTTACTTTTTTGTACTTTTTTTAATCTTTTAGCATTTTTTTTTATTTTTTTCCAAAATATTTTAACATATTTTTTCATGTATCTTTCAAAATTTTGTAACAATTGTTTCCCAACTTTGTATCTCATTTTAATATTTTATTTTTTATTCTTTTTCGCCGTTAGCAGTCGTTTATTATTTTTTATTTTTTTTTTTAATTTTTTATATTTTCCCGAATTATTTTTACAATTCAATTTTTTTAACATTTCTGAAATTTTCTTCAAACCCTCTTTTTAACAATTTTTAATTTTTTTTTTCAAAAATTTGTACATCTTTTTTACATTTATTGTGTTTTTCTAGATTTTGTAGCAAACATTTCGAAACCTTGCACTCTTTTTATTAGCATTTTTCCTTTTTAGCGTTTTTATATTTATTTTTTGCAAATATTTCCTTCAAATCATTTTTCAATTTTTGTATTTTTTTTTACATTTTCTCTTGAACAATTTTTTATTTTTTTATATCTCTATATTATTATCTTCTTTTTTAAAGTTTTGTTTTTCAATTTTTTAACTTCTTTGCATCTGCTTATCTTTTATTCTTCAATGATTTTTTCCAGCTTCTTTTACAATTTTTATTTCCAAAATTTTGTCCAAACCCTGTTTTTAATAATTTTTAACAAGTTTCTTTCCAAAAGTTTTTTCATCATTTTTTTACATTTGTTTTGTTTTCCTTGATTTTGTAACAAATATTTCGACACTTTGCACTTCTTTTTAGCATTTTCCTTTTGAAAATATTTCATTCAAATCATTTTTCGATTTTTGTACTTTTTTTCACATTTTCTCATGAACAATTTTTTTTCAACTATTATCTTCTTTTTTAAAGTTGTTTGTTTTTCAATTTTTTAACTTCTTTGCATCTGCTTATCTTTTATTCTTCAACGATTTTTTCCAGCTGCTTTTACAATTTTTATTTCCAAAATTTTGTCCAAACCCTGTTTTTAATAATTTTTAACAATTTTCTTTCCAAAAGTTTTTCATCGTTTTTTTTACATTTGTTTTGTATTCCTTGATTTTGTAATATTTCGACATTTTGCACTTCTTTTTAGCATTTTCCTTTTTAAAATCTTTCCTTCAAATCATTTTTTGATTTTTGTATTTTTTTTACATTTTCTCATCTTGAACAATTTTTTTTCCAACTATTATCTTCTTTTTTAAAGTTGTTTGTTTTTCAATTTTTTTAACTTCTTTGCATCTGCTTATCTTTTATTCTTCAACGATTTTTCCAGCTTCTTTTACAATTTTTATTTCCAAAATTTTGTCCAAACCCTGTTTTTAATAATTTTTAACAATTTTCTTTCCAAAAGTTTTTCATCGTTTTTTTTACATTCGTTTTGTATTCCTTGATTTTGAAACAAATATTTCGACATTTTGCACTTCTTTTTAGCATTTTCCTTTTTAAAATATTTCATTCAAATCATTTTCTCGATTTTTGTATTTTTTTGCATTTTCTCATCTTAAACATTTTTTTCCAAACTATTAATTTTATTTGAAAATTAAATTTTACTCTTCAACCGTTTTTTTGCAGTTTTTTTTTTTACTTTTTTAAAATTTTTAAATTTTCTACAAAACTTGTACAGCAAGAGAAAATAGTTTCCGCGTAGCTTAGTAGTAAAGAAAAATATAACGTGAACACAGATTTTACGGGATATACATATTGTAAATATTGGGCTTTATTGAATAAAATAAATGAAAAGACTTTAGGTATTTTTTTTTCGATTAGCGGCAATAGATACCGTCGGATGTTAGTTCTTTACTATACTAAGCTACGCGGAAACATTTTTCTTTTGCTGTACCTTATTTTTAACAATTTTTTAAAATACTTTTTTATTTTTTCCAGGGTATTTTTGTATTTGTTTATTTTTCCAATTTTGTAATAATTATTTCCAAACTCTATGCATACCTCTTTTTAACTTTTTTTTTTATTTTTTTTTTTCACTGTAACGGTTTTTAACATTTTTCTTTTTTTAACTTTTCAATTTTTTAAATTTCCTAACTTTATTTTCATTTGTCAAATTTTTTCTTAAATATTATTAGCTCTAAAGAGATATTATTATTAATATAGAAACCTAAGTGAATTGTAATAGTAATTTCCAACACGTTACATATTAATTTGTTCGCATTTTTTACATTATTTTGGTGTATAGTGTAGTCAAGATCAAAAAAAATAAAACTGCCGACAAAAAGATTCACTTCTCTATTGATTGTCCTCTTGTACCAATATAATTAAGCACAATTAAAGAAATATGGCTTAACTTTCATAAAAAATATTCTAAAGTGTATTATATTGATGTCAATTAAAAATGTATACCCTTTTGTTTGCTATCTCCCTGATTTGACTGCTTATATCCAAACTATAAACAGCTATCTTATTTTTTATTGAATATGCAATCTATCATTTCATTTTCAATCAATAACTCGAGTGTTTAATACCTGTCCAATAGTTCGATTAAAAAGAACCCAATTATTGACGTTTTCAAACGAATATTCATTCATATTGAAGCTTCTATTATCTTAGCTGTCAGTTGTCGAAAATCTGCGCCTACGCAGTCCTACGGCGTCCGCAGTCGAATTCCTAGAAGGTGACGCTTGAATCCTCATTCATTCTCCCTTCTTTTGGGGCCTTTGTTGCTATCGTGACGTGCATTGTGTTGTCGGAGAATTGTAAAGTTTAGACAATTATTGTATTGGGTAATAGCGGAATGAAATCGTTTATTAGGAAGATGCTATAAATAATACTATTGCGGTATCAGGAGAATCGTTGACAGTACAGTTATTTATGCGTAACGTGAATAATTGAAACTGGCTAACAAAAGCAATTATATGATTCATATGCGTATCTTTCAGGTATCTATGTATACGGTATAACAAATTACATTTAATTTGAAATTTCAAAATCGAGCTTAGCACTGATAGATGTCTGTTTTTTAACTGTTTTTAAATAATTGTCTATAGATTATTTCCAAGGAAACGAAAGAAATATCATGTTTATTTATTATACAACGTGTGTATAAACTGTCGCAAAAGCTACACGTAGCGACATACTTCGTTCGTTTTTGAATCGAAAATCTAAATGGTAAAAAATTTGTACTATGCTTCATAAAGTCTTCACGAGGTTCTTGAAGTTCGTTTTTTTAGTTCCTTAATAAGGCGTTTTGTTCGTTATTTGTCGGTATAGATAGCTGCAATTTTGAATTTAGACGAGTTCTTATTCCTGTTTTTTTTTTTTTCGTAAACAGTTTCTTTTTGATTTTAGAGCCTGGTTTCAACATTTCTTCATTAAGACTCTCTCATGAAAAACACATTTGGCAACATTGTAGACAATGACTTTGTATTCTAATTTGATTTCAATCAAAACCATTACTGTCAAATTTGACATTAATCTGAAGTATTCAATTTTATACAAGCTCTGCTCTTTTTCGTGATTACTCGTATTCTCTGATTAGTTTTTCTGTTTCAGTGATTTAATCGTTCTCGTTTATTGTTTTGTTTATTTACAAGGTTTTACATTTATGAATATGCCGATATGTATATGGTATACGGTTTTTGTAATGGAAATGCTAACATGGCAGAACAGGAATATCGCGTACGTTTTCCAACGGAGACATCCTACGGAAACGTATTTCGACGGCTGGACAACGTTACGTGAAACTGGTTCGTTTAAGAAAAAGAATGGTCAACGCCGGTCGACTAGACAACGGCGTGATTACAACAGGAAGAGGAAATTCTAGACTCAGTACATGAAGATCCCTCGTCAGTACTCGACAGTTGGCGTCCACATTCAATATCGCAGTAATCAGACCGTTCATTGGTTCTACGTGAAAACCTTCTTTTCATACCATATAACTAAACCGCTCTAATGAAAACGATAACATACACGTTTAAACTTTTGTCATAGTATCTTAAATAGGATTCAAGAAGATAGCGACTTTTTAAGAGGTGTTCTTTTGGACCGACGAGTCTTGTTTACCAGAGATGGTGACATCAACACCTCATAATTTTCACCATTGGGCAGATGAAAATCTCATGCGTTTCGGAATACGGTCACCAAAGAGTTTTCAGTTGATGTTTGGGTGGGTATAATAATTCACCGTGTCGTTGGGCCAATCTATCTGCAACGTCGACTTGATGCAACGGGTATTTAAATGTATTAGAACAAGTTATTGAGAGATGCCATTGAATATACCGTCGTAACATGTTTTACATGCATGATGGAGCTCGGCACATTTTTCTGTAATGTGAGAGAGTGTTTGGATGAACACTTCCCTAACAGGTGGATTGGGTCGCAGCGGGTCTATCTTATGGCTGAAGGTACCCCGACCTAAACCTTTAGACTTTTTTTGTTTGGGGTTTCATAAAGGTGAAAGTTTACGCAACAACTCCACAAGACGCTGATGAAGTTATAGGACGAAATTAACGCGGCAGTATTAGAAATTACACCGGAAATGCTTGAACAAATAATACAGACAATACTCGTAGATTGAAATGTTGTTACAACAGACGGATATCAATTTGAACATATGCGTAGGTAATAGTGTCGCTAAATTAATTACAAGAGATGCGTTAGAAAAATCAAAACTACTAATTTCTGTTTAATAAAGCTTTCTTATTGCTTTCCTATGATATTCTGTTGTTATCCAATTTGTCCATTTATATCTGGTCTGTCAATTTTGACAAGTATTGTAACTACCATTACGGTAGTACGCGACTAAGTGTTGCCAATGTATGTTACTTTCAAAGTGGCTCCTGAAGACGCATGAAGCATAGTACATATTTTACCATTTAGATTTTAGATTCAGAAACGAAGGAAGAATATCGCTGCGTATAGCTTTTGCGACAATTTATACACACGTTGTATAGACGCAAGATATAAGATATAAAATATCTTTTGGACGGCCACAATTAAATGGATGAGATAGGAATTTAACGTAGCTCCTTCCCACCTAAAGTCGACCAGCTGCAGCTGATGATCCATCGATCAGTCGAACATGATAATACGGTACATACAATTTAAAATGCAGTCATACTGTTTCCGCAGAAAGCCGATATTTTCATCTCTTGCACACTTGAGCCTTCAGCAAGAAAATCAAAAGATTAAACTAAGCGAATCTCGGATTTTTTGGCACATCCACCGACTTTGATATCTTCTTATATCTTTTACCCTGACACCCATCAGATACAAATCGACGACAGGGAATATGAGTACTTTAATTTGGTAGGGAATTTCACCAGCATTGGATATGCGCGTTCCGCTTCTTTTATCATGCTTATAAATCGCAACTTAATACGCGTCGGCAGTCAGAAGTAGTGAACGTAACAACCAAGCGAATCTTCGAAGGGCGGAGGAATGCAACGCGATTGTCTTTCTTTTATTTCTGACGTTGTACATATACTCCGTTTTGTCAAAATAACCGCGCGGTAAAACCAAGACCCAACCAGAAACGCATAACCACATGCGAAGATGCGTTGTGAAGTGAAAGGGATTTCGTATATAATCGCGTTTCTTGCATTTTTATTTGCTCGTTAAGAATTGACAGGATTCTCGTTTGGCTTTATGCCCCTTTTATTGGTTTATTTAATGAAAATAAGTGCATTCGCCAGTGTATATAATAACGGGAGTATTTCAGAACTACATAAAGTGTTGTTTATTGCGTTTGCTAATTACTTCCTACAATAATAAAATATGGGATACTAAATTTTGGTGCATAGCTGAACGATTATATTGTAAAATCGAAATAAAAATATTAATTCATAGCCGCTTAATTATTCTGGATAATATTACATATATTTATTCATTTTATTCATTTATATTATTTCATGGTTCAAGAAAACAACGACATAGTTGAAAAATTTGTTACATGAGTACCTATTACACTGAGAAAAAAATTTAATAATCATAAATAAAATACAATTATCGTAAGTAAAAAGTTCGGCTGAATAGGGGACAAAAGCACAGATTACTTAGCACTAGTAAAAAAGAGATCCTAAACACTGATACTAACAAGAAGCAATTTAAGTTACTTACGGTCTGCTTCATACCGGTAACTTATGAAGTTACTTATGATAATTAAACTGAAGTAGTTAAGCCGAAGAATATATGTAGTTGCAGTAAGCAAAGATTTGCTCTTGTCAAGTAGTAGGTGTATTGCTGTGAGTGAACTATTCTATAACAGGTGTCACAACCTTAATAATTAATACAAGCTATTTAGATTACTTGCGATTAAGCGAAAGCAGTATTCATTAATGCACGTTCACTAAATACCTGAATATATATATATATATATATAATAATATATATATATTTACATCCCGCTAACTATTTTGCTTCCTTTCATAACGCGGTCGTAGTGCGTCCCAGGAAGGAGCGTAGTTAGAAGCATTTTTAGTGACGTATATTGAACCGCGGGAAAATGGATAACGCAGATCACTTTTTTATCGCTGTAGCTTTAAAATGAAATTATACGATTTTTTATTCTACGCACTTTTTTGCTTCCTTACATTTGCCTATCTATTTTGCGTCCACTGCGTATATTTTCAGACAAATTGCTAACTATTTTGCGTCCGATGTATATTTTTTGTATAAACTTGTAAGTATAATGCGTCCGCCACGTTGCCACATGTTGGTCGAATATAGGAAGCAATATAGTATATTTAATATAGGATCAATATAAAATTGTATTTTTGTGTTCTTTCGTGGTGGACGCAAATTAGTCGAAATAAAGTGTATATCGCCAGTCGAGAACACTGTATGAGGTTTGGTCGAATTTGATAACTAATTGAATTGAAAATCAGGTTAGCACCGTTTTTTAATGCTTGAGAATTATTTTGTATGTGTAAGCTGATAGAAACATAATGTGAGTGTTAAAAAAATAAAGTCTTATTTAGTACTAATTATTATCGTTTTAAAGCACATTTTATGCTTATCTGGGAAAATATAAAATATATTGGTACGAACTAAATACCTCGGAACTGATTTTCCTGCGAACCAAAAGTTTTGAAACAAAATATACTTACTTTTCTGGAAGTATTTGGCAAATGAAAGAACTGCTAAGAAAATATCACCAATTACAAACTTCTTACAAGCATCATTTCAGTACTCAGAGGGTTTTGAAACCAACAAAGGGGTAGTGTGTAAAGAAAAACCTAAAGGTTGATCCTGTGAAAATTACACTAGTTTACACTTAGTAGATGCAATTCAGTCAAGAATCCAAATCCTTAGGAGTGGTTCTTGACTCGAAACTAACTTGGAATCAACACTTGACCACATGACAAATAAATGTAATAGCTAATGGCATTAATGATAACCCTTGCTGGGTATCATGGTGTAATTAACAGCAGAGGGACTGCCTCTTTGGAACCATTGTGGGCCTCCCCCCGTTGGAGCTTTATGTGAAAGCGGAGGCAATGAATGCGATCCTTAGACTGAAAGCAACAACCTGTGACGTCCAACTTCAGGTGGGAGGGCACATTTATACTACGGGCACGATGCTCGACGGGCCTTGCAGCAAATGCCCACGGATAGCATGGCACCTGAAATTATCTTCACTGAAAAGGTGGAAATCTCCATACCGAACAGAGACCAGGCACGTAGTGAGAGCACTGCTAATGATAATTGGTTCATGGACGGATCCAATCCAGCCAGGGCACAGGAGCGGTATTTTGTGGGCCCAGTCTAATCAAAGGATATCATAAGCCTGAGAAACATACAAAGTTTTCCAGGCAGAGGTATTCGCCTTGCAACTGTGCAGAAATGATTGCAAAAGGGGCTACATGAGGAGGAAAATTAATATAATGACTGACAGCCAGGCTGTCATTAAGGCATTCTTGAACCAACAACGAGTCAAAACTAGTTCGGGACTGCAACAATCCCTCAATGCACTGGCACGAGACTACACGGTGTCTCTGATTTGGGTGTCGGAACATGAGGATGTAAATGGCAATGTAATAGCCGACGAACTAGCCGATGGAGGCTCTAAGAGACACTTCATGGGTTCAGAGCCCGTATGTGGAATTACTAAGAATTCCGCAAAAAGGGAGATCTGGACCTGGTTAGATAAAGAAAGTACAAAGAAATGGAGGTCGACTGAAGGTCAACTATATACAAAGCCCTGATAGGAATGGGGATGTTAGTTCTCTGATAATTACAGTGCAATAAGAAAGAAGTTAAAACATTACTGGGCGGGTAGCTGGACACTGTCTCCTGCAAAAGCATCTATAAAACACAGGCCGGGTAAGCGAACCGTGGTGTAGAAATGCGAAACTACAGGAGGAAACGAGTTTACATGTAATCTGCACATGTGAGGAACTGAAGGTACTCAGGCAGAAATATTTCGGGAGAGATCTAATGGAGCCCTCGAAGGTTCTCAAGTTTCCACTGGGCAAGATACTGGGCTTTATAGAGAACACCAAGCTGCTCGAGTAGAAATAAGAGAATTAATAGGGATGGTACAATGAGCACCTATCTTAAGTGCCCGGACAGTAAGTGCCCACCCTAACTTTAATGAATGAATGAAAACCCTTAGAACAATTCGGAAAACATCGAGATTGACATCTTGTAAGCCTTTTGTTAACCTATGGATCCCTGATTTGGTGGACAAAGACACGCAGAGGAGACGATTATTAAACTCGCAAAGAGACGAAGATTAGCTTGCTTGTGCATCACTGCAGCTGCATAAATCTACTATGGAAACCATGTCAAATCTACTCTCTTTAGTTACATTAATGGGGCGGCAAGAATGGAAACTCCTAGGAATGTCAGAATAACATAACACAACCGTATTTTTTAAATGGGCAGTGATACAATGACTCTCAAATTCTCCTTCGACAAACCCTTCAAGATTATCGTGAACGGGGATGGTTGGACAGCAAAACCCAAAACTGGTATGCAAAGCTGATCAGTATCCTATCCGACAATCGAACCGCTCTAAAGCAGTATTCTATTAAGTAACCCAAAACTAACTTGAACTGCTGGTAAATCTTGAACTACTGACTAAACACAAAAGTTACTTTGGTGTGAATACCAGGGCATAAGGACATAGCATGCAACGAACTTGCGAATGCTAACAAGACTCTTCATAAAATTCATGGATCTGACCCAAGCTCTCGAGATAACAATACTGTGACACGTGATGCAGTAACTGAGTGGACCGAAAGAAAACACCAGGCTCACTGGAACAGTATGAGGACAACACAACAAAGGGATGATGAGGCCATCCAGGCATTTAGCACCGAATACAGCTTAGAACGTACCGAATCGATGAACATGGTAGGCTGCCTAAGATAGTATCCACATAGAATAAGCGTCTTTAAAGATGGACTGTATGTAGACTATGCAACAAGGAGAAGAAGGTAGCCACCACGTTGTTTTTAAATGCGTTTCATTGGAACGGCAGAGACTACCATTGCGGGAAGCAATCAACTTGAAGGTTAATCTGCCGGAAAAATACCACACAGGTGCGAAGCCTAGTTAAGGCAATTAACACTCTTTATGTAAAGAAATACACTACTCGTATCTAAGGAATAATACACGCAGTGTTAAAGGAATAGGAAGATGATCTATTCAGTGCTCAAATCAATCCGATTTCAAACCAAACCCAGTTTTCAAACAAAATCCATTTTTGAAATCAGAAGACAGGTATTTATAACTTCATTAACTTAAAAAATACACACGGTTTTTTTACCTTAAGTTGTAAAACCGTTTTTTTTTTTTACTGAAATCGATTAACCGGTTTTTGATATCTGGTGACTACTAATACTACCGTTCTTAAAATTTATCAGTATATAAAAGAATCTGCTTTAACAAAATTGCACATTCATATCAGATATCATAATATTTGCATTTGAAATTATTTAGTATATGTGTGTGTTGTCCAGTACATTAACATTTGGCAATAATAACGATGTTGTATACGCCATAGGTACAGAAAGATATTATAATAATAATTTTAATGATTAGATAATTAATTAAGGTATTTTTTTATTTTATAAAAATATAAAGTCGAATCGTTTGGCAATTATGTAGGACTTTTACATGAAACCAGCCACAAAATTCCAACCGAACCAACTTCTTCAATTAATTACAAATGACTACAGAAATAAAAAATTAAAATCAATAAAATTTTGTATCCGCTGTATTAGTACATACTCATACATTAACAGTAATCTTTCCCTATTGTTTGTTTTAACGTGTTAAATTACATCTTGATATAGAGCCGGAAATATTTTTCAAGAAATTCATGCATCTCATATTTTTCTTATTGTGAAACTGGCATTTCGGCACTATATATCACAACAACTTTTAAAAGCAGTGAAATGGAAACATTATGGTTATAGACCAGCATAACGTACGGAGCGGTTATTATGGTGACAAAATTGTAGTAACGGAGGCGGTCAAAACGCCAAGTGGCGTGCAAAGGCTAGCGTCTTTAAGTGGCACGGGTGCAATGAGATCGATCCCACCACTGCAATGGAAGTCATTCTAAATGCCACCGCTATATATTTACATACAAGGAAATAGTATACAGTATATAAATCGCAACAAATAAGTAAATTGCACAGCGTTGACTACAAAAAACTATTGAATAAACTTAAGGAGGCACTCTTTGTTGGGGATGCCATGCGGATGCCATGTTTCAAAATATCAGACTATAATACCAGATAAGAGGGACCGAAAAGGCACTCCGTGAGAGCGGACTCGAAACGGTATACAGACGCCTCTGGAACAGCTACGGCATAGGAGCTGGAATATATGTAAAGAAGCCTAGAGAGGCTCTTACGGTAAGCTTCAGCAGAGATACAACGGTGTAGTTTGGCTGAGGTTGCTGCAATTCATCATTGTGTCAGAGAAATCGAACCACCCTACACTTAAGGCGTTCGTTACGTAAGTGCTGAGTCTAAGGTAATTTGGGACTGTGTAAGCGCCCTAAATCAGGTGGGTACCGCGATCTGCATCGGCATAGGTTCCCAACCACTCGAAAATGAGGAAAATATGAGAACGGATGAATCTTTCCAGCGAGGCTTGTTAAGGTCCTTTGTCAGGAGTTGGTCCTTCTTTTTGCATTACCAAATCGCAAATTTATGTATTTATTAACCAACATGATAAACCTACAGGGGTCTCATATACCCTCGGTCTATTTCAAACTTCAAAGTCGTTTATAAGTAATGCATTTCATCGTGCAGCAGTGCCATGTCCTTATCGTGGATCAAGCATCAAAGATGTTAGTGGGCAGATTGCGTTGGAAGTATGCTTGTAACAGCGATAACATTTGAGAAGATGAGAACTACTTTCTTGATGTGTCAAGTAATTGTAACGGCAGGTACACACTTGTCAATATGACGTTTTATAAGTATGTGGCAACTGTGCGACACAGAATATACATAAACAACATATTAAAAATTAACAGTTGAATATGTATAAACAATAACAAATATCGTCTCATCTAAAACTACAGACTAAAAGCTAGGAACTAGACGCATGATGAGTCCATAGAATAGTGGCAAAAGTGGCCAGGACAGAGACAGGCAAAAAAAATTCTAAAGGAACAAAGGCGTGAATTTGCTAGAGACCTACTAAGTAAAGACAGGAAGATGTCAAGATGTCAAAATGGTAGTAGGTCTGCTGACTGGTCATTGCAAACTAAACAGGCATATGTACAACATTGCCTGGCAGATGATGCTATTTGCAGATTTTGTCAGGAGGAGGAAAAACACCAGTTCATGTACTGTGCTAATGCGACGACCTGGCGAGGACAAGGTTTCTAGTCATGGGCGTGGAGAACCCCACAGCTAACAAATATACAAAAGAGGCGCTCTCAACAATAGTAGACCTAATTAAGACGGTAAAATTAGAGTGTGTTCCTAGGAAAAAAGGTGACCACATAGATCTGAAAAAGATTGGCAGTGAAACCTATCCGTCCACCATCTAACCCTAACCCAACTTAATCTATGTGTCGGTCGATGAAAGAAAAACTTAATAACTGTTTTAATTGATATATCGACAAATGTTTGCTATTACATTTGTCGATATATCATTAAACAGGTAAAAGTGTTGTGCTTTAATGAAGAAGCATCCTCAGACTTTAGTACCATCCTAGAAATCAGATACCTAAGCTCATGCAAGTTTTGAATATTTGAACTGAAAATCTGTTTTAATTGTTGATTTCCCCACTTATTGGATAAGCAAGATTATGACATGTTTTATTTTGGTGGAGGCGGCAGGTGCCATACTTCAAGCTTTGCAGTTCTTCCGTGCTATTACTTATGATATACATAACTATTATCAATTGAGAAAATTGTAAAGAAAGAATAGTCGATTTCACTTTCCCGTGTGGGCAAAGTCTTCTTCAGATTAAAGTTGTTTTTTTGATTCTAATTGATATTTATTAGGTGGTCTATACATAGTCGACACTTTAGTACAATAGTGAAATCTATCATATAATGATATCCATTTTCTAGAATTTGTTTACTATAACTGAAAGATAGTTGTTGTGGCCAAACTGGATTTTGTAATTGTTTTGGGAGATATCCTTGGTTTATTGAACTAAAATAAAGTAATGGGAGAAACCTAACTGAAAAATTATGTAGAGATATCAAAAAAAAAAAAGAAATGCTGGAAGAGAAACGGTAGTATAAGTTAAATAATTATAAATTTCTGGTAAATATTACATTTTGTAAAGAAAACATCTATAAAAAAATCAAAGTCTTACTAAACGGACACTTTTCTAATGCTTCACAATGTATTCATTAGTCAAAGGAAAAGAAACACTTCTAACATTTTTTTTAAATTGTGTCATACATATGCTACTGATTCACAATCATAATCTCATCGGTCTTCTATATGTGTGCGACGTTGCCAAGTAGAAGGAAGCAAAATATGCGCGGTATGTAATAAAAATATACGGCATGGGTATATTATTTTGGCTCTATCGGCATTTCTGTGAACTAAATTATACGTGAATTTTACATATGACGCACTATTTTGCTTCCACCTATTTTCCATCTTAGGTACTAAACGGGTTGGAATAAAAATATGAGAAAAAAACCTGGTATGGTGGTGGCATGACCAACGGGCCCGTACGGACAATTTTTTTTTTCTTAGCGGTTACTCGATTAATAAGGCCGAAACTATTTTGCGTCGGTATACGGACGCAAAATAGTCGAGGACGCAAATTTAATGTAAAATGGCAATGTATGGACGCAAAATAGTGCGTGGAATATATATATATATATATATATATATTATATATATATAGGTAAAATATATGGAGATGATCAGTAGCTGTAGCTGATAGTTCTTGTATTGGATTTCCAAGAAAATACTGTTAAGAATTTCTTCCACAGAATATGGTTTATTTAATTCCTGTTAGCATTTAAGCCTTAGTGACGTTTCGGGCCCTAAGTTTATTTGGCCCTTTTCAGACCTTTTACAATAATTGATTATGTACCAAGTAACATTGATTAGTAATTGTTGAAGATTACTTACATTCGGCAAAAAAGAGGAACAAATATTTGTAATTTTGGCAGAAACATCCAGTTCAGTACAATTCCGACTTAAATTAAAATTACCATCTCACTTCTTCTCCACAACATTTGTTACTCACAATTTGAAATTAAAACTATTGTAAATGGGACAAAGGACAACACTTTAAAACATTGTTAATTGTTAAAAAAATTTTAAATAAAGATATTGTCGAGGATGCATGGCGATCATTTTGTATGTGCAATATTTCTTTTTTTTTTGTTATATTTAAATAGAGAATATAGAAATCAGACATATGTGATTTGTGAGAATCACAGGAAAAGAGCAATGTGACGAGACCAGACTAGAAATACAGGGTAGTAATGAAATCGGAACTGAAACTAAGTGGTTGTATTTAACCTAATGTTAAAGTTTTGTAAAAGATGTTTATACGGTTTTTAGTGAGGTGGTGGACTGTTCTTTGTATTTTATACTGTTCTTAGTTTTATAGATAGCAAGATTTTCTAGAAAGATTCTTTTATTATAATTGTTTTCATGAAATAAAATGTTTACATGATCAAAATCTGCTGTGTGTTTTAATTGATCTATATGTGTGTGGCAAGTGCACATTTCTTGGGCTTCAAACGGCTGTCACTACGGTGCTGCGTACAGCGCTCGCGCCATCTTTGAACGGTTTGCCCAATGTATACTTTCGAACAGTTTTCACAGCTAACCGCATAAACAATATGGTTGTTTTGTATTAAAGGTAAAGGGGTCTTTAATTTGGAGAAAAATTGTCTGACATTCAAAGCTGATGTAAAAGCAATATTAATATTGAAATTTTGAAATATTTTCTTTATGTTGGAAGATAATTGAGGTATATATATTAAAGATTTGTATTGTAATCCTGCCTCGTCGTTATTACTCTGTGGAAGAGTAATAACGACACACCATATTCTGTGGAAGAAATTCTTAACAGTATTTTTCTTTGAATTCCTATATATATATATTATATTACATATTATTATATTATATTATATTATATTTATTATATTTTTTGATTATATTTTACCGGATTATACTATGCTAGGATGATGTATAGTAATAGTACATCTCTCTGATATAACGGAAGAGGAGGCTGTTGGGCCGAATGCTGACCATTTCGCAGGTCCAGCAAAAAATTCTCGAGGAAAGCACATTAGCAGTGGGCAAAGACTAAAAGCTTATAATTTATATACGCAGTGCAAACAGATTAATTCTAAAACAGCAGTTATTAAGTTAACCTCCAAGCAGCTACGACTTTGAAAAGCAACCATTTGAAGCATTGTAAAAGAAATGGAATCTACAGGAACTGTACATTCACCTACAAAAAATTTGCGAAGCTTTGAACGACGCCGATGCTCAAAAGTCTGCAATTCGCACACATGTATATGCACACATTCCTTTTTCTTTAGGAATGAATTTCCAACATGATCAGACATTTGCCAGGTTATTAATGCAGATGACACCTTGCCGGAACTTAAACGAACAACGCTGTGGAAAATTTAAAGAAAATTGGATTTAAATGGGAGAAACGAGGTCGTATAATATTATGGAAGCATAGATTGCTAGCTTAACGAATATTAGGCAGTTTCGTGCAGAGGGAAAAAAGTATATTATTTAGATGAGATCTGGGTCAATGTAAGCCACACTAAACAAAATGTATGGAAAGATACAACCGTTCTTTCGGCAAGACACGCTTTTATCGAAGGGGTAACAACCGGGCTAAAAATCCATCCTAAAAGAGTGGATTACACTAACATGATACTAACTATGATACATACATATCCGGGAGTGAGATGGTGTTGGAAAAGGGTTGCTCTGCTTTGAATCAAAAAAAAAAACTTTAGATTATCGTGAGGAAATCAATAGTGAAGTATTTACAGAATGGATGAGAAATATTCTATCCTTTTTAGAACCAAATAGTGTTACTGTGATGGATAATGCAGCATATCATTTTTTAAAGGTAGAAAAAAATGCCCACCATTGCGTGGAAAAATGATGCTTTAATTAATTGGCTTGTTGCAAAAAGGAATTGCAAGTGATATCTCTAAAAGCCGAACTTTTATAACTTGCTAAAAGCTATTTAAGTAATAACCCGATACCCTATGTAATCTATAAGATGGTAGGAGAAACTGAACACACAATTTTAAGATTGCCTCCATATCATAGCAACTTAAATCCAATAGAGCTAGTGTGGGCCCAAGTGAAGGAATATGTTGCTGCAAATAATAAAACTTTTAAACTGCCAGAGGTAAAAGAATTATTAATAAGATAGAAGTCCACTTGTATTTTAACTTCAACGATTTAAGATGTAGATTTTAAATTTATATAGGTTGATTTTGAAGCCGCTAAAATTCTACTGTTGCGCTTAATAAATTGGTAATTAGCAGTAAACTGCAGAAAAATGTATCACACAATTACCACAATGGACAGACATGTCGCGTGAGGTCACTGAGGAGCTTTGGAAAAAGCGAAACACGTGCATACCTCATAAATACAATCGATTTCAAGGACAGTTATTTTCATGGCACATGTTTACCAACCAAGCAGTTTTAGGGCGCGTACCGTAAATATAAAATTGTAACCAAATGGTTAGTTGCGATTTATTTGCGGTTATTAGTGATTGCCGATTATTTCAGAGAATTTACGGGACACTTTGGCTGATGTCAAGTATGTTAAGTTTTTTTTTGTTTTGTACCACTTTTAAAGATAACCACCATCGTCCATGTAGTTTTAGTGGATGCGACACGCTTTGATTGACCACGTTTTATGCATAGATAAAGTAGGTTGGTTTATGCACAGTATATGTTTCCGCAGTGGAGGGGTAGAAAAATCAGAAAATCGTAAAATGAGCGAGGTTGTTTTGGTGACAACTAAAATAATAATAATAATAATAATTCAGCAACCGCGTTCCGTAAATATCATAATTTTCAGGAATCTGCTATATTCGGGACACAAAACCGAGAATTTGGTTGCTATTTGTGAATTACGGTACGCGCCCTTGGCAAGCAAAATTTAGTCGTCTTTCATCGTTCTTCAGGGTGCAGAGCTTGACCAACTAATTTTTTATAAGGATAGTATTTTTTTTTGACAAATTTTCACCACTGTACATTGTGAGCAGAGTTAGCAGCGTCTTGTACAATTTGCCGATTAATTGGATTCCGATTAATAGTAGGGAAAATATTTTATGTATATACCATCTTTAACAAATTAAATACGAACCGAACGAACTACAGTACACCAATATATGAATTAAAATTTATTTGCGGACAATTCTGAATTATGCACTGTATTATGTATGCAGTACTTGTAGTTTTGGTTGCATAAATAATCGAAGATTTATGGAGCTTAGATTCGCATTTAATTAAAGAAATAACATTCGGCGGCTTGTTGACTATTTTTGTTACAAACAATTTAACAATCTCGAGGTTTGTATATAGGTACCATAAATAACTTGGAGAGCAACTAAACCAACTATAATCACCCTAATAAACAAAGTGTGAATGATGAAGAAAACATAAATGCTTCAATGGTTTGTATTACATTTTCCATAACAAGACATGATCGTTGCTAAGCATAATAATAGCGTATTGTACTATTATTTATTAAAACAAGGTTCTACGACCCACCCTTCCATTATTTCAAGCAGAAAAAATACACTATTGAAATATATGGTTTAAAATTAAATTAACATACCATGGTTTCTATTAAAAAAAGGCTTTGCTTCCTAACTCAAAAATACTAAGTAAAATTAAAAATTTAAGAAGATGTCGTTGTTTGACATTAAATCCCCAAGAAAACATTTTTTCTATCTTCACAAATAAAAAAGTTACAGTACTGAAAAGGCTTTGGTAAATTTCTGTTTTTTTTGCAAATATCTAGTAAAGGCCGTGAATTTCCTTAAATGGACAAAAGCGTATCTGGATTAGGCTTATAAAGATGCAAATCTTTCTCTATTTAGAGTAATTCGTATCTCTTACGGTTTTCAAGATTTCCATGCAAATAATGTAAAAAAAAAACATCCTGTATGAAATTAACGTGTTCAAAATAATTTAAACACAACTTTCTTAAATAAAAATTTCACGCATACGCATTCAATGGATTTAGATCAGCTGGATGCAATTTCACTTGCATTGCATGGAATAGAACATGTGTTATTATTAATGCCGCTTTACAGCTCACATTTGTTCTTGCATGGAATAAAAGTTGCTGTAAAGCGGCCTTTATAGATAAAAAAATTAAAATGAAGATTCATGATTTTAACAAATTTTATCGTCTTCTTTTTGTTGCCTCTTATTGGCAATAAGAAATGATTGATAAAATGGAAATTAGAAGTGTTGTTTTCAAAAAATTACTAAATATAGAAAATATAAGAACGTTTTATGAGCTATTTATTATGAACTAGTTGCTATTAAAAACAGCAAATAACAGATGTAAAAGGCGAAACTTCAGACAGATGCAAAGGCGGGGTTTGGATTCTGCCACATCTTAAGGTGGCGACCGGCTGCCTAGCGAACTTTTTTGCCGTGCGCATTCCAGTGTTGTATATTATGTACAGTACCGACCATTGAAGTTAGGACAACTAGCAAATTATTGCTAACTAAATAAAAACGACAGGAATTTGAAAGAAAATAAAAATTTATTCGTAGAAACAAAAACAAAAACAAATAAAAAAACATTCTCATTAAAATATTACACTATAACTATACTTTCTTCTCATAGAAGAATCCTCCTTTAGCTTTCAATACGAACCGGACCACTCCTGGCATGCGCTCTGTTAATTTTGTCAGAGTTTGTTGGGAAATATTGTTCCGTTCTGCGTAGGCCAGGGCATGATTTCCAAAATATTATCCTCTACTTGAGACGCGAGATAATCTTTGCAGATCCGTGCCGTGTGTTTGGGTTCGTTATCATGAGCAAACACGAAGTTCTCGCTAATCAATCGCAATCCTGACGTTACAACATTTTCTTCCAATTTGCATCTATAATCTTTTTTGCGTATAATGCCGTCAATTTTTACGAGATTACCCCCACTACTAAAACAACTCCAAACCATAAAACCATAAAAACAACCACCGTGTTTTACTGTGGGAACGACACAATCGCGCAACATTCGCTCATCCTTCGTGCATCTTATAAAACGCCCAAACACTCTTACTTAGACTCGTCAGTCCAAACAACGTTTCTGAAATTTTCTGCGGTCCAATTTCTATAAGCTCCGACCCACTGTAATCATTTTTGACGGTTCCCACGATAGAGCAACGGTTTTCTTACCGCAACACTATCGAATAAACCGGCTTTCCATAAGCGGGGTTTACTTGTTGTTAAAGATATCGTCATTCGTGTCCCCTTATTCATTTTTGCTGTGACTTTCGGGGCGCCGTCAATCGCCCATTTCTTACTCACACACTTTAAGGTGTCAATCTTACGCGAGGGTTATTATCCGTGACGGACTTGGGCGATTACAGTGTTCGGATGTTCCGGTGTCTCGGTAGCGACGAATAGTCTAACCGACTGTAGATTTTGTCATTCCTAATCTTTCTGCTATCACACGCATAGACTGTCCTTCCTCGTGTAGTGTGACAATACTTATCGGCATTTTTTAAATACTATTTTCATAAACACCGCAATTGAACAACCGTATCCTAACCGGTTTACTAAAAGAATAATTCACAACAAGTACGATATCAATTATTCCCTGCTACAAAGGGAGGCCTTTAGGGGTCACTCACGTGGAATTTTACGACCGTGTAGACCCACCCCTCTGTTCTAAAGATGATTATCGGCGTTACTTTCAATATCGTTTGTAATTGTTTTATTACCTGCTATTAGGGTATTTAATAGGGTTATTCTAATGATGATTTCCGTCTTCAATACTGTGTTATTTTTAATTTATTAATTTTTACAATAATGTTAAAATTTAAAAAAAAATAATTTTTAAAAATTATAGTATTTGTCCTAACTTCAATGGCCGATAGTGTAGGTGCAACTTTTGTATCATGCCCAAATCCGTGTCAACAATATTTATCACTAATACGTATTTATTAAAAAAGAAAGTGGATATATAATGGAAATACGACGTGACAGCATATAGCAAATGACACCACTGACAACAAACGCACTGAGAAACATGGTTGAATTAACTCAACGTAAAACAATGTGTTACCTTTTTTGTTGGCCCAAAGCAAATTAATATCGAAGAAACCCGTTATTGCGTTCATTTAAAACATATACAGGGTTGGGATAAAGTATGGAACCAAGCAAATAACTTTAAAACGGAGAGGATGATGTTGACGAAACTTTGCAGATAAGTGTAAGGAAATATAATACATCTGATGTTGATTTTGTTGTTGTGAGTGTACTTCCGGTTCAACCGGAAGTTCCCTCTATTTTTTTTATTTAAATGGAACACCCTGTATATTTTTGCAGATTATAATAGACCTTGTTTTGCGAATTCGACCATACTGATTTTTCACAATATTTGTAAATAATGGAGAGATAATTAGGTCGGCAAAATGTCAGCGGGGATGATACAATAAGTCCATAGATGTCGGTCACAACCCGAAGCTTTGCACAGCAACAAACAAACAAAAAGGTATTATCATCTAGTAGGTAACTGTTGACAAACTGTCAAGTTTATTTATTGACGTCCATCAAATTACTAATTGTACGGATGAAAATGGTGCATTTAAATGAAAGAGAGCGTATTGAAATTTTAATGATGACCGGGTTTGGCGATCGCGTTAGAACTCATGAAGAAGTGTGTCACCTTTTTAAATGATTTGCATCCCGAAAGAACTCCTATAAACACGTTCGGTTGTCACTAAAACACTAAAACGTTTAAGTATGACTGAACGTTAAAAAGTCACCAAAAACAGGCAGACCACAGACCGAACTAACGCATTGTTAGGGAAAACTTTGCTATTGAATTAGAAGAATCACCTCACAACTTCTACTACAACTTTAGCACTAAACCCCGGCATAAGTCGTCGTTCTGTAGGAATTTTTGAACAGAGAAAGTTCCATCCGTATAAAATACACCTACTTCAAGAACTGTCAGATGATGATTTTGATCGACGCCTGGAGTTTTGCGAAAGAATGATGGAAATTTGTAATGCAGACGAACATTTTGCAACTAGTATGGTATTTTCTGACGAAGCAACTTTCTGTTTGAATGGAACAGTAAATCGCCATAATTCCAGGTACTGGTCCAATGAGAATCCACTCACTGGATCCGTGAAGTCCATACTCAACATCCTCAAAAGCTGAATGTCTGGATAGCAATTGTTGAAAACAGGCTTATAGGCCCATTTTTTATAGAAGGAAGCTTAAGTGGGGAAAAGTATTTGGATCTACTGAGAAACCACATTATTCCTGCACTTCAACACAAGGGGGAATTGCCTCAAAGTTTTTGATTTCAACAGGATGGAGCCCCTCCCCACTATAACAGGCGAGTTAGGAACTTTTGGATGCTATTTTCCCAAATCGATGGATTGAACGTAGAGGATTCATAGAGTGGCCTGCACGTTCTCCAGACCTTAGTCCATTAAATTTTTATCTGTGGGGTTTTCTCAATCTCGTGTTTACGTTTAGGCGATCAACTTACTTTGCAGGAGTTGAGGCAAAGAATAGTCGACGAATGTGATTTAATCCGTAGAGAAGTTTTGGAATAGGTACTCAGGAATTTCGTAGAAGACTTGCATATTGTCAGGGAAGTAAACGGCCAGCATTTTGAACATTTTAAATGAGTTCGTTTATAAGATGACTACCATTTTGTTAATATTTAAGATAAATAAAATTAATTGTTCAGTAAATGTGGAGTGTTCTATCTCTTCATTATTTACAGATAACGGTGCTAAAACCAGTATGGTCGAATTCGCAAAAACAAGGTCTATTATAATTTGCAAAAATATACAGGGTGTTCCATTTAAATAAAAAAATTAAGAGAACTTCCGGTTGAACCGGAAGTACAGTCACAACAACAAAATCGAAATTAGATGTATTATATTTCGTGACATTTATTTGCAAAGTTTCATCAACATCATCCTCTCCGTTTTAAAGTTATTTGCTTGGTTCCATACTTTATCCCAACCCTGTATATTAAAATTTTTGTTTTAGTTTGACAATATTATGTGTTGATTTATGCGTAAACACTTTATATGTTACGTACAAAAATAGCTCATACATAACTAATTTTTTCGTCTTTTTCTTTATAATTCAGTATCTAACAAACACTTTGTGGTAACACCATTTTTCTGATCGAACAAATCCAATGGTTGTTTGTTATACAACCCGAAAAGTGTGCTGAATATCACGGTAATAATGAATAATTAAGTGTTGACCAAAAAGGTTTCTATTCGGTACAGGATCGACACCTTTATTAAGCTGGTTCTCATGTATCCGACTGCCGACGCACGATTTTTTATAATCAGGTTTCAATATTGCATGAATTGTCCTTCCAAATAATTTCAATTTTTCTGCACCAATAGTAAGCGATTTGTGCATTTAGACGTTGGAAAATGGATACATGAGAATCCATTTTAAATCTCATAGGGCAAAATATCGTGACCTCCAGCATGCTCTATTGACTTGCTATTAGCTCAGAAAAGACGGCGATTTCAGTCAAAATTTAATAGCAATTCGTTCTTGTTGACATGTTTCTCACCTCTGTCAACTGGCCCTCAAAGTCAATGGTTTCAAAGGTGATTAAAACCTACGATTGTTGCAGTTATTAGCAAAGGTGCCATATTCAAACCTAAATTGGAACTTAGCGAATTCCCTTATATGGTTCATTTTGTGATGTAAATAAAAGAGCAAATAAATAAGTTGAAGTCAAATAAATCACAGATTGAAGTATAATTTTTACTTACAACTTTATCCTTGTAATTTGCAATGGTCATCAGTTCAGTAACTCTATTTTCCAGAATACCCAAATACAACAACACATTAAAATTACTGATTTTGCCTTGATCACCTAAGGCAGAGGTTTAAAATGTTTTTACTTTACTCACTTTAGAAGTATAAAAAACGAACCTAATAAAGTTAAGAGCGGGTTTCTATCGCAGCGTACCATTTTGAAGAGATGTTCAATTCCTTGCAGTAACTGCTGCAATTTTGCGTCTTGTTCGTTCAAGATTTGTTTCTTCTGATTTTCCTAAAATCGAAAAATAATTAACTATTTAGCAAAAATTCAACGAAATATTTGTAGCAAAGTTTAACCTCTTCTTCGAGTTCCCTCAATTGCGTTCTCAGCGCTTCAATCGTATCCCTTTGTTGTTCCGCTCTACCTGCAGTAATTTCTTTCTGATACTCTGAAAAATTAAGCTCGAGTTACTTTCGTAATAACGCCTAAGGTTTAATAGGCATCTTTCACCTATATTTCCGTGGAGTTTTTCTATATTATCCGCCAATGTCTCCAGTTCATAATTTAACTCATTAACATAATTGAAAAGCGCGAAATTTTCCTCTTCTTGCTTGATAAATTGAGCTGATAATTTCGAAATATCTTCTTCTTCGGCGAGCTGTTGTACTTTCGCCAAAGTCTCTTTATAATGTTGAAGTTCTCTCTCGAGATTTTCCTTGGCTTCTTGCCTCTTCATCTGTTCCTTTTTTTCAAGATCTCTCATTATACGTTTCTGGCCTTTGACAGTGTAGAAGTCCTGCAGAGTGGTGTCGTGATCTAGTTGGCGGAGTAATTCTCGCATTTCCTAAATTAAACAACAAAAAAATACTTCTAACGTTTTATAAGGTGAAAGATTTGTGAATCAAACCGATGTATGAGCCATGTAATCGTGGCGAGCTCTAACTCTAAGTGCCTGCAATTTTTCGCCACTTTCTTCACGTTGATCATACGCTAATGTTGCCTGTTCGATCAAGTCCATCATTATTTGCTTTCCTCTAACTAAAAGATCGAAGTAATGGCAGCAGACTTTGTTAAACAAAGCTCTACGATAGCAAAATAGGGTTAGCTCTTTTTAAAACTACAAAACTGATAAATACCTTTCTCGTAGCATATGATCAATTTCTTCTCTGAGCCGGGCGTTCTCCGCTAATATGATGCAAAACCTTTGAACGTAATGACACAGTTTATTTTCCAAAGACTCGACTGTGCGTTCGCCACTTAAAGCACGCTGATATCTTTCACCATTGCAAAGTTTCTCTTTTCGATCAAAAGCGACTACATCGAGCGATACCTGCAGTAATAGTTTATATATTATATATAACTGCAACTATTGCAATAGAATACGCACTTTCCTAATTTGGTATTCTATTTCTTTAAGATCGATCTTGCCCTTACGAATAGCTCTTTTATATCTGTCATGTGTATCGAGTAAACGTTGAAGTTCAAGGCATCTTTCCGAATCCTTTTTCCTGTTTCCGAACGAATTAGCAACCTTGATTTCTAATTCTACGTTTCTGTTTTCCTTCTTCAATATATTCATTAATTTTTGCTGATAAGCGACGTGGCCCTTGTATTGATCTTCGAAAGCTTTTCTATCGCCATCCATAATACGATACTACAATAAGCAAATCCTTACATAGAAGTCATTTTGATGGTAATAAACTTCCTCATTTAAAATCATAGGTAAGGTGAAAAATTCAAATTTTGCTGAAGCAAAATATCCTTATACAGGTATTTATGTGCTTAACTGGGCATACGATATTAAAAGCGTTCAAACGTACTGATCATCAGATGGGCAAGAGGTGCATGCGCATTGTTGAAAATACTTGTGTACAATCAGAGGACTTAAAGAGACAGAATCAACAACTCTTTAAATGCGATAATTTTTAAAACAAATTAATTTTACCAAAATAGTCTCAGGTAGAAAAAAAAAATAAAATGAACGATCGATTATTCATTAGCTTATCTAGTATTCGGAAATCGGCAAGGCAAAGATTCCGAAATATGCGTCTATATAATACGGATGATTCCAGAACATAAGCATTAAGTCATTTTGGTGGTTTGCCAGGAAAAAATGACAGTATCTGACAGTAAGTATGATAAACGTGCGTATAATTTAAAATAAATCATTTTCGGTTATATCACCTTAGAATTATTATTTAAATAGGGTAACTTTTGTAATATAGCATATCTTATTTGTGATAAAATAGTGACTTATCTGCGTATGTCCCGAAACCATCGAATTACATATGTAATACTTGAGCGAGTAATGAATAAATAATAATAATTGTAAATAATGTTTTGCTGGTAGATCGGCTTTATACCCTTGTTAAATTAACAAAGTATTAGTTCATTCATGATTTGTTCAAATTGAGTGGTATATTTACAAAGATTGCAAGCTTTTTACGGTATGAAATAATTAATTAACGAATTAATGTATTTCTCCTGTCATAATTAAGAGGAATATTTCCTAAGAAAAATTTTCTCCTCACGCAAGATTCGAACCTACACACTCTCGTTTACCGGACGAACGCTCTACCACTTGAGCTAGAGAATTTTACAGTATGAAAATATTTTTCTTGGGAAAAATTCCTCTTGATTATTACAGTCAATAGCAGAAATACATTAATTCGGTATATTGTACAGTTTGAAAGTTGTTATATAAAAATACTGTTTTTTTTTTTAATTTTAAAATTTAGATTTAAATTGAAATTGTGAAAAATTATTTTAAATTTTACACGAAACTTCTCCAATTGAATGATTGTTTTCCTTGTTCTTTACCATGTAAAATTTAAAATAACTTTTGGCAATTTTAAATTTAAATTTCAAATTTCAAATTTTTAAAAACTTTAATTTTATATTTTCTATAACAATGTTCAAACTGTATTTTGAGTAGATCGCCCAGAGAATAAACGGCAACCAATAAATGAACCACGCTATCATTTTTTGTTTAAAACAAGAATGCGGTTACATCTACATAGTTTGCTTCTGTTTTAAACACGTGTTGCATCTGCTTCAGTTATCAGTATAATAACATACGAATAATGATACATTATACGAGATCGTCAAAAAACGGTTGTGTTCAATGTCGAAAGGTTGGAGGCCATTTTGATTAAAGTAAGTTAAATGCATTCTCTTCAAATCTATACTTGAGCACTATATCTGAAAAATATTAGTTCTTTGAATAACTACGAAACTAAGCAATGTAACTAGTGAATGAACACCGTCCTTTTTTCCGTTTCAGTTTCAGCCTAGTTGAACCGCTAGACAGGGTACTAGAAACTTATATTTTGGTACCTTTTAGTAATTAAAAATTTATTGTTATTAATTAAATAGTTTCTTTTCTGAATCTCGTCTAAAATATTGTGGGTTACATTCAAGCTAACAGGATATAAAAGATGGAAGTGAAATTTTAAATGGGGGCTTTAAAAAAATATGATATTCCCAGATCGACCATCTACAACAAACTTACTCAGAAGACGCCGAAGATTAAGAAAATTGGTCCCTAGTCAGTTTTAAATAAATTAGAAAATCGGATAGAACAGTGGATAACAGTTAAAGTGGCGATTTCTGATGTACCGTCGGGTTAAGTGAATCAAAAATATAAGTTTTTCATTAAAGATTTTATAACCATTGAAAAATTAATTTAAAAAAAACAATTAAAAGTTTATTCACCATTTACTCAACATAATCTGCACTTGTTATTGCTACAGAATAAATACATATACACTTTGGAGTAAAATGAATCATATTAAAGCTTTTTTTAAGGTTTGATTTAGTCAAAGAAAATTAATTTTATCTAAAAAGGTCGAAATAAAAAAGTAATGTATCAAAATAAAAACTATACTCTTTATTTATAAGAATTATATTAATAATATAACTACGCATCATCTGCATACACATGAATTTTTATGTGAAGAAGATTTTGTACAAATGTGGAGGCGTATAGAGAAAATAAAATAGGACTCAGGATGGAGCCTTGCGGTACCTTGCACCCTGAAGCAATGATAATGGTTGGGAAATTTTATTATTTGAATAATAAAAACGCGTAAATATGCGTTAAGTAACTCTGTTTGACGGCATCTATCCGAAATTAAGAAGGCTGTTCAAAAAATTTTAATAGAAACTAATCGTTAAAATCCGTAAAAAAAATCAGGGCTGGCGAAAAATAGCTCAAATAATTTAGAAAGACAACAAGCATGATACGGAAAATATTGCCAAATCACATGCAGTAGTAGCCGAAAATGCAATTAAGGGATGGTGTTTGTGAAACATATTATTTGATAGAATACGATCTTTTGGGTATGATGAACAGTGGCGGCTGGTGCATACGTCACAGGCGTGGCCAAGACAATGATTAAAGTTCGTGTACTATCGCCCGAAATACGAACAAGTTACGAACTCATACAAAGACATGAGATCATTGTAATACGCTCTTGTAAAACGTAAGCACCAGCCGCCGCTGTAATAGAATATCCTTCCAGAATTCATATTGCCGACGAAACTGCAATGAGAACTTGTGTAAAATCAAGATTTGTATTGGAGACGGTGTCAAAAAATTTGTATGAGAAAGTGTGTTGTACACCCATCAGGCGTTACAACTTGGGATAGAAATAGTCAAAGAGTACAGATCAAATTTGGTACAAGAGGTAAATAGTAAAAATTCTCAGCGCATTTATGACATCCAAATTTAGTTTTTTTGTTCATAAAATAAGATTTTGTAAGAAAAAAAATGTTCATTTACTGACTGTCTTTTGCTCATTTATTAGATTTTACTGTTCATAAACTAGAGGCGTTATTTCGCGATTTAGGATTCTAAAAGATGTTTTTGAAACGTCTTTATGTTATACGTCATCAATTTGACATTCCCTAAAATTTATTCCTTTGAAATATTTTTTTGAAGTGTTAATTACCTGTAATAAAGAAACAGATATACACACAACGGGGATAACCTTACCAAAACAATTTGAAGGGGTAAAAAGCAAAAGGACACAAGCGTATTTTTACATGAGTAACTTCTAGACTTAAAATAGTCTTGAGTTCAGATTGTTTATAGTGGCATAAACTTCTCCACCTCTTGCTTTCTTTGCAATTGTACCGTTTAGCTTCTTATCCTGTCATTTCAAACTTATTGTCACACAAAAGCGCCTCCCTCACTTGGAAACGTATTTTGAAGCGGTCTTTTACACTGGTTCAAAAACGTATATATCAGTTTCAATATTGACGTCACTACTTGTAGCGCTTTTTTTGCCAAAATGGCATGTTTTAAAATAATACGCAGCGTTTTTGTATCGCTGCATCGCAAAAAAAACGCCTTAGATTGTGAGAATTTTTTGAATAAATAATTTTTACACAAGAGTTGGAACAAAAAAATCACTTTTCGAGTGTGCTTAACTTATTTGTAATATAATTGAGAATCCGTTCTATTACAATAGATGTTAAAGTCGTATTAAAATTCGTCACCTAATGTGTAAGTAGTTCTTAATTGTTTATTCACGGCGTGATCTACCCGATATGTTTTATGCTTTGTTATGTGTTTTTATGCTTTTAACATGGCCCTGAAGATAGCCCAGATGAGACTAAATATGTAAGCCTAAAAGAAATCTATTTGAGATTGAGTACTATTCTTTTTACATTTTACAATATCCGTGTAAGCCAAAAATACATTACTGATCTATAGACGATTCCGAATTTACGATCAGAGTGAAATTGTGACCACAGGTAACTCAATTGCAATAGTGATTTAGATTGGCATCGCACATCTATGAATTTGACATGATCTTTGCATTGATTATTTGATTCATGTTAAATTCAGGTTCTAGAAATCTTTGATAAATAGTAATAGATCTTGACGCAACTAAAACCAACTGTAAAATCGTCAGCAATATGTTTTCTGCTGTAAAATATTCAATTAATTTTGCTATTTTACCTGTCGCTGCAGTTTGATCAATTCTGCTTCAGCCATTATATCCATCTCCAGCTGTTCTTGTTGCGTGAGAGGTTGTCTTGATTGTCTCTCCATCTCTACGGAATTTAATCCCACCCTCCCGTAAAATAAATCTGCCCAAAACCCAGAAGAATTTAACAATTAATCCTCCCCCCGGCCAAAATACGCGCCCAACTTGTCGCCGTTTGACAAATTTTTGATAAACGGATTTTAATATACCATAGTAACGGTCAAGTAGCGGTTTAGTCGTCCTGGAAATAAAATGTTAGATCAATACGGGTAACACTAACATGGATACGGACCTGAATAAAATATCGGTTCTATTCCAGTTCACGCGGTCTAAAGAAAATGAAAAATTTCTGTTGTAGTCCGGTTCCGGTTTTGAAAATATTATTTCGGCGCAGTCCGGAAAAAAAATCAATCCAAACGGTTTGTTTTGATCCAATCTTTCATTGTAACATAATAATACTCTCCATTTCAATTATTATTCGTATCAGTAATAACTTTAATAATAAAAAACGTTAATTAATTTGTTCTTTTCGGAACTTTTCCAAGTGAAATAAGGATTATTGTAGATTAAATCTGTTATTTAATAAATAAACCGCGTGATGTTTGGATTTAAAATATATAATGGCTTTTTGTATATATATTATGCTCTTAACTTCTTAAGAATTCTTTTTTGTAAAAATATTGTAGAGTGAATGTTACCCGAGTGGGATTCTTTCGTTTTCCATATTTATGCTTTTATTTGTTAATTTAATTTAGATAGGAAAGTTTTATTTATTCTAGAATTTATGTAAATTTCCTAGTATTTAATTCATTTTTTTTAAGATAAAAGGTATACAGCAATAAAATTTATTATTAATAATAATATTTAATTTACTATGGACCTAACAAAATCTGATTTTCAGGAAAACGCTTCGCACTAAACATGAAATATGTGTGAAACATTTTTTTTCCCGTAACTTGTAAATAATATAACATCCAAAAAAAAATGTGTTTTTGACGTGTATAAAACATACCATTTGAAACAGTCATTTTGTGATGTTTCAGAAACATTTCTAATTGTACGTACAAAATACTTTCGTATTTAGACAAAAGGAAGAAAGGGAGATCCAGAAGAAAGTGGAGGGAAGAGGGAAGCCAAATTGGAGAAACACGGTGAAGAAGCAAGGAGCAGTTGAAATCAATTACACAGCTATGGGCCTAAAAGGTCCGTTTAAAGCTTATATTATTGCTATGTTTTTCAGAATGCCGGGGATTTAAAATTTAATTTTTTTTTACTTCAGTAAAATACAATATTATAACTAATTTCAATTGAATTGACTTTTCAATATTCAAAATTTCAATTAACACATAATTTTTTTTTATTGTATCATTTTTTTTTCTTTTTTTTTTAATAAAAAAATAAATGCAACAATTTAGTGGTTTTTATTCACCTAGCGACCTCTCTGATAACTGAGTAAATATGGTGATCAGTGACCTTCTACTTACTAGGTGGCATGAGACCCTCAAATCACCTATCAAATTAGCTTTCTAGGCGCTTGCTAATGAATAGGCAATTTTCTTACCTAAAGAGCGCGTCCCCAAATCCCCTTCTCTGATTGTTTAAAATTTTAAAAATGCAATTACCACATATCGTTGTAGAAATACACTGAACGTGCAATAAAAGAATGATTTAAAACAATACAAGCGTAACTCTTTATTTAAATACCAAATAATGTTGTTTTATCAATTTTTAAACTCCCAGACCACAGGTACGTATGTTGGAATCATAAATACTATATAAAACTATTTTTTTAACTCAAAATCCGTATCCAAACTTGCCTGGCACTTTAAACAAATGAGGCTAAAGAAATGTCAAAATTATTTGGTATATTTAAATTAGAGTCATCTATCCGTAAATGGCTAAACTAAACTTTGAAGAAAACTATAATATTCAACTATCCCTGTTATCAATATATGTAAAAATCCTTATTAAGGCCGTTTTACACCTAGCTATTTATGACTAATTTAAAATTTTACGTGTATTTAATCCGTGTTATGCACCTAAAATTTTAAATTGACCAATAAATTGCGCAATAAATAGCTAGGTGTAAAACGGCCTTAATAGTAGACCATCTTAGTGTGTCGATTTTTGTAACAACCTTTAAATATTAAAATTCCTAAAATAACGGTTCATACAAAATTAACGTATCGTAAACATAAATTACAAAAATCTAGTTTACTGGTTAAAATTGAATTGAAACTAATTAATTATTTTCTCTTTAAATTGATGAAGTAGCTTGGATGCAAGTATGGGGCTTCAGTCAAATCATGGAATGGTATTCTAGCCAGGCTTCATCTCAAGAAATTTCATAGAAAATTCTCGAAGATTATTCACGTAAAGTTATGGATTTATATTATTCAGGTGATAAATCGATACCTTTTTTATAAACACTTTCTGGAATTTTGATATTTCTGAGTGGGTGGCGTAATCTATTCTCCTCTTACATAGTAAATTATTTACTTAGAGTCGTTTTACACGTACGAGAATTTTTACATAAATCATAACAAAAGTTATCTCGAAAATTTTAGTGCTAATTTTCGTAAGAAATTTTGTCGCGACACTTTCAGGTCGTTTTACACAGGAATAAGGTTACTTCCATTTGCACTTCTAAATTGTAACCTAAATCTAAACAATTATGATCCAAATAATCAAATGACGATTTAATTTGACAAATGCGCCTGCTTATAACAACAAATATCGTGAAAGTTCCGGTTAAAATTTATTCCTGTGTAAAATGGCCTGAAGTGTCGCGACAAAAATTCTTACGAAAATTCTCACCAAAATTTTCCGGATAATTTTTGTTATGATTTATGTAAAAATTCTCGTACGTGTAAAACGACTCTTACAATAATGTTGCTACCCCTAAAATTTATTTTCGTGACGGTGATAGATTTACTTCACACACAGGCGCTTCATTCAAGCAATGAATGAAATAGACTGCTTAAAGCCATATTATGAAGCGAACGATTATCTACCGTGAATGATACTCACACAGTACAAAATATCTACCATCCATCCATTAGATATACTTTATGGATATCCAGAACCTCCACTAGACGTCATAGATATTCTATGGATGTCCGCCTATTATTTACCCAAATAGTATATCTAATGGATATTAGTGTTGGGACTTATGAGTATTTTTTGATACTCGGGGATACTCGTTACTTTCTAAATGTAGCGGATATTAAGTAGCGAATATTGTGCTAAATCTTGTATTCATAATATTCCCTACTTTCGCAGAATATTCGTTACTTTTATACTCGCAGATACTTTATTCTCATTAACAAATAGAGTAGAAATATTCGAATATCCAATGAGTGTAGCGAATATTTACTTTATATACAGTGTCTAATGAGTACAGGAAGTATTTGCTTTACAAGTGATATAACGAATAGTGAGGCGCTATTTATTGTGGCGAATATATTAGGTGAATATTTGCAATGAATACATCCTGCATGAAATTGCCCTTTACTAATATAAGTATAGTCACGCATACGGTCGGCGGTTTTCATTTGGGTCTTCGCGTCATTTTGGATAATAAATCTACAAATGAATTTGATTTAAGGAATGAAATGTGTGACATCCTGTGCAAAAGTTCTACGTTGTTATAATATGTAAATTTATTTATAAAAGCAAAGACACAAAAAGGATTCTTTTTATTGATTAATATGTTAAATACGGCAGGGCAAATAAACGTGTTTTTAAGAAAGTTTTTTTGGATTTTGTTACATAAGATACTTTTCACTTAAAATAGGGCTGAAAATAGAAGTATTTTTTACTGCTCTTTTTATCTAAAAAAAAAATAACAAAATATATTTACCTCTAACTTGAGTTCAAAGCGGTAACTAAAAGAAAATCTGAATAAATTGTTAAATTTGCAGATGCGTTAGCGATAATTAAATGCAGTAAAAACAAAAAAACGGCATAAAAACCTTCAATATATAGAAAAGAAGTATCAATAGAAATGTATTTACGCAAGTTGATTTTCTTATACATATATTTATGGTTCCGTGCTTATAAAAATATTGATAAAAGCAATGCGTTATGCCTATAACACGATCATATGAAAGTAAGTAGTAAACGGCAATATCATGTAGGATATATTCATTGTAAAAAATCACCTAATATATTCGCTATAATAAATACCGTTACACTATTCCATAGGTAGATTTTAAAGCAAATATTTTCTATACGCATTAGGAACTCTTTATATAAAGTAATATTCGCTACATTCATTGAATATTCGAATATTTCTACTTTACTCGTTATAACCATCCACTACTTGTGACTGAGTATATTAATACTAACAGTGCCCACTGTTCGGCTTATCTACGTAAATAACGTAATATGACTCGCTAGTTCAAAATTTGAACTCGAAAGTGGTATACTGAGTAGTGGGCACAGTGCTGGAAATAACAAATAGTATTTCCAATACTGTGTCCACTGATGAGCATGTTTGTTGTGAATTCAAAAAGATCAGCATATTACATATTATTAAAACGCACTAGCACTAGCCCACAGGCAGGTTTACGATGGACAATACGCTCTTGTACATTATCTCTCAACGTCATCACGATCATTTTATTATAACTTTTACCATAACCTGCATTACGTCGCAGTCAGTAGAATTCACACTTACTCCTCTCTCCGCTTTTCTACACGCTTCTAATTTAACAGCGCCTTTTGGAACCCTAATCATCATACCTACTACAAGGTAAACCCACAAAAGAACAATTTCTTTCATTTAAAGCACAAAAAATCAATTATAGTTTAATACTTTATTTACATAAGTATAAATAACATTGTTCATATGTTCTATAAATATATTATTTAAGTTTAACATACAAATAGTGCTCCTTATAATCTGCTTTGAAAAAAAAAACGTATCACAGTGAAATATAAAAATATTTTCCCATTATTTATACATATCCTTATATTATATAATGCCGCATCTTATAATTAATATTACCACCTATAATTTTTTGAAAATAACCACATCTTTACGACAGTCATTCTTAATTCCCCTTAATATTTTTTGTAAACAGTTCATATTACAAAGGTTTTCCAAGCTAGTAAGTCGCCTTCGTCATATCTGCCTTAAAAGTAACCTCAAATTTAAACCAATTCTTTTTATGGTAGAATATTTACCTCTCTGATTAATATCAGCTCAATCTGCAACATGTGAACCTGGCAATATTTAAAGATATATCGTACTTAACTAACAATGACGCTTACTGGGTTGAAAGACCTATGCTCGTTTGCACCACGTTAAGATACGATAAACTTATTTTTAGTTCCATTTTAAGTGGCGCTAGGAAATATGACAGTTGATATTAAATACATTACACATTCAAAGTGTATTGTATTCAATAGAGGCATACTATAGCTGAAATCACGATTATTTGTAGTAGCTAAGACATAACATACAGACCAACAAATATCTCGTAACAGTACTGAGTCATTATGCGCACATTGTACTGGGTGGGTAGCGTATGCGATGGCCGGTTTACAGTATATATGCTTCAGCTCCGCCTTTTTTGCCACTGCGCAACTGTCACGAGCGATTTGTCGAGCTGTATGTTATATGCTTCCATTTCTCTTGTCTACACATATGTTTCCGATTATTTGTTAGGTACTTACTTTACCGAACAATTAATGCCGTAGCTGTAAATATTTGTGATTTCAATAATAGTACAGTTTTCATTGCATGTTGCATAAAACTGCAAGCAAACAAGAAAATATGTGCAAGATTTTTCGTATCACTCAAGTATTGAAAGTGAATGATTTGTTACCCCCGTAACCAATCCAAAAAAAAATATATTTCTTATTTACGAAAATTGGGTCCGATATATACCGACCTACCGAAAGTGAAAGGAAATCGTACCACTTGCAGTGTACTAGAACAGGAACTACATAGGTACCTTACAATCCAATTTTCGTAAATTCCTCTATACACCACAGAACGCTTTGTAAAAGGCGTTAAATTTTTCATCTGATTTCTAACACAGCTTTAGAATAAGTAGTATAGGCACATCTGACATTACTTAATTTAATCCTATACTAAAGTGTTTTTGGTTTAAAATTAGGTAAAATACTGAATAAAATCAATATAGTCCAATATTGGTATGTACAATTTCACCCCATTTTGTAAAATCAACATTAATAAAATAAACTCTGAAAAAAAAAATAAATGCAATAGAAAATAAGGCAAGTTACTCTTAAAAGCTAACTTCATAACATAAAAAACCCTAAAACAAAACCACAAGGCTAGGATTATATAATAATAAAGTTGTAGAACGCTTGCTGCTAATTATTTTGCATTTTATATGTGTTATATACAAGACCCGTTTAAAGCGGTAACACTTCATAACATAAAAAAAATCTAAAACAAAACCACAAGGCTAGGACTATATAATAATAAAATTGTAGAACGTTTGCTGCTAATTATTTTGTATTTTATATGTATTATATACAAGACCCGTTTAAAGCGGCAACACTTCGATAAACACATTTCATTTAACATTCAAAATTAGTAACCAATAAGAACACACTTTTAGCAGCTCAAAAGTGATGAGACCATACTGCGTTGCTCTGCTTTAATTCTTTATTTGACAATATTGCCTGCAAGCAACGCATTTTAGATTTAATTACATAGTTTACGTAGTCTTCATCAAGCTACTCAGCGTGATCCTATAATACTCATTGATTAAAAGCGTTTAAAACAACGTAAAAAATTAAATTTAAAAAGTATATGATTCGCTGACCGGACATTTTGGGGAAAAGAACAACGTCCAGCCGCATAACAGTCAAGCGATTACTAAAAAGTATAAAAAATATTTTGTACTTTGCTAGCAAATAATGGATTAACACAATAGAGATTTTAATATAGTAGATTCTGCTTATGGGTACTGTCGACAACATATATTGCTGAACTGTAAAATCAAAACGACCCTCACAAATTTGAATATCAATACATTTATCCTTGTTTTATAAAAAAAACTTTTTGTTTTAATAACAGTTTCTTTTCTTTAGAAACAATACAATAAAATATATTTATGAACATGTGACAATCGTCAGTAGCAGTCCTTTTCGTTATATTGTCTCAAATTGTCTAGTGGTCACAATAACCATAAAAATAACAAGCAAAAACGCAATAAATTTTGTGAAAAATAAGGAATAGCTGTATAATAATCTTATATTATTTCGTTGAGTGTTTAAACATAGGAATTTTGGAAAAACAAAATGATAAATTGCTATCATTTTTGAAGCACACCGGCTTCTGTTTTTATTCCTTATAGTACACTCTGTCTATTTAATGTTTTAACCAACGTCATTGATGTATCATACGAGTAAAGATAATCTACTGATTTGACTATTTTTCTCAAATATTGCTATTGATAGGAGAAGCAAAGTTTCCGCTTGTCTCACAGAAAAAAAGATAAACGGATTAATTTCATGCAATGTGATAGGTAGATACAGCCTTATTACTGCTTTTGTTTAAGTACAATACTTAAATAGTGCACCGTTTCCGATTTCCTTCATGACACCTATCAGTTATCAAATCTAACCTACAGCATCGTTACTTTGTCTATTTAGTAATGTGTATTTAGTTATTTTTCGCCCATTTTTTGACTTTCTTTCTACGTTTTGCAAGAAAAAAATGTTCTTTTTAGAACACGAAGCTATGACTAGTACTGAAATACGGTTTGAACGCAAAATTTGCACTTGCACAACTCAAGGTCGAATTTAAACTAATACAGAAGTCCGCGAATCAGGTATCCTGTTTATACGGTTTTTGATTTGACTCGGAAGTATAGGTTTGATTTTTATGAACAAAAATCGATGGCGTAGGTTAAAACATAAAATAGACAAAATGTATGTTATTATAGTATTATGCTCTATTGTTTATTAATACAATCTTCAACTTTTTATACCTGTATCGCTTGTCTGCCATAAATATATGTTAGCAATAAATGGAAACCGTTGGGACATTCTACCTAACATTTAAGGAGTTACTACATATCTTTATGGGAAAACCGCCATTACGTATGCCCCTTTTTCTCATTTAGCAAGAAAAAACTAATCTACTTCATACACCGTGTGTGACATGCAAGTAGGTACATCTAATTTAATCTGTTTATGATTTTTAATATCGAAAAACCTCACACTAATGATAAAATTAGTCAATGCAAGAGAAACAATCCACGTGTATAGGTGCGACGCATTGAAAGTTACCGACCTGACTGTGAAATAAGTGGTGATGAAATAACATACAAACTAAACTAAATTTAACAAAATTGCACTCAGGTATATATGCATGATTTTATATTTATAGGCAAATATCTTAATTGTAAAATACTTTTAAATGAGAAACAAAATTTCTTAGACACACTATAGAAATGTAAATATGGGATGTCCAAAAATAATATTCAATACGCTTCGAAAGGATCACAAATGGCCCATTTGTACTTATAAAAAGATACATGTAGGTAACCATTACACCATCTTGTACCCATCACCAAATTTGCAGCTTGTATATCAAGAGTATCAAATTGTAAAGATTATGTATATAAATATTGGAGGGAGAGAATTTACTACACACAGACGTTTGACCGCGTTGAAAGTTTAACAGTGACAAACTTCTGGATCATTCTCACGGAACGTTTAATCGCAGTAAAAATACAGTGTAGAGGCACTTGTGTTGCGCGGCACACCGGAAACAGTCGCATAAGGAGTGCCCAAGATCCAAGTACATGTCCAACCGTTGGGAACCCACGTTAAGAATTATTTACAAATTGATCGGGGAATTGTAAGCAGGGTCATTTTACAAAATTAACTTCACCATAAGATTATATACGTCATAACATAAATGAAAAAAAAATATGCACTGTATGGTCTCAAAAATTAAGAAATCTCAAAAATATTGAATTTGTAAACTGAATATTTTTACAACCAAATTACACAATAAATGACAATTGATTTTATTGAATGTCAATAAATCCTTAAATTTGACACACAAGCCGACAACCACAATTCAAACACATATACGAGCACGAGATAAAGTGAAACAGATCTACGTCACGATTGCTGTTCGTGCTGGATTCAACGCTGAACACCGTTCCAATTTGAATAGTTTACTGATTTTATAACTTCTTCATTTTGTAGCTGCTGTTGCATTGTTTCGTCCATTGCTCTGCGCCGTACTTTTTGCGTTTAGTTCGTGTGTCATCGTCGACTAACATCTTGTACACGGTGTAGCCCTAGAACTTATCCCACGAGAATCTAAAAACCCCGTGAAAAGGGAGTTGACCTCAAAAAAAATATAGTATCTGAAACCTTGTGTGTCAATGGAAATACATTTATTTTGGAACCGTCACGAAAAAAGGCTGAATAACAGATCAATGCGATCTCCCCTGCATACCAGGATATTACATCCATCGAGCGAACTACAGACCTTTACAAATACAGAGCACCAATATATACCTCATAACCGAGGTGATTTAATAGGTAAAGGTATGAAGATTAAATACAAACCCTTAGAACAATGTTTTTGAAGCCGCACGATAGGTGGTATCCACAAAAAATTGTTAATTTCCTTCATTCCTGCATTTACCTTAAACATGCCAAAAAAACTTCATCTTTGTTATTAAAAAAAATGTTTTAGTCGTTCAAGGTTAAAACAGAAATTATAGCACAGAATTGGATATTTTTTACATTTTATTTCATAAAAAAAACGATCGAAATTGAATAATAAATGATAATTTAAGAGAAGCGCACTGTTTTAAACGAGTCATTGTATATAAATATAAATAAGAGGAAAACCAAATGAATACCTGTAAAATAATCCTTTTGTAACAATAAACGCTTATTGAGACACAACAAAAACTTTCATACACACATTCATACATTCCAATATTTTGCCTGGGAATAAATTATTAACAATTTTAACAAAAATATACTTTTAAATTAACTCAAACAATAAAAGCAAAATCGTTATCGTACTTACGTCAATTAAGATTCACAGACCAAATCAAGGGTTCGTCAGGTACCTTACCGGATTTTTTATTCTTTACACTATTTCTATTTGATAAACCGAAATCCTTTTTGTATTCATGTTTTAAACTATCTACATTCGCTTCGTGTCGCAAATTCCTATATAAACCTACACTTTCAGCTCCAGTAAAATTATCAAACCGTTTTTTTCGTAAATCTCTATTGTTCGCAGTTGATTTGTCCTTTTGCAGCATTTTATATTTGAAATCCCTCTTTCTTTCCATCTTTTTGACGTTTCCTTTCATTAGTAAATTCTGTCCAGATATGTCCCAATCCTCCATTTCAATTATATCATCTAGGCTACAACTTAAAGAATATCTGTATTCAGGCGGATAATAGAGCGTGAAAGGTTTCTCGTGTGCGACGCATTGCATGGCATGCCAGGTGTGCAGCAGCAACAAAGGAAATCTAGCTGTCCAATAGCTTACGAAGGAATCGGGAATGTCGCCTAACATTCTTTGAGCTTCGGGCGTAAGTTCTCGATAGTGGTGCTTCTGCAAGTTAAATATACACATAGCATTTAGAGGAAGAAATACGATAGCATCGTTTAATGAAATTCCAAAATGGATATACGAATTTTTCATAACTCATCTGCATAATCATTTTTTTTGGTTTTCCTTCTGATCTCTGTTTACGCTACCATCTTCAATTACCATTGAGTAAAGGAAGAATAGAATTCGTCCATTCAATAAATGATAGTTTATACTTTGAACCAGCGGCGGCTGGTGCTTACGTTTTACAAGGGCCATTACCATGATCTAATTTCTTCGTATAAGTTCGTGACATGCTCGTATTTCGGACGAATTAACAGTAGTTTTGAAAGATTTACAGTGTCTCTCAAAATGGATTTATACAAATGGAGAAAAGGTTTATCTTACATTTCACAGAAAAAATATGCTTGATGAAAAGGTCTGGATAACTTGTAGATCCATAATCAATATGTTCCCGATGAAATTTATTAGTTGCGTATTATTTGTTGTTGATAAATCGATAAGGAGGTATTCAATTTTTTTTCATTCCTTTATTCAATAAATCGTCGGTTTAGAGGTAAAAGTCACTGAGTAACAATTTGTTGAATAATGAGTTAAGAGTAGCTATATACTTTTTGTGACGTATTCTACCATAAAACCAATATCAGGGGGGGCGCACTAAATACGATTTGTTTATATCGGCGTGACGTCACGATTTGTTGTGGGGTACAATCCACCAAGCGGCGCCAAATACTGGAATAAATCATGTGTTACCGCCATTGTTGTTTTTATGTCATTTTGGTTCTGATAACGTATTGAGTGTTATCAAATCAAAAATTTTTGCGGCTTGAAAAGTTGTTTTACGAAGCATTCTTTCTGCACTAAGTAAGTTAAAAAGTGAAAATTGTTGTGATAAAAGTGATTTACTGTACAATTGTTGCTTTAGACAAGAGAGGCCGTTCCTGTGGAGTAATAGGTTGCACTAACCCGAACATCTTTTAAATATAAGTTTCCTAATCCAGAAAAGGATACGGAACGCTTCAATAAATGGATTGAGCCTTCTGGTAATGAGAAATTGTGAAGTGTGGATCTGCACATAATTTATCAAAATTATCGTATCTATCATATTCATTTTGCTCAAGAAGACATATCGTCTAAGATGTTTTTATGGAAAACAGCTATTCCATCATTATTCCTACCAAGATTGCCACTGACAACAGGTAATTTATTTCTTCTGTTCCGTATGTAGTATGTCGATAAAAGTCAGATATCCGACATGTCGACTTAGATTTTGCTTTTTTCGCTACGTCTCAATTTCTGGTACTTATTTTCTGATCATATGTGGTTATGTAAAAGAATATACTTTACTTTATAATTTATACAAATATACATATATAAGTTAAGATACTTTCTGTAAATGTTTCGATGAAAATATATGTGTAATTATAGAATGTGTGGTCGTTTTATTCATATTATAACAATAAAATGTATTAAAGGAAGGCTGTGTTACCACTTTTGCGCAATTTTCAACATATGAATTTCCATATGTTGAAAATTGCGCAAAAATGGTAACACAGTCTTCCTTTAATACTCTGAGGTAAATTTAAATAATTTTCAAGTAACCGCGCTAAATGTCCGTTAAACGGGGGTACATATCGCTAGATGGCGCGAGTAGCACAGTTACACGAATTTCTTAATAGTGACCCATCTATACCAACTACCTTATCTATGACCAATATCATTAATTGCTGAACGGATTCTTAAACGATATAATTTGTCTCAAAAACTTCATTAAATACCTTGTAGGTGTTGAAGCTTAGTGGTAAAACTTCCTAAAGTGACTTGACGATTTTGGTAATAACAGCAAAACGCTACCTGTTGCATTTAAGAATTTTATCTTAAAGTTTGAGGTTATAGTTCAATTTTGTTGTTGCACGCGTACTCGTGATAACTGGTGTAGGTATATGTAGTAAATTCAGTTTTAGGTAAAATGTTTGCCAGAACTCAGAAGATTATGCAATTGTGTGTAAGTATCAGTACAATTTATTTGTATATAAATTTAAGAAATAAATTTTAAAAGAGTAGCGGTTGTTGCAGAGTTTAATATGAGGTTAAATAATAAAATTGCTGTGAAATAACTAATAATACCTAATGATGTGCCCAATTACCACTATTTATTTGCATAATACATCATACTTGTAAGAACGAACAAGCATTCAACATTTTACAGTAATATTGTATGCGACCTACCTACTTTTTTTTTAACAATTTGCAATATATTAACTGTGTTTTTACAGGGATCATTACCGCATGAAATTAGTTACAATGTAAACAAATCAGATAGCAGACAGAACAAATATAGAGATTGATCCAATATTATTGTAATCTACCATATTGATGAGCATCTAAATCACAAGATTCGCTTGTTGAATATAGCTCTTCTTCAAATAACAACGATACCGATGCAGATTCAGAATACCAGGCCCCTGATCTAAATTCAAATTCTGAGTCATTCCAAACGTGTTAAAGCGGTGGAAAACTGCAAAGCCGGACAATTGGAAGTGTAACAAATCAAAGATAATGCGATTTGAATGCAAACCGCATGTTACCAAATGAGGAGTGAAACCAGCAAAAGCTACAAAGCCAATAGATGGTCGTAATTGTCAGTTTAAATGTACCGAACACTTTTCAAACGAAGACAGATTTGAAATTTGCCAAACGTACTGGGGTCTTGTCGGTTTTAAGCCTCAGAAAGATTTTATTATCAAAAATATTAAAACTGTGGCACTAAAATGCCGCGCCGTATGGAAGGTGCAGTTCGAAATCGTTTAATACCGAAACAATACTACGTTAAAAATACGGACGGTACGTTTACAGTTTGTGCTAGTTTTTTCCAAAAAAAAACGCTCTGTATATCTACCGGACCTATAAATATGGCTTTTTCACATGTAAGTGAATATGGCACATTTTCTGGATCCGACAAAAGAGGGCAAAAAGCTCCTGGTAACAAAGCCAGTGAAGAAGCCATTCAAGTTATAAGACAGCACATTGAAAGCTTTTCCCAAATACTTCCTCACTATATTACAAAATCCAGTGAAACGCGATATTTAGATCCTAACTTAAGCATTCTGAAAATGTATTCCTTGTACTTCGATTTTTGCAAGGAAAAGAATGTCATCCCTGTACGTGCTCATACTTGTAGAAAAATATTTTGTACTCATAACAATCGTTCTTTTTTTATGCCAAAAAAAAGATCAGAACGATGTTTTCCTACACCTGTGATGGGCAATACAGAAATCAAGACATTGCCGCTACTCTTTTGTATTGTATTGAGAACCATCTAACCATTCAAATATTGGAATACAAATTCCTTGAATCTAGCCATTCGTACATGGAGTGAGATGCAATGCACCCAGCTATTGAGCCTGCAAAGAAGCATAATTCTATTTTCTTAATGAATGATTGGAACAATGTTTTTAAGTGTGCCAGCTTTTATATTTTGGTAGAGAGTTATGCATCTGCGAGAAACAATTTAACTGACGCCGAATATACTTCCAACTTAGAATCCAGCGATGAATTACAAAATAAACGTAGGCGTAAGCCAAGCAAACGTATTTATCGGTCGGAAAGTGAAGAACACTCCAGCTCTGAAGAAGAGAGTGTCCTGCTACGTACGCCCAAGACCCGAGCAGTCCAAGCATACCCTGAACCCCCAATCATTGGTGGTTCAGGGTACGCGCATTGCAGTAATACTCCCTCAGAAATGGACCATACTTTAGGCAATTCGCTGCAAAATACTTGTGAAGAGATAGAATCCTCATTTCCTACTAAGGGATCTTCTACTACATCTCTATTATCAGGTATAATCATGAAATTAAAATGTAGTATTATTATATTTTTTGGAAGTACTAAAAGCAAACATTTGTATAGTCACAGCCTTATTTTAAGAAATCATTGTAATATAAAAAAAAACAATTTTCAGGAACCAATAATAGCAATGACTTGGACCACATAAAACTAAATCAAAGTATTATGTGGAAAGTTATTGAAGATTTTGTTCATGTCGGAACGGTTAGAGGCAAAAATGGATACACTTTTAGGATTGGTTCAAGAGAATAACACTGCAGTACACCAGACAACAGTAAATAATAAAGAAGAGGAAAATCATTTTCATAAATTATTAGAGAGTCTCCCAGCGCACACAGAGGCTTCCATGAGATTTATAAACGAGCAGCTAACTGAAAATCCGTCCTTCAGAAAAAAGTTGGTGAGTATTTGATATTATTTAAATTATTACCTATGTTCACTCATTGAACTAATTCCAACAAAAAAATTACAGATTAGATGTCTACTCACCGTTGATGGGAGAGACACCAAGGTTTTGGCATCATACATCGTGAAAAAGTTAGTGGATGACAATATTGCCTCAAATTACTCCCTTACAGGAAAAAATTCAAAAAACGCAAATGTTTAAAATTATTTTTGGTGAGTTTTTCATTTAATAACTACTATAGTAAAAATAAGATAAGGAAATATTGCATTTTACCTTTCTGTTTTTTTTTCCAGACATTTGCAAACGGAAATTTGCTGATTCAAATGAAAAATTTATTAGGGAAGGCATCAGCGATTGGCTGATGCAGGCAAAATTTCGCATAAGTCGACGGTGAGTGAATCAAGAAAAAGTACTAGGCATTTGAAGCTCATATTCATACCTTGTTTTTTAAGCTAAAAAGCCCCTCAATTAATTCTGTTTGCTTTACTGCCACAGCAAAAACTACATGGTAGTGTCGCTTTTAACTTAAAAATTATGTATTAATATCGGCTTGAATGTATATGTATAATATAATAAAAATGCATAAAAGTACTAATTTTTTTTGTGATGATAATGGGAGCGTTCATCGCTGCTTCTTTGAACGTTAACGTTTAGTGTAAACTGTTTACTGAACAACTTAACACAAAATATCTTTGTTAGTAGCGGTTGAGGTGTTTGACTGTTGTTATTCCGATGAAGCAGACCCCAGGTTGTTTAGTTAACATAAGTTTATGTTTAAGGTCAACTAAACGCGCCCAATGTATACAGCGATTAGCAACGGTTTTCGGTGACATATTCGGCAATTCATCTGCAATAAGATCTTTCTCGTTAGGTGTTATAATCATATTGGCACTGCCACATACATATGTCACTGCAAATCGCCACTGACAGAAGTGATGTTTGCTGCTTTCGGATGTCTCAGATCTCATATAATCTCACTCACTTATTTTGTCTCACAAGCAGTTAAAATACAATTCCAATTGAGTTTGCTTAGATCAGTTTAAGCGAGACTGTTAGATTAAGTGACAGTTTATTAACTGATCCATCAAAGAGATCTTAGTTCGTACGTCACAACAGAGTAAAATTATATGAGATTTCAGACATCTGGAAAGCAGCAGTTATCAAGACAGTAGTTTGAGTGTATTTTATAGTAATGGGGGAAACAGTTACTTTTCATAACGGTTAGACATCCTCAACGATTTGTCGACTCTTAGGAAACTTTAATTTTGTCTTTTTATTACAGAGAAATGCGGCGACATAATACCAATGGACAATAGATTCAATTAAAGTGTTTTTTCTAAATAAATATATAAAAATAAAATCTAAATATATGTTTATATGAATATGTATAAATTTCTCTTTTTTTTTTATTAAAAACTGAAATTCTCTTACATTTTATTATTATTCTATTTTTTGCTTGATGCAAACAGTTATGTGATTTGAAAACGATTAAAATATTTTAGGAGATGATGGAGGTCAGCAAAAATAATAAAATGAACGCAAATTATATCTAATTTACTAAAATTCTCTCATGAGTTTTGTTTAGTAACAATTTTGTATAAAACATTTTTGGAAGCACTTGGAAGTTACATAAAGTTTATTTGTACGAAATTTATTTTGGTTTCAGTTTGCTGGTTATATCTTTCCTTAAAATATTTTACTAATTTTCAAAGTCACATGAAGAAGAGGTCATATACCCAACTCCTTTTCTTGACTATAGCCAAGCTTTAGAAAAAGCTTATACAAACTTTGATAAAAGCTTACAACAACCAAAACAAAATAGAAATTGGGTAGTACTTTCTTAATTTTCTTGGTTTTTAGGTCAAAAATATGTAATGTTGATTTCAAAAGCTTTTTCAAGTATACATATAAAAATATAAATTGTAAATGGTGTAAATTATAAATAAATTGTTTAATAAATGACAAAATCATAATTCAAAATTGATAGTAAAAAATATTTGGTTGACTAAATAAAAAAAATTATTTATAATTTACATTATTTATAATTTATATTTTTCCATGTATCTTGAAAAAGCTCTTGAAATTAAATCGAAACGTCCTTGTTAATGTACATTTCTATATTTTTATGACCTAGAAACCAAGAAAAAGAAGAAATTAATATCCAATTCCTATCTTGTTTTGATTGTTACAAACTTTTATCAAGGTTTGTACAGGCTTTCTCCAAAGCTTGGCTAAACATTGTCATTCCAACCTCGTCATATGCTTTTACAGACAAGCTTATGGGAACCTTGCCATTGTAACCTTGTCATATGCTTTTACAGACAAGCTTAACCTGTAACCTTACTTTGGAAAACCTTGTCCTGTGTCAACTAGCAAGCTTGTCATAACCTTGCAGCAAGCTTGCACCCTTGCCATTATAAGCTTGATGACAAGCTTTTTTCCTTGTCGGGACAACCTTTAAAAAGGCTTGTATAAACCTTAAATTGTAATCTGGGAGGTCCCAAAGAAAGACTAAGAAAACTCACAATATAATAGATTTTTAGGATTTACAGCACCCTTTAGATAAAACAATAAAAAACAAAGCCACGGATGAAGACGGCAATAAAATGCAGTGATAAAAAATAAAATGCTTGAAGTACGAAAAGAAAAAGTCAGGAATTATGTATTTTTATAGCTACGATCATAGTTCTGAATACGCATAAAAAGGTTTATGCGAAAGGACGAGGTAGACCACGAAGACAAACTTATTCCTTACCACATGTTCACATCCTTTGTCAATTAGTAAGAAAAAGAAAAGTGATTTAATTAAGTTATGTAACAAAGATATAATACCAGAACAATTGCAAGACTGGTACAGAAATTTGCCTGTAACCAACGAAAATGTAAAGGAGAGAGCTCCAGAACCAGCGGCAGATGAAAGTGACAACGAACAATATTGAAGTTTAATTATTAGAATTTTCTTAAATATTTTTTTTATCGTTTTCTTTTCGATAAAATTATTATATGTCACGTTTTGAGCATAAAGAAAATAGTTACTGATTGTTTCAAATAATTTATCAAATCTCTTTTTGTATAGTGCTTCAATGAGTATAAAGGTAAAAATCATTAAGTGCGAAAAACAGTTTTTCTTGCATTTTATGACGGATCTTATAATTAGGAGAATTCACTTAAATCTAGTAATGAATTAACGTCCATATACCCTAAAAAGTTTGGAGTTAAAATGCATATATTTCTTTTCACAGTATTTATAATGTTACTTGGTGACTTTTACCTTTAAATCGACGAAATAATCTAATTAACAATATCTTGCAATTTTTTTTTGGAAAAATCACTACAGTTTGTACGTATTTTACTCTTAACTCCAAATCATAATTTTGATTTTCCTTGTATTCCAGCCAATTTTTTTAAAAAAAATTGTACTTGATTATAGATCTACAAGTCATGCAGAGCTTTTCTACAAGGTTCTTTTTTTGTGAGATGTAAATAAACTTTTTCTCCATTTGTATAAAACCTTTTTGGGACACACTGTATAAACTAAAAAGTGAAATTTCTTGAAACTCTTGGAAGCGTAACAACCGTCTCATTACTTTTGTAATATTGCTCATACAAGCGAAATTAATATCCTAATATACATTAGATATGGTGCAAAATATCTATTCGTAAGGAAAGGTTAAATTAAATTTAAAACGTCAAAGTGCTTACTAAATTTACAGTAAATTAGAAAAGGAGAATTATCAGTTTATTTTTCAAATTTATTGTTGGTGAAGCTACCGTATTTCCTATACGTCTCATGGACGAACACCGCACAGCTGTAATTCAAACCTACTGAAATAATAAAAAAAAACATTTACCTTATTTCTTAAAGCTCTCAGCAAATCTCTAACAGATTCGCCTTTGTAGGAACGATACCTTCTTAAATCACTGGCAACTTCGTCATCAATATGATATCGCCAATCCTTCTTCACCACATTTTCAGAATTCTCTTCTAATTTTTTCAAGACTAAATCGTCCGGTTCGGCCTTTTCTACTCTATCACTAACGTCCTGAAAATAAATTATTTGAAGGATGCACAGAAACCAGAAAGTTCAATAGGTATTCTACCTGTAAAAATGCCAAAATCGTAGTCTTATTCCAAAATATAGGATGAGCTAGGACTGCACTACATGGGGGTCTTAAAGTAGGTTTGTGTGAAATTAAAGCACTTATTAAGGGTTTTTGAATAGCTATTTGCCATACATCCCCCTTTAAGTCTTCTAAAGAAGAATCTCCGCTGAGTATGTTAGCTTGACGACGCAAGGTATCACCAAACGGATGGCTACCTTCTGATAATACGTAATAATAAAGGCATCCTAAGGAGAACAAATCTACAGCATACGTCTGGAATGGATCGTAATTAATATTACTAAATATTTATTTCAAAATTAGATTTAATTACCGTTCTTTCATGATCATCTAGCATTTCTGGGGCAATCCAACCATCAGTGCCAGTAATTCCGGATCTTCTCGAAAAAGAGACCCTGCCAACCTGAAGCTTTTTGCAGAGGCCAAAATCAGATATCATTGCTCTAACTGTACCCTTTGCATCAGCAACTGACAACAGTACATTGTGGGGTTTAATATCTCGATGTACTGAGAAAAAAATCACTATTAGTTTATGACTGAAACAATGGCTAAATTAGAAAACTACCTATGTCCAAGGAATGTAAATGTCCAAGACCTGAAGTCGCTTGTCGAAGAATTTCTAAAGGTGTAATAGAGTTTCTATCACATCTACCTTGAATGTAGTCGTGCAATGTTGCTTGACACAGTTCTAACGCAATATATCGGAACATACGATCCTGTTCTGTGCAGTAATATCTAACTACATTGGGATGAGCGTCGCTTTCTCTAAGTAACGCAACTTCGCGGTCAGCGAAATTGAAACATTCTGGTAGTAACCTCTTCACTGCAACTTTTCTTTTGTCAAATTCACCCCTGGAAGTTTTAAGATTTGCTTTAATAAATTTATCTTATAACCAGAAGAGGTTTACAGAATGCATCAACCTGAGTAAGAACAATGTTCGCATACTAACAGGAATACTTTCAGATCATTGTAGACTGAAAAGGACACCTGAGTAAGCTTGGATTGTAAAAGGAATCTGAATGTAGATTTTGTGGGGAACAGGATGAAACACCCATCCATCTCCTCTCAAACGCGTAGCACTGTGCAACTCGAGGGCGTTGCACCTGGGAGCATGTGAAATCGAAGAGGGAGACTTACCTAGACTGGAGCCCTCTGATATCCTACACTTTCTGAAAGGAATAGGATTGGAAGGCCAGCTATAAAGCAGCAAGCATAGGGGACACAACAGATCTTTTAGGTCGCAATGTAACATCACCCTTCCATTTACATACATACATACATATATATTGGTGGCCTTAATATTAATTAATAAAACATTTTTTTTTGGTGGAAGTATAAACGTTGATTCAAAATTTTAGTTAAATTATTGATCTTTCATGTATAAAGACGAAAAAAAGACTAAAATTTTGAAACAACGTTTATACTTCCACTAAAAAAAAATTATGATCAATTGCTTTATAGATAAATTTAAATCATATTTGCATATTGTTGACAATATATAAATAATTATATTATTCGGCACTAATAGAGGTCAGTTTTATAGGACTATATATTAAAACGAAGCGGGAAGAGGTCTGTCGAAATAAATATACAAAAGAACTAAAGTAGAAATGACAAAAGTCAAAATAAATATACTTCAAAAACAGTAATCCAAGCACTCATTAATTCAAAATAAAACACTTAGTTGACAACAGGTTTTTAAAGTTTTCTTAAATTTATTTGTATTATATTCCTTCCAACTATCAGGAAGGTAGTTGTAAATCTTTATTCCAAGGATATCAACAATCAGCTGTTAATTTTAAGTTATGCTTCATTAACTGCAGTTTAGGATCTCTAATACTGTAAGAATGTTGTGGATTGTTAGCAACTGAAATTTTGTGTTTATGTTTATGTGAACCACGACTTCTGAAATATACAATTCAAATAAAATTAATATTTTAAAGAGATGAACTGGTTTCTACAGGATGTTAATTGATTAATACCTGAAATACATCTTATTACTGCTTTCTGTTTAATGAAGACATTGGCTGAACAGCTGGAGCCCCAAAGAAGAATTCCATATCGCAATTGTGCAAATTGGAATTCAGCGAAGTATATAATCCTTAGCGAATTAGGACTTACTGATTGTTTAAGTTGTCTTAGTTTTAAAATTAAAGTATTTATTCTCTGTATGTTTTATGTTTTAATCAACGTCATTGATGTATCATACGAGTAAAGACAATCTTCTGATTTGACTATTTTTCTCAAGTATTGCTATTGAAAAAAGAAGCAAAGTTTCCGCTTGTCTCACAGAAAAAGATACAAGGATTAATTTCATGAATGTGACAGATACAGATAGCCCTAATACTGCTTTGTTTAAGTACAATACTTAAAATAGTGCACCGTTTCTGGTTTCTATTATGGCACCTGTCAGTTATCAAATCTAATCTATAGCGTCGTTAGTTTATGTATTTGGTTTATTATCAGTTATTTCTCGCCTGTTTTTTGCTTTGTTTCTATATTTTGCAAGAAGGTTCAACTAATGCTGTGACCAGTAGTGTAATACGTTTTGAACGCAAAATTTGAACTTGAATTCCGATTTGACTCATAAAGGCAAAAATCGATGACGTTGGTTAAAATATAAAATAGACAGATAGGAGTTTGAGAATTAAAGACTCGCAATAGTCCTTCCACTTTAGTGAGGAAGCTAAAGTCACGCCCAACAACTTAGCAGAATCAGTTTGTGCGATAATATTATTAGAGATTTGTAAACTGGAATAAGAACCAATTTTCTTCTGGATCATATGAAAGAAAATGTATTTAGTTTTGTTTAAAGTTTAAGGACAAATCATTTGCGCAGCACCAGCTGTATTTTCTATTCAGCATATTGCTTGCCAGATTCTCTTTCATTCTTAACATGTTTTAAGAAACTTGTTTTTCACTACTCTGGCTGATGATGGCGCTAGTTCCAAAATGTATTAAATATTATTGCAAGGAATAAGAGGATTTTGTTTATCTCATTGAAATCTATTGGCCTGCAAGGCAATACAAGCTTCAAATTCTTCCTGCATCCAAATTTAACATAAATGTTAGATTCTGAACAAGGCACGTTCGTATGACACGTATCTAATGATCACTACAATTGAAGGAACAAGACTCTTGTATAATACCTTAACTGTTGGAGTATTCAGTGTACAAACATTGCGTTAAATATTAATATGATAAATTAGGCACTATTTTTGACTAGTTATTTATTTGTTTGTAGAAGTTCATATCGTAAACTCTAGTTTCTCGCGAAGTATACTCGCACGGAAGTATTAAAAAATTGAGGCCACTATAAGTCAGTAATTTCAGAAAAAAAAGATGCCAGTTTATACTCTTTCTAAGGTCATACACTAAAGTTCTTTACTCGTAATTCGCTTCACACCTCATATTTTACCGAAAGCAACAATACTAATTCTTACCTATAAACAAAGGTTCCTTCACAACCCTTGCCCAGTAAATCCTCGGGATCAAAAACAATTTTACCAATTCGTACCAATCCATCTGGTAATTCTTCAGCAAATGAGGTAATGCTTCCACTTTTATCATTTACACTAGACTGACTAGTTCTCGACCCATTTTGAGACCACTGTTGAAATTCTCGAACCTATTTCATAGCAAACGTATGATTTAAACGAATTTCGCCCAGTGCAAAACAATTTCATTGAACTACAAACCTGCATTTGCAGATACCAAAACATCGCAATTACACATCCAACTAGAATTATTAACAGAAGCTTGAGGCCTTTATTATCTTGTTGATTGATCCATTCCTTAACGTTTTCGTAGGTATTCCTTAATACCCTGACGAAACCGTTTACTTTTCTTTGTTCTTGATCGGAATTTGTTTTGTTCTCTTCAAATTCAGTTTGAACTCCAATGGAATGTGTATACGTTGGTGCTGACTAGATGGTTTAAAACCAAATGAATAAAGTATTATTTGCAGATATGTAATACGCACCTGATGCATTTTTGATGGTGTATTTCCACCACTTTCGTCGGTTATTAACTTGAGGTAATTGTGACTGTTACCAGCTATTAATAATTTTGTGGAGCTATATTCCGGAATGTTATAGTGTCCAATGAAAACTATAGTAAAATTTTCTTTGTATGGAATGTTTTGAAACAATGATGAATCAATGTTATAATATGCTACAACGAGAATATTTCGGTAAAGAATCTGGTAATAAACTCAATCAAATACACTAATTACCGTCATCCAAATTATAATTATGACCGGGAATTTTATACTCTGGATATGCTTTTGGTGTTTCTGAACTTCCAGGGCCTTCTAAAAGCAACGGTCCTACCTCTGATGTTGTGATTTTCACTAAATTTTGGTCAACTAAAGATGGTAAAGCATATAACCCATGTACATGCTCACCAATGTACAACGTTGGACTAAAATTTTATTTTAATGCTCTTTCATGTACATTTGAATATACAGGATGAGTTTTTTTATCTTAAGACAACGGAATATCTCTAAAACACTGCATCACATAAAAAAAAGATCTTAATAAGATTTATTATAATGTAGGGGGTTCACTGAATGGTGCCGAACTCGATCCCCTCTCACCTCCCCCCAGAGTGGGAGGGGGGACAATTTTGAAATCTTAAATGGAAACCCCATTTTGTATTGCAGATTTGGATTCTATGTAGTTTTTGTTTGGAACCTTTTTTCGATTCGTAACAGATTGCGCTGCAATCGCAAAAAAATATGATTGTGAACGTCTAGAAAAAATACGCAAAAAAGAGAAGCAAGCAAACATGATTTTATGTTTTTTTTATTTTAGCATAAACTAACATTTCAAAAAGCCATGTGTTCGAAAATGTGCCCCTTCATTTCGATACATTTATTTATTCGCAATTGGAATGCTATTCAACGATACAAAACCGTACTTTATTCAGTACCCCCACTTAGTATCCCCATTTAGATTATTAATTATTAATCCAATACAAATTAGTTAGTGTTGAATATTTGAACAATAATGGAGGCTATAACATTACCAGAAAGAATTGAAATGATTTACATCTATGGAGAAAGTGGTAGGAATATCGATGATGCTGTTTATCTTTATTCACAACGTTTTCCCAACAAGGTGCGATCGCGCGCTTCTTTTTACCGAGTCGTTCAACAGTTCTCTAGCGAAGGAAGTGTACAGCCAAGAAAACGTAATCGCCGAAAAACAATTGCTGGAGAAAATAATGAAATCGCGGTATTAGCATTAGTACTCAAAAAATAGCTCGCGGATCAGGAATTTCTCAGTCCATTATCTGCCAAATATTGAAGCGTAGAAAATGTCGTCCATTTAGAGTTTCCATGCATCAAGAACTTCATGGCGATGATTTTCAAAATCGAGTGCGATTTTGTCAATGGGCGCTTCAACGGATACAAGACAATCCCATTTTTTTTGCATCGGCACAAAATGCATTACTGGGGTAACGAAAATCCCCATTGGTTGCGCCAAGTTGAACATCAACGTCCTTGGAACGTACATGTTTGGTGTGGAATAATTGGCAATAAGCTTATTGGTCCATATTTCATCGATGGAAACTTAAATGGTCAAAAATATCGAAACATCTTGCAGAACGAACTTCCAGTGTTACTTGAAGACCTTCCCTTGGACGTACGACAAACAATGTGGTTCCATGACGGTTGTCTAGCACATTATTCAAGAATAGCACGAGAAATATTAGATCGAGACTACAATCGTCGATAGGTCGGAAGAAGGGGGCACCGAGTTTGGCACCATTCAGTGAGCCCCTACATTATAAAAAACCTTATTAAGATCTTTTTTTTGATTTGATGCGGTGTTTTAGAGATATTCCGTCGTCTCAAGATAAAAAAAACTCACCCAGTGTACTAAGTGAACGAACGGAAGCTGGGGATGAGTAAATAACGCAAGAGCGACTATATGGTTCCCGTTAGAGCAGGAAAAAGTATACGCATTATTATACTCGGTCAGTGTTGGTGAAATATTTAAGAAATTTTGGGCCCGTAATAAAACAGTAAGCAATAAAACAGTTATTAGAATTACATATAACACAAAAGGAATATACTGGTAAAATTAGGATAAGGAGTCTTATAAGCGAAGGTGAATTTCAAAGGCGATATTCATTCGTCGAATGCAAAACAAATGATTCCAAATTACGTAACTTCTCCTGCTCCCCTTTATATATTTTACCAAAAATAATTGGTCCTTGGAATCCGATAAGTGTTTAGCGCGAATATTTCTAAAGAGTTTTCGAACGGCCATGATTAAACCAACGCATTAAGAGTTTAACCGTTGAGTGAACGAATTGTAAAGAGATGCATCCTTTTCAATTTTTTTTTTCTTGACAAGAATATTTCTTACACAAAGCATAAGTGACCCCTCTATGGGAAAATTTCAAAAATAATCTTGAACAATCGTGTAGCTATATTACAGTTTATGAAGCATATCAAAGTTTTAATTTCTGTATACAGTAAAACCCCGGTTATCCGTGTTTTTATTACTCGTTCTTTCGATTACCTGTGCTACGCTCTGATTTAATTTGTCGTGTTCGGTGATACTTATACATATACATGTAACTTTTTTTTTTTGTATGAAATAGTATTATAGTTAATGAGTGTAGTTGAATTAGCGCTCTTGCTTTGTTCATATGTATGTATGTTGCTTCCACTTTAGAGAACATACATATATACAATAAAAAATATAAAATGTCTCAGCGTAAAAAAGTGGTGTTATCTAATTCTAACTATTTAAATATAGTAGTATATAGATGATGTCATAAATATGTGCATAAAATGTATTCTTGTTGGTATATTTATGACATGAACGCGTGGGGTACATAATAAAGTTTCATTTCAATTATTCGTCATTTTCGATTATTTGGCACCCGAATGATGATGGTCGCGAATAGAGATTTTACTGTACATGAATAATCTTTGCAATTGTATCTATTAGCCGCTACAAAGTTATATATTTTTATAGTCCGTTTGTTTCGAGTTTAGTGATCAACGAATGTATTGTACTAAGTGGCTATATAGAGTATTTATATTTTAGTTATTTCCGATAAAACAACATTCGTATAATATGCGTTTCAAACGCTTTCATTGTACCAAACTTGCTTCAGTATATCTTATATACCAAGATCTCACTTTAGACCTGTCGATTGCGTTGTATGGTAAGAAAAAAGGATTTCTATAAGTTAACAAGGTCAAGAAATACGCATGCTACTCTGCTGGGCAGTTTCACGCTTCGATATACCATCTCCAATCCGTATGCTATCCCTGTCTAACGCCAAACACTCGCCGCTATTCTCTGCCATTGTCTAACTAGTACAAAATGCTATCACCACATCGATCTTTTCAATTTAAATCAATTCAACATAGCCCTCATTCGATGTACGGAGAGGTGAGGAGAACGCTGCGCTAGGCATGCGTAAACACAGGCGTAAATTCACTTTCAGTTTAGCAGCGTTCAATTTATTTCGCTCATTTCCTAACAAGGCGTTGCTGGGTCTTACGATCGTCGAATTTTATAACGGTTAGTAAGTTTTGATCGCGGTCAGTTATTTTATAAAAAAAATGGAATATTATAAGCCCGAGAGAAAACTATTTATTATAAAACAATTTTACGGTGGCAATTCAGCAGAAGTTACACAGGATTTATTTGCAGTAAATTATCCCGAAAGATTAATTCGCAGCGCAACTACTATTCGTAATAAAGTCCTAGCAAAAAATGTCAGTGACATCAAAATAAGTTTGTGCATTAGTGGAATAACATCCTAGTATGACATCTAAACAAATTGTTTGCCGATTTAATAATAGTGCAAAAGTTTTAAACCTTTTACAGAAGAATATGCATCGATCGCACAAAATTAGCACATCCCAAGAACTTTTACTCAATGATTATTACTGTCGCCTGGAATTTTATGAACTAATGATAAATAAATATCCCGAACATGAATATTTGTTCAATATACTATTTACGAATTTTATTTACTATATTGTTAGGTTTTTCTTAGAAGCTATGTTTATCATTTTATTATTATTGACCTTTAAAATTCCTTTCCTGTTTTTTTTTTTTTGTAATATTGTTTACGAGCTCCGTCACTGAAATTTATAGCTTACATTATCTGACGCTTCCATATAAAAATAAGCATGAATAGATTTTAGTTATCAAATGATCACTGTCTTATTATTCCCCTTTTCACTAATACAACTGTATTGTTGGATTTAATATTACATACTTTTACAAGCTTCATAAATCCTGTTTGCAATAATTCGCTTAGATAATTGGTTATTAATCTGTTATTTATACCATCAATAGCGATATAAGAATAAGCAAGATCATGCTTGTTTTACTACAGCTGACAATAAGCTGTGACGGTTCGCCGAACTTTAATAAATCTGTACTCCGGCTTCGTGCGTAGGTATATACATACGTCTACAACTGAAATCCCTCCCATTTCCAGTCGCTCAGACTGCAATCGACAGCTCGCAACTTTTCTCCCAGTATAGGAATTGTTTTTTTTTTTAGGAGATTAGGTTTATTATTTATTATAATATCTATTGACATAAAAATATTTTTCACAAATGTTTATCATCTTACACGGGAAACTTAAAACAGCTTATATTCTGGTCTTTTTTGTTATTTTTTTAAATAATTTACATAACACACGTACGATCCGCAGTGGTCATCTTTCTAGTATTGCTATATGGAATGTAAGTGATGTTACCTATTCGCAAGCCCAAGTGAAACTGTCGTGGGAATTGTGAGATCCGACAATCTCAGACCCCATAAGATATATAGTGCCTCCTAGCGGTCGATTTCGGTTTCACAAGTGCTTGTGCGATTGCGTCTCTTTATAATTCCTTCACTCAAGGATTTAGTAGCTCCGCCTACTAGCCGACCAGCCGTTACTAATGCACCCATCGACAGCTTAACCGGATGCACATTGAAAATACTCACTATAATTTCATATGTGATGGCTGGGTGACAAATGGTTGATTGCGGTTCGTTAAAAGTTGTGTAGCCAAATGCGCCAACGTATTATTCGCGAGACCAGTGAATGGTAATGATATAAGGCCGTTAGGATCTAAAATATAGGCGGCAACTATTGGACTACCAAGATCAACTTCCCACAGTAAGTCGCCACCTCTTCGATCCATCGTCACTAATTTTCCAGTGGAACTCGATGTAAAATGCACCAAATCTAAAATTTTATATTATGTACGCAGAGTATAGACAATAATTCTTTGTAATTACTATATCTTAGACCCATTTCTTTACTCATCGGACTCGCAGAGTAGTCGTAAAAACTAACGTTCCACTTTCGATTTCCATTGCGACTGTCAACCATCATTATGGAATACAAAGTCCGTCCAACGTAAACAGCATCTGGATTGTGCACAGGACATGTGGATTCAACGTTATCCCAACTTAAAATATGTTGCTTGTGACCGGTAATAGGGTCTAAAATAAACCAGGTATCCTTCTTTTTTCCTGAAGCAATAATAAATTTCATGATGAAACAAGTAGATAACAATTTTTATAATAATTTTACAGAATATGACTATATTCTTCTGGTGTGGCGACTGCCACACCAGACTTCTTCGGGGTTTTGGGCAGAATCAAACCTGTGAACGAGTGGGTTAAATGGTACTTACAATTGGACTGTGATCTGTGGAGAAGGTAATACAGTGAAGCTAAAGAAGTAAAGAAACTGAATTTCTCATTTATGTAAAGATACACAAATGGTATTACTTATAGCATTTTCGATTTAAGAGCACGCCGTAGTAAACTTCAATGTGTTTCAAAATCAAGAGATGTCGCTGCGATCAGCGACAACATTTATAATCAATACAATACAAAGATTTGCATTGTTCTAAAATAAAATATTAAAAAGACATAAAAAAGGAATCTTATAATATAAATTAAAAATATGCTTCTAAATGTTAAAGAAAATAGAGATGTTTATAAGAAAACTAAATAAAAATAATCCGCAAGAAAATTAGGAGGTTTTCAAAATTAACTAAAACCTTTATTTTAATTTAGGGAATTCTCGAACAAATCGCCTCTTTCTCCGGGCAATACTCCGTAATGTAGACCTCTTGTACGTACGTGTAAAAGTGTTTTAGTAGTTATATCTACTGACGACAGCATAAATATTCTTTTGTAAAATGCAAAATTTGTATAACGATTTTATATCAAATGAATCTACCAAAACATCTGGTAGGTGCGCATACGTATTCGTATAAAATGTGCGATTTTGGAAATTCTCAACTTTCCGGTTTTGATTCGATCATCCAAAATTCGTTTTCCGAACTGACGGGCGGTGTTTGTTATTTATAGACGTTGTGCACACTTAAATCACACTAAATTCACTCAGGGACACACAGTATTAGTAATCTGTATAATTTTTTATTAAGAAAAATAATAAACTTTTGTTGTAAATAAGTTTAATAAAGATTTAGTTACGTATAAAATAAACACGAAATATGATCCTATATTCCACCGCGCTCCGTGTGAACTATTCCCATTATTGAAATCATCAGAATGCCTACAACTTATACGAGTATGTGGTGGAATTGGAATATTATTCCGATTCGGTTATTTCGGTTATTGAAATCTGTCGAGTATATACATATTTCTTCTTATTTCTCATTTTTTGAAATAATTATGGTATACAACAATTTACAAAAAACACTAAACTAACACTTATAATACCACGTACAACACGTAAAATAAAAAAAAAGTAATGTTAACAACTATAAAACTATTAAAAATTTTCCACAAATTATAACTTACATACAAGGACAGCGTTTAAAAAATATATGATATAATAAATATTATATTATAATTAAATATACAGCTTATGTAAAGTAAAGTAGACGCGAACGTGTTGCCTGTTACTCACAAACTACTGAAACATGCATTCGTCCCTTTTTGCGTTTATAGGAAGTTATTTGGTTTATTATTTCTATTTCATATTTTCTTGGTTGTAAGATTTCAAAGATACCAAGAAATCCCGCGGGTAGCCAAGTACACTACTTGGTCTTGTACACATATACTGTAAACGACAAATTTAATTCCGTATTCGAAATAGTAAGTAAGAGTGAGAAAACACAGACAAATTCCAATGTCTGATTTTTTGGTGGAAAACGCTGAAATGCGCAATGGGCGAATATTGGTATCAGTTCTTAGTTGCTAGGCAACAACCAATGCCCACAATGGGCACCACTCCCAATCAGGGTAGCATTGGTTAATAAGCACTATTAAACTGTAAACAAACTGTCAAGAGGTTGGAGCTCCGAGGAGGTCTCTCTATTGTACATCAGAGAAACTATTTTTCCCATTTAAATACATAGGATCTTCTTTTGGACAGAGAGCTTCTAGAAAATGTGTGCATCAAATTAATTCAAAAAAGCTTAATCGCTTTCTCCTATGGTAATGAAGCGATTAAGCTTTTTTCATGGAATTTCATGGTACCGTATCTTCCTTCTTACTCAAAACATTTGAAATGTGAGTGGATAGGATAGATACATGAAAGGTGCAGCGCTGAGAGATCAATCACTCAGTAATGCTAGACAATAGGGCTGTCGAAACCGGAAATCGAGTATTACCCAAAATCAAGTTTTCCGCGCAATTTGGTTCTAGAACCGTTTTTGGGTAGTCGCTCCTAGGACCGACATGCACACATGAGAATTTATGAGTTTTATAAGTTAATTTGCAGATATTTTTGCCAAATTGCAGAATATAGTCCCACAAACATTTCTAGACGAGAATGCTTAATTTAACAACAAAAGCGGTTAAAAATACTGTAACGAGCGCCAATTTTTAAACTAGCGGTTTCGTTGGGCGCTCCAGGATGGCGCTAGCGGAGCGGAAGAAAGGACTACATACGAGGTTCCTAAGAGGAACGACAGAGGGCAGTACCGGGTCGAAGATTCGTGATTATTCTCCTGAATCTAGAAGCACGCCCTAGATGTTTCCCGAACAATCTCGTAGTCCCGGCGCCAGATATAAAACAATAAAATAACGCGTGGTTATTGGTCAGTCAGTCAATCGATACGAGTTGAATAGTGCGGATACCGAGTAGAGATAAATACGAACGAATTAGTACGTGTAATATAAATATCGGTGCAAATAAATCGTTTACATAAATTAAGACATTAGTAATTAAGTGATTTAATTAATAAGTGATTTGTAATAGTAATGTAGTGAGTAATTTAATTTTAGTGTTTATTTTGTTCTTATTTAACAGATTTTAAGTGGTTCGTAAGTGTGTTAATGTTAATAAATCAAGTTAATTTAAATATATCGCCAGCGTATTTTTCTAAACCCCGACAAAGTTTTAAGAATAGAAAAACGTTACAATACAATATACATGTTTGTTGTATCTAATTTCATTATTAAAATTGCAGTGTGGTGGTTTTGATAAGTGTGGTTTTTGTGGGTGTGTTTTTTGTATACACCGCTATTTGTGTTTGACACCTGCGTTTTACAAGCAATATGTTATCGGAGGTTCCATCTCCTTAAAAAAAAATAAAGAACAAATAGCAGAGGGATTGATGTTATTCAGATAGTTTATTAACAGGATTACCTTGCGTGCATGCTCTACCTCACATAAAAAAATAAAGAAAAAAACTTCCGTTTTTCAATATTTGCTATGTAAAATAATACTACAAATCAATGTTAATCAGATAATATTATTTCTAGCTAATAGACATGGTTATGTATAATTAATGCAATAAGAAGTTAAATATCAATCAATTTTATCACTACATATTTGTAAAATAAGGGAATATGATGAAAAGTAGACATAGAACATTTTAAAAGGAACTAAATCAAATTCGATGTTTTTATATGTATTAAAATTAATTGTACATCACGTGTAAAAATCAATAGAACGTCTTTCAAGATAAATACTGGGCATGGAGAAGCCCATAGCTAACAGCTACATAAGTGAATCACTCTAATTAAGAAGGCAATATTAAAGAGCGCTAAGTCAAAGGCGCTATTAAGGAAATATTCTTACAACTACATATGTCATTCAACGACAAGAGTTGATCGTCAATAGTTGAAGTAAAAGAACGCTTGATGTACATATATTCTACAGCAACCTGCACACACCCACATAACTTGGTGGGCGTTCTGCGATAATATAATTCAGTGTGTTAGCAGAGATTATACAGATATCTCACTTGTTGTCGCAGATAGCTCCGTCTTAGAAACTCATTCCGGTATTATAAATATACTTATTTCCACAACCGCGAGCTGCGAAAATAACAATACTACACTATAGCAAACTGTAAAAGTTAATCAACAGCTCTTTTTTTGTGGAACCCAGCTGACCTGAGGTCTCTGGAAACACTGCAGCGGGTTAGCTTTTCTTATTTAATCTCCCATTTCTTTTCCCCATTTAATTATATCTACTATCCTGCATTCATTTTTGCCTTGCTAAAAATTGCCTGTCTTTTTGCGTCTAAAGCCTGGCATTCACACAGAATAAGGTAAACATTCTCTGTCATCCCACACTCTGCAGTTGGTATCTTCAGTGCTGGGCCCAATTTTTTGTAGGTGTCATTTCAGGGCACAGTGGCCTGTAAGGAGACCTATTACGGTGCGAAAGGTGCATGAAGGTGAGTCCTGCAGTAATTCGTTAGTGTTCTTCTTTGACGATTCCTTAATAAAGGTCTTTCGGGTCTTTCCGTGAATTTGCCTGGTTGTTTTACCCCGGTGTTCTTTGTGTTTGTCTTTTACCCAACTTCTTACTTGGTCTCATATTGTGTTTTAGACACTCCTAGAACAGGTTCTGGATCTATATATGAAGCCGATGATCCTTTCTTTGCTAAGTCATCAGCTTTTTCCTTTCCTTCGATTATCGAATATTTCGGGCACCCACAACAAAGTCACTTTATTACGGTCTGTCAGACTATTAAGTTCTTGAATACATTCCTAAACCAGTCTTGATTGTATTTTGGGGTTTTTAATGCCCTCGGTATTGCCTGGCTGTCTATTGCAATATAGATCGGCTTATTTTTATAAGCCCTCTGGAGCCTTATTCTCGAATCTGAGGGAGTGGAAACTCCGAGAGAATTGTCAAAAAATTTCTACGATTTCAATAGTTGCTATTCTCGAGTTTGAATTCTCACGTTTTCGTTGGAAAGGACTCCCGAAAGATTCTCCTACAATTAAGTAAAAGAATTTGCTGGAGAAATTAAATGGGCTTCGCTCGGTCTCACTTCTGTGGTTTTCGCGTTTGTTGTTATATTCATGAATTATATCTAACCTAACCTAAGCGATCCTATTAAAAGTAGAAGTAATAGATAATATAACTTTATTAACTATAATATTTGGTTGTAGAATAACCAACTAAAGCTGGTTGAAACACTATCTTATATATTCTCCCTAATTTTATATATTATTTATTGTGATGGATGCTGAGGAAATATTGTTGGCCGAGGAAATATCTAAAAATAAAGATCAAGCTGAAGGACTTTCTGTAGCACCATCAAGACAGTTTCTGCTCAGAGTAAATGCATTTGAGCAGTTAAGCAATAATTTGTTTCAATTATAATAAAGCTTCAGTCAGAAATATAATTTAATGATTGTAAGCTTACGTGGCGAAATCCGAGCTACTTATTTCGGCATGTTTGGTTATGTACCCTATTAATCGCTGCTTTTGTATAGCTGTAACATGAACATGTCTAGACTTTTTCTCTACCATGATTTTTATTTTAAAAAATGCGTTAAAGTAATATCGATTAACGTAAAGAAAACGATCACTATATTTTAAATTAGAATGAAAACAGCTGTTATAAATACATCTCTTTCTACCGCCGCTTTTATTGGTCCCTTTCCATTACTGTTGATTTAATTTTTATAGTTTCTTTACTTCACTATATGTTTGTTTGTTTGGTTGGTTGTCTACTAAGGAGAAAATCTGATACGGGCGCACAGATAATATCGGATAATATTCCACTGTAATGCTACCAACTGTTGTAACAATTTTTATAGCAAGTAAACTATGCCTCAAACAGTCATAATTTACTGCATGACTATAATGCATTATGATAACAAACACATACTTAATAAATAACCAAACAAACAAAGATATCACAAAGACTATAACTTAGTAATAGACACATAAAATATTCAATCACTGTGCGCTACGTGAGATTTTCTTAATTCAGGCTTTTTACCTTTCAACTGAAATATGTTTACCTTGGCATACTCCACAAGCCCATATAAAATGATTAAAATATATATTTATTTACCTGTGTATAAAATTCCATCTGCACTTCGACATGGTGACGATGCAACCAATTGTGGTATTGTGAAAGGCAACTTTTTTAATGGTACTCTGTTATTTCCCAGTAAATATAAAGATCCGTCCCGTGGATCTGGCAAAAACAAAGGTACTATTGCATCCGTTGTGTTTATAGGTACTTGAACGACAGGCCCTACATAACCATACAATTACTTAAATTGCATAACTTAATTTGTTATTATTTCAGATATATTATGTTCTAAAAAAACACATCAATCTTTTATATCACTACTGCTTACTATCACTTATTTTCCAACGCTTCTTTCCAGTTTGTTGTTCTAATGCATGTAAGTTCCCGTCCAAGGTGGAAAATAATAAAACCCTGTCATTTGATTCGTGTGCGAGATCTGTACTTTTAACAGAATGCTAAAAAGAAACATTATGTTACCTTTGAACACATCTATCCATTGCAATTCGCTAACCTGTTGCGAGACAGCACTAGCTTCTGATATTGCAACCCATGTCAATAGACTCACACAAATCCAAAAAATATGTTTATGCATATTAGCAACTTGAAATTCCCATGTGCGGACATTTAATCCTTATTTTTTTTCTAGCTCACCACAAATATTTATCGGGTAAAAAAATAGATAAGCACTAATACGGTATTAATTTCTATCGTATTTACATGTAGTCATCTTCAAAACACCATCTTATAATTACCTATAAATATTAAATATTTTGGTTAAATTCTGATAAAGCGCGACATCTGTTGGCATCATATAGTACGAATTTCCTAAACCACGTCTACTTTTTAAATTTGAAAACAATAAGCAACACCACATGTTTTAGAGAGTGTGGTCCTACATTTAGTTTATTGATCTGAAATTCTGAAAGGTGGTCCAAATGGACAATGGGTAGGTTGATATCTGTAAAACTGATGTAATTTTATATAATGGGTATATGCGGCTACATACTTATATGTGCACATATGTTGTAAGTTATAAGTTATAATCACAGGACCTGGTTATAACTTATAAGCAATGGACTATAAATATACGTTATAAACAATTATGGTTATATGTATTATAATAAACAAAGGAACATACTTAACACAAAAGTCGGGTTTAATTATTTACCGGTTGCAAAATGTTTTCTTTAAACATTTTTAATATCGATATTAGGTATGATGTGGAAGTTTGAACCGAAGATTATTGATCTACCGCGATTGCTATAATGGCCCTAAACAGATTTTGTCAAGATTTACGAATTTCCTAAACGATCGTCTCTTGTAACGGGCAGTGATCCGATATCTCTGGCACGGAATCACAAAAATGACAATATTCGTGCGAGTAACAGCTGTGATAGAGAAACCTGCAACAAACCTAACTTAACCCTAATAGCCAAATTTAAATTTCCCGCAATTATTGTTAATAATATCAACCTTGAAACATAAAATTACCCACCATTTTGAACTACATTAATAGTTATTTTAATGCCTTTACGTTGAATTCATTAAAAATTGTGGCGGGAAATTTAAATTTGGCTATTAGGGGTTTGTACATATAATGGAGTAAAAAATATACAAGTTTTCATATATAAGCAATTGCTGTAGCGTTTTACACCTCCGGCACCCTCCAGCTAATTCACTTTAGCTAAAGTGAACAAACTGGAATAAACTGGGGCAGAGACAATACGAGACGTGGAAGTGGGCACAAAGTGAGTCTACAAAAAGGTTCGGAATAATTTAATTGTTTCGTTTGAAAAAGTATCAAAGAAAATATCGAATCAACTTGAAATTTGCTGGAACTTATCATGGTTTAGTGTACATACTTAATTGTTTTTTTTTTTTGAAGGGCAGAGTTGTTTTGTGGTGGCCTCTAGAATTTTAGACCTGGATAAGCCAACAGCTACAACGGCTACAACTGCTTGATTTAACATCCGAATTGCATATGAGATACATTCATTATAGGATTGAATCCCATTCTTGAAAAAGTGTTTCAGCCCCACACTTTTATACTTTGTGCATTGCCATACGATAAATAAATGAGTAATTGATGGAACATTTCAATACTAGCGAATCTAGCGATCAGTTATATGTAATACTTATTATCAGTACTAATTATAGTCAAAATAATAGTCAAAATGGATTTGGACATTAATGATTGATTACACAGAAAGCTTTATTTTCTTTATGTATGTAATGTATATGTGAAACAATTTATGTATATGTACTTTTCCCCAATTTTAACATAACTCATATATGGCCATATGTCTTTGTACGGTTCCATAATAAAAGCTTTTACATAATTAATCATAATATAATAACATTGGGCGTAATGATTCTGCATCGCTATTGAAGGAATCACTCCTGCAATTAGCCGCTCGTAATAAAACTATTGAATATTAAAAGTATATAAAACTACCAATTTGAATGTACCGCCAGATTAATTGTAGTTCGGTGTGCACAAGTCGGTGGCGCGCAACCTTTTCGACACACTAGAGCATTAAGTTTCCTCCCTAGGAGTACACCTAATTGTTCTAACTAATTTACGCAAGACTCAAGTGCTGACGACCACAAACAATGTTTTTGAATTCCAGATCTTTTTTGCCTTTGGTTAAATTGCTATTACTATTACCCTTGTTTATATATTTCTTCAGTTATTCAACCTTGTTGAGCCACAACAGGATGATTGATAGCTGGCGCACGATGTAAATGGGATTTTACATTGTCACATTGCGCCATCTGTCAATTATCCTATTGTAGCTCAAGACGGTTGAATAATTGTAAGAAATATAAACAAGGCTATTACAAAAAAAAATAATTACCACATAAATGTTTAGTTTTGGATATGTTTAATTTATTAAAATTACTGTGGTGATACAATTTCTTTTTGCCAATTGAATATACCTAGATACACAAACAATAAAATTAAGACTCTAACAAATACATCTTATATAATTTTTCTTCTTCTTCATTTTTAAAGACAGGATTAAATCTAAATTCATATATTTTTTCAAAACCTTCCTCGAGCGTGGGCTTTTCAAACTTCTTTTTATAAGTATTAAGGATGATATCGTTTATTTGCGCATGACTCTTTCTAGTTAATTGTCTAAACTTGTTATTGTGTTGACAATGTTTATGGCTGAGGTTCATATGAAAACATTTACATCGTACCCCAAACGTTTTGCATATTGTCAAGAACGGTTTTCGCGCAGCAGCGTTCGGATTTGTATTATCAATCACAACCGATTTTTTTAATTGTACATTTTTCTGAAGTAATTTATAACATGCATCCGTTGAGCCTAAAGTATCTCTATTTATATGCACATAACCAACAGGTATTAGATGAGTTTGGCAAAAATGAGTTTTCCCCGATCCTTGACAACCAACCATAATTATTACCTCTGGACCAGGGTTTATAGGTAGTGATTCTGGATCATATACAACTGTTCTTGGATCAAATTCTGGCATTTGGAATGGTGCACTTTTGGCTCCAAGAAAATATTCTTCTGGAGTGTAGAATTTTAAATCCAGGTTAATAGCAAATAACCTATCTCCTACCGAGTGATCCTTACGTTTGTTTGGTGCCCAATTTTTTGGTCGACCAGCTGCATCACCAACGTACAAAGATTCTCCTATATCTACATTTCCTTGCAGTGATTTTACCAACTCATTCCACATTCCGGGTGCAGGTTTCCGATAAATATCTTTTTGAATGGCAAGGAATGCTTTGATAGGAACCCCAATCTTTTGAATCACAGCTTCCACTTTTTTTTTGAATTCAGGAATCAATTTCTTTTCTTGACCTACTCGAAATTGATTTGAAAATATTACAATTCTATAACCTTGTAAATATAATTCCTTCAATTTTTCACGTACATTTTGGAAACTCAGTTTCCAGTCGTCCATGTCCCTTGGAAATCTATCACCTGATTTTGTCAGTATGAGAGTACCATCCATATCAAATCCTGCAATGCGATCTCCTTTCATAGGAACATCAGGAGTGTAAATTAAAAGAGAATCGTCTATAAATTCCCAATCTCCTTTGAAACTTTCTGGTAACACAACTTCTTCTATAGAAGATGAATGTCTATCATCTGATTTACTTTTCTTGTTTATTTCATCATCTTCAATGGGTTCAAAAATTAATTCATATATATATTTGCCTATTCCCGCTGATACCCTATCCCCAGCATGGAATGTGTACATAACATTATTTATAAGAGCATAACCATTACAACCTGATGGATTAATGCCTTGGGGTACACATTGAACCGTCCTCTGCTCATAGTTTGCTTTTAAACCCAATTGTTCTTTTGCGATAACAGAATCTTGTATATTAGTTTCGCGGTTCCTTCCTATCCACACCAGTTGTTTATCTGGTAATGTGACAGACCTATAATTTCCATCCAATGGTTGAGCATAACAATTTGTCGCTTTACCCATCCCTAAAATATTTAAATATTTAACCTATTTCGTTTTTTATTGCATACTGCACTAATACATCTAACTAAGTAAGAAAATGAATATCTTCTTGCTACCGGATATTTTTGCATTGTATTTTATTTGTCATGATCGACTTTCGTACCTTTTAAAACGATTAGTTTTGAGGTTAAAAAAGATCTAATATAAAATAGGTCATTAAATATCCTTGCTATACAAATCTACGTTCCCCACTCAAAGCACATACTTATCTCGGAAATGGAAAAGCATGTATGCCTAGTAAACTAGCCCGTTTTTGCTTTGAAAAAAAAATAAGGAGCTTAGTCGAGTTGCAAACCCTCAGTTCTACCACAGAATATCGTAACAACCAGAATGCAAACTCTTTGTCGGCTCTTTTGATCTGAGTGGGCAAAATTTCGTGACCTTGATGTCAGTGTCTCGGGCGAAAAGTCGGAGTCGGCTTCGATAAAATTCCGTGCCTGACAGGACTAACCGAAGTGAATTTCGAGAATATGATACATATCCACGATAAAATGAAAGAATATCGCTTATTTTTACAATTATTTTACTTCATTTTCCATTATTTTCATAGGTATTTTATCGACACGCACTTGATAACACTATTTAAATTAACATACGAATATAAACTTGAAGTCAGCGACGGGTGCCTAATGCAAAGAGTGAACATAGCCGGAACCACAAGTTCTCGCCCGATTTAATGGCGGATCAAGTAGCGCGATGAGAATGCGCGAACCCTTCTCGCCAAGCCAAGTTGATGTTCTGGTTGTTAGATATTCTGTGGTTCTACCTCCACCCCACACAATAGGTTTGTTTGTTTGTCTGATCTAAGCAGATCCAAGAAATTTTACGCGTTTGTTTGTATTTTAGAGCATGATTTGTGCGTGTTTGTTTGTTTAGAGCAAGCAAATCCAGATCACAAAGAGGTTCCTCTTCCTGCTCGCGATCCGGCGTCCGAGAAATTACGAGCAATTTGTGCATACAAACAACGGACAGTCCGTTTTCAAACACATCACGCTCTACACATATTTTAAAATAATTTTAACGTGTTTTTAGTTTCCATTGTGCATTGTCCTTGATTTATTTTATTTAAAATTTTAATTTATTAATGTTTAATACTACAAATTCGAATGACGTAGCTCTTAGTTTCCTCTTAAGGCGGAATCCCACGGCGCGTGACTCGGCGAATTACGAGCTAGATTTGGCGATCCACGAGCCGTGGGAATTGCCAAGTTCGTCATTTATAGCTCGGCTTGAAGAGGTTTGTGTTTTCCCGATTGTTGTCGGTAAATTTGACGCGAGCCAAAGGAACGCCGCATTTCCGGCCTCGGCTCGTATAATTTCGACCCGATGGTGCAAATAAATTTCAGTAGCGTCTTGTAGCTGTGGAGGTTAAGAGCTATTTATTTTAAAAATGGAATGGTCAAACGACCTAGTTCTTGAATTTTTGTCAGCATACGAAGGAGAGCCGGCGATTTGAAATCCGCGAGATCCAAGTCACAAAAACAGAAACTGCAACACGTCTCCGCCGATCGTTCTAATTACTTTTTAACCAAACTCTCCGCTGTCACTGGAGAAACTAAAACCATGATGTGCCAAGCCAACACGAATCCACACTATGAACTCACACACCTCGTGGGAACGCCCATCTACTTGCCACACTTTGTCGCGAACCAAGCATGGGCAAGCTTCGACGAACCCAAGCCACGAGCCATGTTCGCCGAGTCACGCGCCGTGGGATTCCGGCTTTAGACGTACTGTTGTCCAGATGATGGCGAAAAGCCGAAACCGCTAGACACAGAGGAATTTAAAATATATGATTGGATAGAACATATAATTATTATTACTAATTCCACCACCAATCTGAATCTGCTATCCGAAACCTCATATCCGGTGCAATAATCACTAAGATTTATTGAACACCTACATATGTATATTTAATGCAAAGTGAATGTGTAGATATGTAGAAAGTACGTAAATATTGAGTTGATCGACAATTTATATCTTTTTCAGATCCGAATCTGGAAACCGCACAATAGATCCGGATCTGAGAACCGGATAATAGATGCGGATCGGAAAGCCGGATAATTTCAGATGCAAGTCTTAATTTTATCGGATATCAATAGCACTAATCTAAACCGAAGTCCATATGCGATGGCTATCTACATGTTTCTACTTTCAATAGCCGATCTTCAATGGCCGTCTGACCCACACGCTTGCTTTAGATTTATCTACCATGATAGTGAGAAACACCCTTCCACAGCAGTACCAAGCACTGACGTATACTGATGACGCGTCTACGAATGCATATGCTAACTATCACATGACTCGATCAATCAACGGGCAGCGAGCCAAGATACGGCTGGCCTCACTTCAATGTTATTTTTGCGTATAGTCCGACCACCCGCTCTTTCTCTAGATCCGTGCGGAGACCTATAAACCGTCTGAAACTGGAGCCGGTCTGCATATGGCTCCTCGCTTGTTTGCAACAATAAATATAAAGCGTGTTTGGTTGCATCAAATCATGGAAATCGCAAAGTTCGCTTTGTACTTATAAAAAAAATGTAAATGTGTGTGTGTACGTGTATTTATCGGTATTTTTACAGAAAATAAAAGCTTTTTAATGGTTAACTTGTGATTTGCAATGGTGGAGCCATGCCCCCATCCCCCTCCGTGGCTCTTTAAGAGGAGTCGTCACTGATATTAGAAATAATGACAGATTCACTTTCTTGGTTTTTTTTTTTAATCGAAATTGTGCACTCCAATATGTTTAGTATACGCGCAACTACTGTTACTGGTAATTAAAACAAAGGACAGACTTTATTATTTTTAATAGAAAACTTTTCAAAAATAAGGAATTTAACATTTTAGTTCTTAATATAAATTGTTACAATCAATGTTTTGCTCGTATTGATTAATATGTTTTTTATTATTAACACCTAAAGCTAATATGGCTTTTTAAAAATATTATAAGAACAATGTAAAAATATAAATCTATTCATATTTAAATGTATTTATATAATATACGTATAATAGCACTCATTTTTATTTACAACGTTTCTCTTTTTATAACTAATAGCGGTTATGAAAACTATTTACATGTAAATGAAGCACTCAATCAACAACAAAAAAAATAAATACACTTACATGCTTAAAGTACCTATGTATATCTTGAAAATTGTACATTAACGGCTCAAAATATTCGCAATATATCACAATTTTTCAAAGTCGCTGCACTATAAGCGCTTGTTTGCATATAAATAGATTAGTCTGAATACATGGCAGAAATGGCACCCTTTTAGAATACTGTTATATTTTCTTAAAATTGTTTTCAGTGGGGAACAATAAGATTGATGATATATTGCAAATATATTACAAAATTTGAGGAAAATAGAAAGCTATACGTAACTCTCACTTTCCGCATCAGTGACAAGTAACAGTCTCGCAGTGGCGTAGGTTGGGGGTGGTGGAGGGGGAGGTCTATAAATGGGAGGTAAATGTACAGGTGGGAGATGTCTAAGGGGCGGGGGCCTTCTAGGTGGAATAGGTGGACCACACAAACTTTCATTCGATGCACAGAAAGCTTCATCTTCTTCAATCCATGTGTTATCCAAAGATCTCATTCTTGCCGCCTGCCTAGCCCAATCTGACCGATGGAAATTCGCGTGGTTATAATTCAGGCCGGGACTATCTCGGTCATCTTCTGACAGCGTTAGTCCGGAGTCTCTGCTTAAGGATTTTTGATCTTTGCTGAGTTCGATACTGTCTAAAGATAGACCCAATGCTGAAAACGGCAATAGTTTTTATTTAAATATTGTGCATATTTTCATAAATAGGTTATTATGATTAATATATTTAATAATAATGATAGTTTATTTTTAAATAAACATATAATGTAATAAATGAAATATCGAAAAGAGACCACAGGATGCACTACAAATGCTGGTGAGTTAGCTTTGATCTTCCAGTGCAACCTGACAAACGAATAACATTAGTCTTTCTATCGGCGGAACAAATGTCTATAACTAACTTAAATTAATATTCTGTGATGGTGTTTGAAATTGACACAAACCAAAAACACAAGTGTACTAATAATTTAGAAAAAAAAAGAAATGTACTAAAAAAGATCTAAGTATCCATGGTTTCCTAAAATGAATGCATCGACAGATGGTACCTGAATTTGTACTGGACAGCTACCAATCCTAACGGTATAAACTCTGCAGGAATTTTGTTGTACAGTTTCGCTACCTGATAAGAAAAGGATCTTTCTAAAAGCGCACAGCGATGGATTGGAGGCGTCAGGATACCTTTGAAACGAATATTTAATCAATAATTAATATTGATGTACAGCTGTCCCATCCAAGACTGGGTCTTTGATTACAGCTCTATTCTTGATTTTAGGAAAAAGTGTTTTATACAAAAGTTTTACAGAATTCAATGCTACATAACCTAAAAATACCTTTGGCTATACAGGCTGTTCCAAAAGTGGGAAAACGCATACTTGGTCCGTTATTTTAAAACTATACTTAGCTTGATATAACAGTAAAATTAAAACTGATATAATTATATACAGGTGTCCACTATAGTTCTGAACATTTGGTTAATTTTAGCCCACGGTAACTTGATTTTTTAAATAGCAGCCTATATTTTTGCTTATGCTAAATTAACCCTTACGCAAACGCCTTTTAGTTCATACTAGACATTTGGGTCGCCTCATGCAGGATATTGTAGATAATTATTTTTAAATAAATCCAATGAATTTTCCACTAATTTTTAAGTCAGCTTAATATATAAACGCGATATAACTAAATAAAGCCGCAATTTAGTAAGCATACAACAGTATCAGATCAAAAAATACAAAATAAGTAATATGTTTTTTGAAAATGGAAAGAAATTTAATGTCATTCGTCTATGATTCACAAATACTATATTACCGATGTTTGGCAGGCTATGGTAATTGTATATTTCCATAACCTACCAAAAAACCGCTATATTTAATTCTTAATAATTAATAATAATTAAAGAAAGAGCCATCCATATAGGAAAATAAGAAGAATAGACTGAGGAAGGCATTTTTATCCATCTCGTAGATTTGTTGAAAAACTACGCCAAAATTTACAAAAGAGGGTAGAAATATGCTTAACAGAAAGAGTACATGTTTTTAAACATCTGTTATAAATTTTGTGAATTGAATAATGATTACTACGTGTAAATACTTTTAATTAAAGATGTATTTTGTTCTGGTTTAATGGTCCTTTGTTTTTTATTATAACGAAAAGACAAACATTAAGTCTTAGTTTAATGATTTGTGAATAAATACCTACTATTTAAGTAATTAAGTAAATATCTAATAAAATAAACAAGAAAATAAATTAACAATCACTGACATGTAAGAAGGACAAAGTATTCTTACATAATTATTTGTTGACAGATTTGACGTTTAACTATTATGCTGGTGAAATAATTCTCATGGCCTGTCCTATTAAAAATTGGTATTATTATTTATGCTAATTATCATTACATATCATTCTTTTTTCACAAAACATGTGTCATTAGTTTTATATTCTATTATTTAATACTAACACGTATTATATATTCGAGGCCTTTTTCAATTATGTAAGGTCTATATACTAAGCCAACATGAAAATTAATGGAAAATTCGATTTATTTAAAATCATTAATTATCTACAAAATTCTGCATAAGGTATTATAAATGTGTAAATTAAAAGGGCTTTGTGTAAGGGTTAATTTAACATAAGCAAAGATATAGGGTATTATTTATCAAGTAACCGTGGACTAAAGTTAAGCAAATAGTCAGGTGGGCAACTGTATAAAATTATATTGATTTTACTTTTACTGTTGTATCAAGCTAAGTATGTATGCATAGTATTTAAAATATGAATACTTAATACAAATGCATATACAAACTACGGCGGCTTAACCGAAAGCTTGCTGAACAGCCATTTTTTATAAAAGCGTAAATAACAATGCCGTTATTATAGATCGACATATAGTAGCTTACATAAAATGATGTTATTTTGCTTCGTAGAATTTGAAAATAGAATAATATATAGGGTGTTTCATTTAAAATAACGGAGTAAGTGCGCGTTTTCCTGTACATCCTGTATAGTCAAAAATATTTTTAGGTTATGCAGCATTGAATTCTGTAAAACTTTTGCATAAAAGATTTTATCCTTAAATCAAAAATAGAGCTGTAATCAAAGATCCAGTCTTCGGTAGGACACTTGTACATCTGCACGAAAATTAATTTTGTTTGGTGATGATTTTGTGGAACAAACAGGCCATTGACATTTTTTTTCTGGCATTCATATTTAGCCAATGAATATCATGCAACTTATGCGATACATGGTCATACTTTTTTGCCGAAAATCAGCCGCAGACAAGAATTCTGTACCCGTTGTGTGCGCGAAGAGCCATCAAATGTCAAACATGGACCATACACTTCAGATGCAAAAGCGAAGTGAGAAAGTACCAATGTATCACATAGTCAGTTAGTAGCCACTGTCACTTCACGACGATGAAAGTAAATTAACTTCAAACTGAGATAAGCAGTTCTTACATCAGTAAGCCAGGACGCTGCACACTCACGGAATCTAACCAAGTGGCACGGAGAATGTCGATCGAATAGTTACAATAGAGCGTCAGCAAGAAAAGCAACTTTTGCATTGACATCATCAAAGAAGAAAATTATTTGCAAGGGAAGCGCACAGGGGTCGCTAGAAAACGAGGCTTGGCCAATGTATTTAATATTACGCACCATTCGGTATTTAATTTCGCGCATAAGCGCACAGTACACTTACAAATACAAATTCACATCTGCCTGATAATAACACTGTTTTATGTTCAGCAAAGATGAAATTCACTATCCCAGACTCAACAACTAAAGACGGATCGGAAACAAGGACCAAGTCAATTAATGATTCACTGTTTGCGGTAATTCTAGGAGCTGTCATCATCTGGTTTAGGCCAACGGCATTTCGAATTTATACTTACAGTGTAAGCTGTCAGATTCCTCTGCCCCGCTATCATTAGCAATGTCTCCCAGAAGCGAGGTCACTTGAGGTCCAAATAGAGTTTGACACTGGTTAATGAGGATTTCAACAAGGGAAGGCAGCGTGCGCATCGGTGCATTTTGTGTTGGCTCCCATAAAAGGCTCGGTCCAACGCAGACACCTTTTTAATAAAAAAAAAGAAGGGTTAACAAGTCATACAACGTCAACTTTATTTTTTCTTACCGAGATTCGTCGCTGACATGAGGTTATATCTGGCCTTCTTGGAGACGTGGTACAACAAACATATTACATGAGCTAGGAGGACGTGATTCTCTCTTGGTAACATATTTAGTAATCTCCTAAGATGTTCCAGTCTTCCAGAATTCGTAACATTCAACCACTCTTGAGAGTTCCCCATCAGTAGCGGTTCTGGTAGGCTTCTTAGGAAATCTTTGAGCAACGCAGCCAGTAAGAGAGCCGGTGTATTAGATAATTCTTCGCAAACAGCGCCGCCTAGGTGTAATAAAAACAGTGAAAACAAAAAGAACTACTGAAATTAATTATTGATTTGGTGAATGTTAAAAAAAAAATATATGACGAGGATGAAAGTTTGTGAAATTATAATTTTCAAACTCTTTTCACTTTTTTTTTGTCCCGCAATTCATAGCAGTTAGATTAATTCGCAAAAAAATATTGGCAAAGAAACTCCGCCTGAAGAATCATTGAAAGTATTTTCATCTTCAGGCGATAGAAACATTTTCTCATTATAATTATAATCTCTGAGTTGAGATTCCGAATGGGGTTCACAGAGGTTGCCATCACGATGTCAAGAGCCGGTGTGCTGTATCAAATTGCTCTAATACTGTGAAAGACACATCGTCATATACATAAAAACTTTGTTTTGATGAATTTATAAATAAAGTATTTTTATATAATACTTCAGTGATGTATTCATATTTAGATTTTATTATACTTATATATTGTATAAACAAATAATTAATTTGTCAAAATACTGATTATCAATGATAATTTGGTTATAAAAAAGTTGAATAATGGTTTAATAAATTTAAAATCGTCATACCATTTAGATGTATATGAATTTACATATTTGGAAGAGGGGTTATTGTAATCAATAATTTATCAACCAAGCAAAATAAAAAAAAAACTGCGGTATGTTAAATAATACATTTGAAAATCCAACCTACCTTGCGTATCAACCTTCTCTCGTAATTCCCTCAGTGCTCTAGCTGACGCACATCTCCTAAATATTCCCTGAGTATGCAGACCTCTTTGAAGTAATGTTCTCAAAATGGTGTTTATGGCTGGTGGTAACATGTTATTTGAAAACAACCTTGATAACGGAACACCAAAAATTCGTCCGCTATTCTTTCGGAAAAGCTTCAAGTGTGTTCTAAAATAATTGTAAATTTAGACTAACTATTTTAAAGCAAATTTCCTTCTACTAACTTCCTAGGTGTTGGTTTGCAGTTTGGTTTCAGTTCGAATATTATATCACATGGCGACCTATTGTTATTACAGTGAGTCAAATCGAAGCCTTCCTCCGCACAGATCGATTGCCTTAATCTGAAATTAATAAATTAATTAATTTTGAATTTTTATGGGAAGACATTATGCCTAATTTACCGAGCTAATTGTATTGAATGCGGCCTTTCACAACCTAGTAGCGGGCAAGGGGCGTTATCTCTATCTCTGGTCCATATCGTGTAACCGCATTCTGGAACTCTAGTTTCATCTAAAGTCATCCTAGCGATGTCGCACGAGTGAATTTCTGGACCAACCCCTAGTGTTTTTGACTGAAATTTTTTACGAGCCCTATATTCTTTTTTCAAATTCGATTTTCTAATATAACACTTACACATTCTGTACCGCTCAAAGGATCCCTATAGACAACTTTAATGTTGGTGGTAGGTGGTTCTAATCTTAATTGAGCAGCTAAAGCTTGTTGTAGCTCTCGCCACCAAGAGTTTCTGGCAGCTTGCGTACAGAATGTAACTAAAAATGTTCTAGCTGGTGCGGGCCACCCTAACAGGAAGCCGGTTTCTGAATCAGAATAAGGTGCTAACCACAATTCTGACACTCGAACTCTTTCCTGAAATGAGAAGAAAAAGAAAAAGAATGTATTTTTACTGTAACAAAGTGAGTAGAAAGTACTGCTAATTTATTTATTCAATATTATTAAATTATGTTGTAACATCAGCCTGATAATAACATTTGTTAAAAATGATAAAAATGTATAAAGTAATTTGTGTTGCAATTTTTAAACTCTGTCAACTTTAATCTCTGATTCTTTGATGACGTATTACATATAGGTGTTGTAGACCACTGCAACCATATGATAGCAAGGCGGTAAATATATACAGTGTATGTTACACGGGCTTCCATTAAAAGTTTATGGAGAAGTAAATAAATGTGAGATTTAATTTTTTGTATAGTTAAGTCTGTGGGTGTAGGTAAGTTCAATTAAAATATTTTCAACTTCCGGTACTATTCCCTTATACCGGAAGTAGTTGCCAATTTTGTTTTTTCAAATGGAAAGGTGGTATTTTTATTTCAAATTTGGATTCTACTCTGAATTTTAGGTCAAGTTTAGTTAACATACCATTCACTTGTTCTTTACAAGATATTTGCTTTCTTAAAATAATTTTGTGTTATGCAGTGGTTGACAAACTTACATGCAGTTAGTACAGTAGAATATTTAATTTTCATTATAAATAATATTCACCAAATGGGGTATTTATTTCCGATAAAGGAATTAAGAAACTTTAAACTGACTGTAGGAAGAGAGGGGACAAAAGAAAAGATCTTCAATTTGTGATAACTCTTTTTTTTTAATAGCAACCCCTAACTTTCTCTGCACTAATCGATTGTTCCGTTAAAAAGTACGTATAAATGTTAAAAACCGTTTTTAGTTGAAATGAATACTTTCGGAGATACTTTAGAAAAAATTGTCCTAGCATAATGATTACAAGTACATGTGTCGGTTCTAGATGGCCAAGATTGAAGAATGCCAATAACTGTCATCTATAATACATAAATACCATAGACGATGGCATCATTATCTTGCTCTTCCATATTATCTAGATAAAATAAGTAACAGGAAAATAAAAATATTTATTCAAGAAACAAATGACCAATATATTATTTCTTCATAGATGTTGCTCAAAAGTTCTACCGCCTTGCTGTAAGCATGTAGTTATCCTTCGAAGTAACTATTCGTGCGTTGCGCGCTGAATTGATTTCACATCTAATTCATTTATAATTTTTCTAAATTATATTTATTATGTTTGTAAACATCATTTTTAAGATAAATCGGAAGATCTTGGAGGATATTTAAAGGGACAGTTGTTCGCCACCCATCTATCCTCGAACTTTTCTGTGAAGGTACGCCATATTTGGTCGGTATTATGTGGCAGAGCGCCATCCATCTGGTACCACGTATTCTGAGCTTCTTGTGGTAGAAGACGATACAAAAATAACATCCTAATATCTCTTCATATAGCGTACCAGTTAAATTATCGTCATAGAAGAAGACAGACACAATTCTATCATTTTTTATAACTAAAAGCACGTTGAAGCTGCTAGAGTTTTGGAAATTCCGCTCTCGAATTACTCGATGATTCTCTGAATTTAGCTTCTTCGGGTCCAAATATAATTGTTTAAAAACATTATCTTCTTGCGTTTGAACTAGAAACTACTCGCAGAATTCTCTTCAACGACTAATACCCAATGGTTCCATGTATTGAACTAAATTAAATTTAAAAAAGCACCATTTATTTTTTTTTTTAATTTTGTGAATTATTTTAGAAGAAATTCTTATCGCTACTTCTGCATCCCGTGTCGAATTTGTAAGATATGCCCTAAAATAAGCTAACACAGTGATTTCTGCGAGCTCGTTGTTCACTAACGGTTTTAATTGCGTTGGTTTATTTGTAAATGATCCAAAATCTTTGCAATTTTTGAGCAATCGCTTAGCATTAACAGTAGGTTTTAGCCTATTAGGGTATTTCTCGGCAAAAAGAGTATTCGTAGGACTTGTCCTACTAATACTTCGCTGACATTCTCCATATGTAATAATTAAATATAAATACAGTCTTCATTTGAAAATTGTAACCGTGATATTTTTATTGATACTCAAGTATGCGTTAGTATTTGTGTTTCTACGTGGTTTCTATTAATCTTTGAATTTCGCACTTTTGACAGATATGTGACAGGCGCATTGTTTGACCATGGCCACCTAGAACCGACACATATACTCGTAATGATTATACTGCGACAGTTTTTCTGAAATATCTCCTAAACCATTTTTTACAATGAAAATGAGAAATTATCACTGTACCAACTGCAAGCAACTTAAAAGTTCGTGAACCACTACATAACACAAAATTATTAATTTAGAAAAGCAAATATCTTAAAAATGCCGCCTTTCCATTTAAAATAACAAAGTTAGCAAACACTTCAAGATATGATAATCATATCTTAATATATATTTTTAAACGAACGATCGAGTTTTTTACTCTTTTCATCCATACAATAATCTCAAGTAATTTTTAATCCTTAAAAAAAACCATTGGAATTGTTTTCGAGTACCCGAGGCCACCTGCATAAGACCTCTGCTATTCTTGTCACGCCTACCCGATAAGCTGGGAAGCTAGACTGTAACCGTGCTCCTGGATATACGTCACCGACCGGATATTATGAGTGACGGCGATGGTACACCTTACATCACTCATTTTTTGAAGATATTGCTGAGGTACACGCTTATCATGTACGCGACGTATCTAATATTGGAATGAATACGTAAAACATTACAAGACTTACCTTAAGCTTGAAGGTACCACCATTCCTAGGTTTCGCGACCAATAATAAGTCATTGAACAGAAACAAATGCCTGGGTTTAATTGCCATTGGTAACTGCGGAGGAGACATGGCACAGGGAGCTTCCACGAGAAAAATTCTATTGCACGGCGAACTCATCATTAGATTTTCTGTTGATTGAAGATCGCCAAACGACTTTTTTCGGAAGGATTTGGGTTTCTGTAAATAAAATACACAAACTTTCACACTCCATACGTCATATATTTGGTGACGTAGTAAAATAAACAGGCGGTAACTAATTTTAGATTACATAATGTACCTTGTTTAGATCTTTATCTCAACTTGTAAAGAAGAACCATACAGTCTGAATTTATTTGAACACATATAAGCACGCTCGTGATTCTTAAAATAGTTATTTATCTTCTCGCTTTGATGCAGCGGGTAATTATTATCCTTGTTCTCAAGGAAGAGAGATACTCCCATTAGAGGCAGACGTTTTGACATTTTTATTACATACGCACTTAGTGGAAAGATGTGCAATAAGAATGAGTTGCGCAACCGATAGATAGACAAGACTAGATTGAAGAGATAATCGAAAAGATTCTGCCCGCAAGCGATGTGAACCAGTATGTGAATGTATTTGGTAATGAAAAACACTTTCACTATTTGTTTTTACCGGTAACTTTTTAGAGTTTTGCCTTTAGGTTTTTTTTTTAGTGGCTGTCAAAGTATGTAGTTACATTTCAAGCATTCGTCTCCATTTTAAATAGTAATAATTTGATAAAATGTGCATACAGATCAGAAGTTAAATACATAAAAAAGTTGTGAATTTGATTATTATACCCTTGGGAAAGTATAATGAACAAATGTTGCATTACAGTTCTTTTTCACATATACAGTGTGAGTCGCTAAGAACGGGAAATCCGGAAACTGGAAATAGTAGAGCCTAAAACATGAGGATTGAGCGCAACATGCCTTATACAAATGTTGCTCGTTTTAGGTGTATGTATACAAGATGTTCCAGTTAATAATTTTATTTCTAAATTTCCCAATAATTCAGTTTCCATAGAATCAACGTGAAAATTGCTGTTACTACGTTTTTCAGCATGACGAATAGCAATTTGTTATCACTTTTACCGTTGCTCCCTAGAGTTACACCCTGCTGAGTAGGTAAATCGAAGCTTATCTTTTTTGTGTATGCAGAATACATAACCGAATTAGAATTTGAAAGAGTACTTTTTTACATGAAAAATACATACTTGTTAATTTTGATATCTTGATTCGTTTTTGAGACATTTGCATTCGAAAGTTTCAGTGCATTTCGTGCTACTATCGTAATTTTCATTTTTTAATATGCAAAGTTGGCTTATCCATCTGACAGCTATCATTATTTGTGCTTGTGAAGTTTGTGTCACAAAGTGCTAAGCAAGTAGTCTTATCTTTTTCTGCCTTATTTGTATAAGAGTAAGTAGTAATAAAAAATGCCACGGCATAATGACTTTTCAAATAGAGAAACGCGAGATATGATTTATGATTGCTCAAACAGATTTTAATAGACTTTCTGCAGCCCGGAGATATTTACAATTACAACCAAACCGAAGACAACTAAGTCATAAACTTTTTAGAAATCTTTATAATCGCCTGAGAGAAACTGGGTTTTTCGTCCTAAGCTTCACTAATGTGCTCCAAAAACAATTTCAGTTGAATATGAGAGAAGTTCTAGTTCGTGTTACGGAAAATCAAGGCGTAAGTACCCGCCGTTTAAGTGCGGCGACAGGAATAAGTCTATCAATAGAGTCTTACGAAAACAGAAAAATTCTATCCTTATCATTTCACTCCCGTGCAGAATTTATTACCTCAGGATCCTCTTGGACGTCTACGATTTTCGCAGTTTTTACAGACGAAACAGAACGAAGACCGAAATTTTCTTGACAGAATTCTCTTCACCGATTGAAGAACTTACTAACGTGGAGTCAACTGTAGAAATATCATTTGTGGGATTCTGAGAATCCATGCGCATAAAGGGAACGACATTTCCAGCATGAATTCAAAATAAACATTTGGTGTGGGATGATATCTGATTTTGTCATTGGTCCCTTTGAATTTCCACCGAATCTGAACGATCAACTATACTTAAATTTTCTCCAGCAAAATTTAAATGTGCTGCTAGAAGATGTACCACTTGAACAAAGACGATATATGTGGTTCATGCACGATGGAGCGCCACCACATTTTTCTCTGCCTGTGCGCGAGTATCTGAACGAACAGCGTCCACATCGATGGTTTGATCGTGGATGTGAATTTCCTTGGTCACCTAGAAGTCCAGACATTAACCGTCTAGATTTCTCTGTTTGGTCTAGTATGGAGGAAATACTCTACAAGGAAAGAATTGAGTCCCGCGAAGAAATCAAAAAATTCAAGAAGCTGCTAATGTAATCAGAAATAAGGCAGGACTGTATTTTAACATCAGAAGATCTTAGCATAGTGCATTATAGTGGGTGGTGGACATTACAAGCAGTTGCTCTAAATAAGTTATTCACCAGTAGTAAAATGTGCGGGCGTTTGTAATAATGACAGTGGTATCAGCTTGGTACTCTTTCGGAAAGTCGAATTTATAAGACATTATTTTCAAACATGTGTATGTTATTACTCTATTGATAAAGTATGGTTGAGTGTGTATGCATTATTTCTTTTTATTATTTGCCTGCACTTCATAATTTAAAGGTCAAAAATTGTGATAATACGACGAACTGCATTGAAACTCGAATGCAAATATCTCGAAAACGGATCAAGATATCAAAATTAAACAAGTATGTACTTTTCATGTAAAAAAGGTTGCTCTTTCAAATTTTCTATTCGGTTTATGTGATTCTGCATACACAAAAAAGATAAGTTTCGATTTACTAATTCAGCAGGGTGGAGCTAGCGCCTTCTATGACCAACGGTAAAAATGATGGCAAATTCCTATTCATCACACTGAAAAACGTAGTAGTACCAATTTTCACGTTGTCTCTATAAGAACTTGCTTAATTATTGGGAAATTTAGAAATAAAATTATTTACTTGAACATCTTGTATGTCTTAAACGCGCAACATTTGTATAAGGCATGTTGCGCTCAATTCTCATGTTTTTTTTTAAAGCTTCAATTCTTAACCATGTATATAATTATACTATTCCCAGTTTCCAGATTTCCCATTCTTAACGACTCACACTGTATATCTCTCCTATGTATGTAACATCATTGGTATAGGGTTAAGGAACTAGTGCAACAACGTATACCTTTGACATACGTCATATTTTTATTTCTTACCTATATACGTAAGAATTCGTTCTCGAGTAAGCGATAATGAAGTTCGTGTGAAATAATCCTGATGGATCTAAATCTTTCTGTCTTCCATCTAGGGCAGGTTGGGATCCACCGAGCAATCTACCGTAGTCAACTAGTCGTTCGGCCTGCAACAGACAGTATCAATTAATATCAGTGCAATGGACTTTGATGCTTGTATACGTTGTTTTCCTTTTTTGCTCACATGAGATCGGTAAGCAAGAGGTGAAACTATTATGCGTGTATGGATATACCAAAGAAGATATTAGAATTAGAAAATGTTGTCTTTACATTATAAAAAATATTTCTTTCTCTATGAATGAAATACTAGAACACGCAATTTTATTGCACGCAATACCAAAAATTGCGAACTGTAAGCGGCCTTAACCATTGGCTGCAATGTATTGCACGTGCAATACACGGAATAGAGCATGCGCTATGTTTATTACATGTAATTTTTATTGCACGCAATAAAAAAATTGCGAACCTAAAGCGGCCCATATTGGACCAACATTTAATTTTTTTTTAATAATTTAATGTTTTTTTTCCCTGAATTATACTACTTTCTAAATATGAAAGAAGTACCTGACGTCTAGTATTTATGTAATATTTGTCATCCACGTTTACAATTTACTTTAGAAAACGAAAAAATCATTAAATTTTATAGACTTAGAAATTTCATATTTTTGTTTTCGGAAAAAAAATGTTTAGACCAAAACACTATCCATTTCAATTATTAATAAGTACATAAAAAAAGAGAATTCGAGTAAGCAAACGAAAGTGCTTCCTTACTCGAATAGTATCGGTGTCAATTTTTAATATAAGTATGTGCAATAAATTTTATAAATCTTATAGTAAATTACAAATATCTCATTAATATGTGTATCTTAGAACTGAATACGAGGTTTAATTATTGTTTTTCTTGAAAGAACTAAACTGTTTTTAGTCAAAAGTTCGCAATTTGACAAATAATAATATAATATAAACCGATAGCTGTCTATTTTTGGCCATTTGTCCCTAATTTATAAAAAAGTAATTACATCACAAACTAACAAGATGCAAGACATATATCTGATGTAGTGTAATCGGACAGATTCACCAATTCAAGGATTCGACCTTTTCAGATCTATTATGATCCCCTTTTTCCTAGAAGACGCTCTCTAATTTTGTGTAGCTACAAGTTGTGGGGTTCTCCACACCAATTACCAGAAAGCTTGTTCTCGCCAGGCCTTCACATTAGCACAGCACGTAAACTGGTGCTACTTCTTCCTCTTGGCAGAATCTGCAGCTGGCGTCGATCCCAGGTCTATGTTTACATATGCATATTTAGTCTACAGTACCATTAGGAATACTTCATCTTTGACAGTGTTCTGTCTTATTCTGTAATCTCTAGTAAATTCAGCCTTTCCTTACAACTCTTACAAATTTATGTGTTCTATACGAAAAGATAAGCCTTTGGTTTCACATAGATTTACTAAAATGATATCTTTGATGTCAAATTTTGAAATAATAAAAGAAAATATTTCGGTTAATAACAAGTATTTATAATTTTGATAATTAATGTTATTTCTTCTTCAAATTTTATACAAAAAAAACCTAATTCAATCCTCTCTAGTTAAAATCTTTTGTGCCGTAATGTGTGTTTGATTTTAATAATAATAAGAAATGAAAGTCCGACCTTAATTTAGGATCTCCGCTTCAATTATTTATCAAACACCATAATTTAAATTTTCTTTAGAATCTTCTCTTCAATTTATCTCCAGTTCAATGTAATCGTTTTATATTTAATATTTCTTCTCATTTTACAATTTTAATTTAATGGCTTTTTATTAACTTTCAATCAACATTTTTGTTACTAATCAATAATAAATAATTTTTTTTTATATTACCTTGCGTACCAGAAAATATACGATGTTATAGTGTATACAGCTATTTATTACACATCATCTTGAAAGATTCACGTCATTCTTTTAATTTTGAAAAAAAAAAATCTAAAGACTTTAGAGAAATTCCAATTTGAATATTGAATATTCCTGTATGTTGGATAGGTATTATGTTTGTAATACAATCTGAACATTAATTTTGTTTGTGAAATAATATAAATTATGTATCTTAAATTTACAGTTATTCTATATTTATTATTAACCAAATTCTTCATTATTATTATTACATAAATGAATCCATTTAAGTAGTACTTTGAAAATGTTAACAGACACTAGAGGTTGCTCAAGCTGTTCACGAGCCGTTTAAGCTGCTCCAGAAGTTGTAGTTATAATAGATCTCACATATTCTGACATTATCATCGGCCTCCTATGAGGGTGGTCCATACCAGGCCCCTGTGTTTGGAGTTGGAAACCTGAAGGTGCCCCGTCGTATAGCATTGGGCCAGTGGTGAGGAGCGCCAGCCGCGTTAGTTCTCTAGCGCAACGAGATAATGATAGACATTCGAAGAAAGTAAATTTAAATCCCATATGTAAACCTCATGGGATTTTGCACCAAAGCGGCCTAGCATACCTATTTACATATGTATGAATTTAGTACACGAACTACGTGTTAATGAACTATTAGATTATAAACATTATATCGACAGACAGATGAATGTATACACATATTCAAATTTAAAGACAAATTGCATGGGGTCATACTACAAATTTTATGCATATTAGTTATATTCCAGGGTCTTTCAATTATCTTTGCTAACGATTGTATTATCGCTCAGCTTCTTTTTGTTGTATTTGGATGCTGCTAAGCAGTAGTTACTTCCATTGAGGTTGCTGCGTTCAAGCGCAATTAAGGTTATCTACAACGTAATCGCAGTTGCTCCAATATGTCTTGGGGCACTAGAATAACAATCATTTATACACAATTAAACTTGTAGATATATTGGATGCAATGGTGCTACTCTATAGTCAAGGTTCATGTATCTAATCTGTTGTATATGCATTTTTATTTAAAAGTGTTTATTTATGTATTTCGAGCCTACTACTGAAACCACAGACAGGTTCACAACACAAGAAGTATGCTTGAAATATACACATATAGATTATATGTATAGCTAAGAAGTGTAAAAAAAATAATCTACGGACAATATTCAATCAGAAAAAATGTTCATTAGTAATAAAAAAATATCTTTAATACTAAATTAAATAAGAAACAAAATAAACCGTAAATTTATAAACTGGGGACAATAAAATAATATTGCAAAGAAAAAATCCCAAAGGCATGTTTGATGCATGCAGATGTTAAAAAATACAAGAATTTTTCTTGGTTGTTTATCGCATATCCTTCATTACTTTATTTAAATCAAGTTTTTCTTAGTATTTCCATTTTCTATAGATAACAGGGAAACAGGAATTTAATTGATCTTGGCATGCAGTAGAAGTTGGAGTAATCTTTGATATTATAGGTTTCTGCATACTAGAAGTCCTTTCAACATCTGCAAATGTAAGCGTAAAAATTGTTAGTTACTTACTTATTGTTAAAACTATACACATAATGCTATATAATACGGGAAACTAAAAATAAAATATATAATATTTTTATTATGTATAGTGACAGCAGAAAAAGTACCCCTGCAACATATTTATATAAAACCGTTGATACAAAATATTAAAAGTACGGAAAGTGTAACACCATTACTTAATTATTATTTTTTTTTAATTACTCGTTCAATCAAAGTTATTTATAGTAAATAATTATATTTCATTAGTTACTTAGTTACTATCGACTATTAAATTTTTACACTACTTGCGTTTAGGGATGGCAAAGATATATAGATATATTTATTTTGATGTCATAATATATATTGATAATTTTAAAAAAGTATATCGAAAACCCGTAGACACCCAAAAGTACTCCAAACGGTTGACTAACTATAAAGAAATATATAAACAAGGAAAAAACGAGCTGTGCAAACATACTTAAGGGTACATGCAGAGTTTGCACAGAATTAAGCCGATTTCACAGAACTGAAACATGTGGCTGGCGACATTTAAACAACCAATCACATCTAAGCATCAGATATTCCCCTTAATTCTTCTTTTTGTGCTCTCATCTTTTCAGCGACATCGAGTGTAGTTGAATTTTGCGAACTTCATTTGGTGACGCCAAAATAATTGAGGTTATGTTTTTTTTATGTGTTTACCGCTCTGAATAAGTGCGATTAGTACCATTTTTATACTCAATACGAATGTAAAATAATTAACAATGAGTGACAGCAGGGGCCTGTTGCATAAAAGTACAATTACAATTTACAGGTGATACTTTTGTTACAATCTGTCAAAATTTGACTTACGGGCATTGCAAAATAGTATTTATATATGTCAAATTTTTGACAGATTGTAACAAAAGTTCCCTGTAATTGAAATTGTTACTTTTAGCAACAGCCCCAGGTCATCGGTAGAAATGACACCTGCCAGTGTTTAAATTTACTGTTTTTTTTAACCCCATTAACGGGATTTCGTATAAAATAAACAAATTCATCTGTCGGTGGGCGACAGGCGAAGTACCGACGTGGTGGGAGAGATGTCGCCGCGACATGTTTCACTTCTGTGAAGCCGCTAAGAATTCATAATATATATAAAGTTTGTTCGCGTCGCATGAACTATTTGCACTATTATGCACTTTTTTGAGATTTTGTATGCAAAAGTGCATAATAGTGCAAATAGTTCATGCGACGCGAACAAACTTATAGATACTGACATTAGCGGTAGCGCCATCTTTACCACAATTTTTGCAATAAAATTCATTTATGTATAGTTGTATCAATTACACCATGGTGTTCTCTACTACACGGCTAAAGCTAAATAAAATCAAAAAATATTTTTATTCTTGGTTTACATTTGAGTGAGGTAGTTAAGCTGGGTCTTAGCCTAGTCTCTAGGGCCTCTATTGTTATTGTTCTAATAGAGTTTGTATTTCAAATTTATTTGAAAAGACTGATTCGATTGCTAGTTCTTTCCATTTCAGATTTTCATTTTGCTTATTCATTCAACGTAATGCTTTTACACTACCTATGTAAAGCTTGCCTCTCAATTTCTTCGTGTCTTTAGCTAGTTCTCCAGCCTCAATACAGTTTATTTCTTTTTTCAAACATCCTTGAGAAGCTAGCCCATACTGAGAAAATATTTCTTTGATTTCAAATCGAAATTAATTATTTTTTTAATAGTGGTTTAACAAGGACATTTTTTTCCTTATGACAAAGACCTTTCACTTAAAAACAATAGATATTAGTCGCAAACTAAAAATTGCTAACATTAATATAGTATTGATCTAGATATTTTAAATATCAGTATTTTGCGATAATAGGCGCGAACAGTTTTTGTCTCAGGTCATAGCTATTATGAATACCGGTTACTGGTCTTCGAGTTTCGATATGGGTAGTTAAAATTGATATGGTATGTGTTAATACGCATCGAGTATACAGTTTTATGGTAACCATCTATCTAAATCAGTATCAATATCTTTACATAGGTGTCTGTGACCAGATAATTGTCAAACCACCAGCGTAATATTTTACCGTAAAATATTAGTATGCATGCACTCATACTAGTTTCCAAAGACGTCTTGTTGCACTTGCCCATTAGAACGGAAGAAGGATAAGGTAACAGGAATATATTAAATCGTGTACCTGTTCTAATGTATATATTTTGTACCAACTCTATTTTGATCAGATTAGACTATAGAACCAATTTACTGCACTAATATTAATACTTATTATTTTTAATTTTTTTAAGCAATTTTTTGGTTAACAGGCACCTATGCAGAGCCAAACCTCCCTCCTAATTATCATTACGGCTTTGAAAAAAAACACCTGTTACCGTAATTGACCAGAGCGAGATTCGAACCTTCGACCTCTCGCAATAGTCGAAATCCCTTAAGCTATTGGATTGGTACAGCAGTATATAGATATTGTGTATATTTTATTAGAGTTACAGATAAAAATAATTTCATTGCAAATAGATGTTAGTCAAATAAAAAAAAGTTATTTGGTTTTCTCTTACTGTCAAACCGGACATCATTTTTTTTCTTAACATCGACTTAATTACTAAATTAAACCTTACATATTGCTGGCTTAAAACTTTTGCAAATTACAAATATATGCTAACCCATACTTTTACAGAACTTCTACAGAAAAATTAACCTGTGTAAGAATTTTATCTTACATAGAACGCTTTTAGTGTTTCCTGTGGCAGAATGTTATTTAGCTCAAAGGTTTCTAAAGAAATCTCATTTATATTTAATTTCCGAAATTGTATATTAATATCTCGAATTATACTTAATTGTTTTTTAAATATATATGGCGAAATCAATTTTCATTCATAATAACTTGTCTTAAAGTATAAAAAATATTTTTTGGAAGCGCACATCATGTGACCAAATACGTGGCGAGATTGTGACCAAACACCTAATAATGCTTGCTTCAATTAGTGATTATTCAATTAACAACATAGAATATTTGTAACAATACTTTTATTGACTCGATATGGGATCTCATAGAATAACTTGGTTGACGTTCAAAGCTAACGGCTAAAAAAAAAATGCCATTATTGTTCAGAATTACCACTATCGAGTTGTGGCAAATTCCGTTGCGGTGACTCAGAGAATTACTATTTGATATCCTTTATTAAACAATTTAATTATTATCCTGCTCGAATGAAAAGGCTTGAATGGATTGCGCAAATAACGTAATTACCTGATAATTGGTTTGCTTGTTTTGTCAGAGCACACGATCGTTTACGGATTGGATAAATGCAATTTACTGCAGCTGTATTCCATTAGACACCACGTTTGCCAATGAGAGTTCAGGGAAGAGGCAATTTTATAATTGCATAATGATTTTTACGCGGTATTTGTTTGGAATTTGTACAGAAAACAATGCCGTAGATGTAAATTTCAATTACCTTTTATTAGTTCCTATGTTGCAACCAGCCGCATAGTAGAACATGCATTTTATTACGAAACGAGCAAACATCTATTATGTGAAGAGTTAATGGCCGCATAATATAAACGAGTTAAACCGTCTTAAGTATAATATAGGAAGGAATTTGTTATTATGGAAAGTAAAATTATAGGTATTATTGCATATAGATAATGAGAAATATAATAATAATGTTCAGACGCAGGGCTATAATGTTCAGTATACGGAAAAAAAACGATTATGTTTTTTCGACCAAATATCTTTGTTTAACACACATTTGATTTAAATAATATAGTAATATAGCCTGTAGGATCACATTACTTCTACTCGCTAGAATTATATCATAAGAATACATTTTAAGGTTAAAAATAACGTAGCCAACAACTGCCAAACTGGTATACATAAACTAAGATAAACGAAGTTTGTTAAGTATTCTAAGTTTCTGTACATTTTACATTTTTATTTGTAACAATAAGTGAGTAGACCTTGTTAATATATAGTGAATTAAAACACACATTAGTTATAGTTCTAGTCGCTTCTATGTTTATAAGTTTCTATAAAATTAAACGTAGATTATAGCTACAATTGATTTATGTTTTAATCGACTATTTATTAATTTCAGTAATGTTCAAACCACTGGCTATTTTCATTAACGGACAATTGCGCATAGTTTCCAACATTTTAGGTGCGTTTTGTATGGATTTTGTATGAAGTATAACCAAGGCATTTGGAATCTATATTTAACAACTCTCCATAAAATGACCAAGAAATTTCACCGGCTGTACAACAATCTACTAGTTTCAATATATGAATAAAAAAAAAAAGAAAACGACACTTCAGAAGAAAATAAGAACATTTACGTTGTCCTTAGTATGATGATAAAGGCTTATGTGGTTGTGAAGGCAAAAAAAAATAACTATAGAAAAACATTTCAAGAATTGCCGCAGTAACCGAAATACGGTTCTCGTATGATTATTGAGTATTATTTGCTGGTTATTTTAAGTCTTTTCTAACTAACTATTGATAGTTGACTGTTGAAACTATTGATAATTATCGACACTGAATATTATCGATAGTACTATGTTGGTCCGACTACCGATAGTTGGAAATAACGATAGTGCCCACCAAATCCTTCATGCGGAGAATAATAATAATTTAAAGTTTCCACTTTTATCTTTATTTTCTTTTTCACAACTTCTTTTTTTATAATTCTTCTTTTTCCAGTTGATCTGTGGCTTTGCTTTTGCGTGTGGATTGATTTGCTCTGGAGGACTACAATAATCTAGTAGCGCAAACGTGTAACAAATTGGCGTAGAAAGCTTTTAGAAGAAATCTAGTATGAGGTTCTATACCTCTCGTGAGCTCGCCAGCTTTTCCTGATTCATTATGGAGAATTTGGGAGGAAAGAGCAGATAAAATCATGTTCTTGGAAAATATTCACAATCAGTGATATTTCACATTTCCGAACTCTTAACATCAGGTTTTTAAGTGTTGTATACCGATTTCAAACCCTGCAATGTAGATCAGGAAGCGCATAGATAGAATTTTATATGAATAGCACTGGACGGTATGTTCATTGAACTTCCATGAGCGCTATTACATTAAAAAAGAGCCAAATAGTAACATTTATAAATATGCGGTCTTCCTTTAAAAGCTGAAGCTATCATACAAAGCTGAAATTTTTTAAAACTTAAAGCAAGTCTTAACCAGCGAACCGATATTATAATTATTAAAGAACAATATAGTAAGAAATAAACAAAATAATAAGTTGTATTAAGAGCGTGGTAGAATTAGTCCAAGGATAATGTTTAATTATTAAAGATTACTTTCAACGACCGTCAGGATCAACGCCATATTGATAATGACTGCAGTGGCGCCCTCTGGAGATCTCCAAACACATAAGATTATGTCATCGAAATGAGAAACTTTAAAAATTTGCTTATCAAAACGGAGTTATTCTGACAATTGTTAACTGTATGAATAGAATAAGCCATAACTGTAAACAAATTAAATTGTGGTGCAAAAAAACTTTAAGATCTTATCTTGGAAATTTACATTGAAAGTGCGAAGAAACACAAATTTTGCGTAATTCTCACAAATTTAGATGTTTTCACAAGCTGCTTCCTTACTGTATTACAAGCATAAACAAACAATGTTGGTATAATCTTTAATTCAGTAAATACTTTTTTTTCAAATTTTGCATTTTCTTGATAAATGTACTCTACTTTTTTTTTTTAAATGAACGCTAAAGTTGTTTTATCATTTTGTTTTTATGTATACCTTGTTTAACTTATTCGTATTCTGTCTGAGATATTTTCTTTTTGGTTTTTGTTTGCTTTACCAATTGAATCCAATTTTGCATTTTAACCTTTTGTTGTCAATTTTATTCTTCTACTGATGTTTTGCAACATTTTTGTATTGAGCACATATGTTTGGTTGTAAAACTAATCAACTAATTTTTTTATCTTCTTTACTTTTTTTTTGCTCATATATTAATACCTTGAAAAATTGGTGTACGGCGCATTAAAGAAGTAAAACGAGATAAAAGCGCTTTTTATCTTATGCTTGATCCTTGAATTTCAAACTTCGGAGAGTCGCTTATGTTATTCTTTACTTCTTTAAAAAAAATGTCTGGCATTACAAGACACACCGTCACACAGTTACCTGTCCATTGTCTCGCATGGTATCCAAACCTTTCTCGGTGTTCATGCTGACCAAATTATTATGCATTATGCATATCTCTTACCTTAAAGAAAAGATTTAAATCAAATTAAATAGACACTGAATAGAGGAAATTTGCATTTTTTGACTTAACCTCTCACGTACCGTTTATTTATTATCTAAAATTTTTAAATTGTTTTTTAAATTAAGTGTAATTTCCGACTCTATTCGTTAAACTTATAAGTTACCCATACAAAGAGAAGAAAATTATCGTGCTCACATTAATATCACGTTATTTTCATGCGTATATTTTAATATCTACGTTCGGCTGTTATAAGCAGGTAAATAAAATCCCTACCGTAATTATACTGTGAGGTATCCTGGATAGGAAACACAGCGAAGCTCATCCTAATGAACCTATAAAATATTATAAGGGAGCATCATAAAATCCGAGCCAGTCTCATGTCGCTTGTGGTTTCCGTACTTTCCTAAACCGGCAGACTCAAGCTATTTACTTTACTGCATTTACAGCAGTGAATTAAACTGCATTAATTTTACCGAACAATGCAAAATAATAAAAGCGTCACTCATATCAGAGTGATAATTGTATATAGGAATAATTTGTTATTTCTGACTTAAAGATTCCATCCTAGCGCATGTAGGAATGTATGTAGTACCCTACATAAAAGATTTGTGTATCATAAGCCTCTTATATCTCATGTCGAAACACGCAATGGGTATAATAGCCTTTTTTTATTATTAAATATTTGGGTGTGTTCTATAAATTGTGTTTATACACGGAGAAAGCAGCCAACAAAGCCTTAGGCTGGTTGTGGAAAATAAAAACGGAGGTGTTACGAGGAATAAAAAGCAAATCGCTTTGAGCTATTGGCTTCAGTTTCTCTAAAGCAATACAAAGTCAATGAGTGTTTTGTCTTCATTAACACGTTTCTTGGCCGGAGAGAAAACGTCAAGTTAAATAAATACATATAAGAATAATATGCTATTTAATAAAGAAGGCTCTTTACATACACTACGATTCGATGCCAACAGTAAATTGTCAATTATAATAATTTGTGCATACTTACACCGCATAACTGCGACAACATAGAACGGCGTTATAAGCGGTAGAGAAAAGTAAGAAAGTGATTTTGATAATAAAGAATTTTCAAATATTAGGAACAAACGCTTGGGTTGGTAAAACTTTATTTTTTTACAATAAACATGTTTTTTTTTTTTTTTTCAAACAGTATTTGTTTTTATGTAAATGTAGGTCCATGGTTGGGTTAAATCAATTGAAGAAGTTGGTTACTCTAGGTAGTTCCCAATTTTATTTATTATGCTTTACTATAAAAGTGTTTCTCTGTTAGTGCTGCAGAGAAAGTGTGACATTGGAGAAGGTTCGTCCGCCATGTCACACAATGTTAGTTCATACATTTTGACTATTATAAATTTTCAAGTTTGCCTGATGAAGGTTTAATAAAAACCGAAACCGGTCGCCAGAAATTTTATAGAAAATTCAAATAAATAAAATTGGGTACTCAGAGTAATCATGTTTATAACAATAACTTGTTTTTGTAGTAATTTTATTTTATTTTTGGATTTCTTACTGGGGATTTCCCTATTGAGGCGATTTTTACAGCTTGAAGTGTTTATAGATTAATAAAACTATTCAATTGTGAAATTAATGCAGCACGGTTAGTTAAAATAAGCAGTTACTTTTTGTTAAAATTTCGGTACTTATGTAAAACAACAAATGTGCTTTAGTTTTAACGAACATTCTAAGGTCTATTTGGTTAACATAATAATGACTTACAAACAAATATAATGCAATCAACTTCTGTCTTAACTATTCTTGAAGATTATGGGATTTATATGCGCTATTTTGATGAAATGAAAGATGTTTGGTTTAAAGAAATGAGATGAAATTACTAGTAACAGATGTTCTTAGCTAAACTCTACATTCAATCCACATATGTAGATATATAGAAAGTTACATTACAATATATCCGTACAATATTTTAATATAGTTATATGTGGTCATAATCATAATCGCCCGGCTGATGGTTGGCTAGTGGCTTGCACGCTTGGCAATCAGTCGCAGGGTTCTCGGTTCGAGCCCGACGCGACTGACTGCTCTCAGAGTGAGGTTTTCGTGGTTTTCCTCACTCCTTGGCGAATGCTGAGAAACGAACATCTTAAGTCGCTCCACGGGCGCAGGCGTAATAATAACGCATGGTTGGGCCGATACCCCTGTATTTGGCGACAGCTGTTGGGGATGCCAAGGCACGAATTATTATTGTTATTGTAATTAAAATTACTTATTTACTGCATTGAAAATAAAAAATTATTTAGCTTATCGAAGATATATCGAAAATCTGTCTCTTCAGAATTCGTCTTCAGGAGATGTATAGTTATCCTTAATTTGTAACTTTTAGAAATTTTCATTAAGAATTTACATTGAGAGCCTGCTTTGTTTGATCGTTGTAATTCTGCAGTACGTTTATTGATAATCGTAATTTTTTCGATCTACTAAATAGCTAAACTATCTTTAAGACAGTTTTTTTTTCTTTTTTAAGTTTGTCTCAGATGTACAAAATGCTTCCTGTTACATTAAAATTTAAATGTCAATATAAAAATGTAGAAAAATTAGATTATAAAATTCGAAAAAGGGAGCAATGACATCTCGAAATGTAATATAATCACTAATAAAGGAGGAAGTAAAACATCTATGTCATAAAAATAATTTATTACATCGAAAAAAGAACGATTATAAATAAACATACACTACAGAATCATAACAGTCAAAGAAGAAAAGTTATTTCAACACATAAAGGATTACTGGTAGATTATCGCTATATTTGCCGCCCCTCTGAACATGCCGTCTGTTTAGACCGATTTCGAAGTATTCTTGGATCTACTTCAAGTATAATGTTGAATTAGTAGAGCCAAAATGTCTTAAAAACAGTGTTGTATAAATAAAGCAACAATGTGAAAAAAATACATGTGTTTTAGAACAGAGTTTGTAAAAGCCCTACGTTTTCTTTTCACGGTTTTGAAACGGCCCAACCCTGCAAACGCATGTGGCAGATGTGTATATTTTACTGTTTGAGGCAGCAGTGATTTTGGCGTAGTTGTGAATCAAAATGTTGGGAAAAACGTTATATAAGTTGCTGTAAATTTGATATGTACTGCTGAAATTGTCGAAAAGTGGTTGAATGATAACAATAATAATGATTGTGTATTGTTTAAAAAACCTGCAAAATCTCTCCACCAAAGTCCCTTAGAAAACGTGTGGATATTTATCGTAGGATAGTGGAAAGGTTTTGATCAACACGGTGTAAGGCAAAAAATATTCAACAGCTCACTCATCGCGTACACACTATCGACATTAATTTTGTTGGGTAGTGCACATAGTACAAATACACTCCCCGACAAAAACTTAGACGCGGTAAACATTTTTAGAATTTTAAGGGTTATAGACACAGCAAGGAGGTCTGCGTTTCGAGCGAACACACACACATACGGGCGTCGATAAAAAGTTACCCGATTGCCCGTATAAATCCTCTAGTTGTTTTGACCGAGTAAGAAAAACACACCCATGTATAAAAACTACATGCGCCCGTAAATCACGTGGAATATTTCAATGCACAGCAATGACACATATATACATAACTTGTTTGTTCGACACGAATCACAACGCAGCTGTGTTTTCGCAGTATTCTACGCATTGGCGGCGTCTTAGATGTAGCTGTTTATTTATATTTGTGCAGCACTCAAATATCTCCGTTCGTGCTTTCATTGAAAAGTAAGAATTGCTAAAATAATTTATGTTTTGAATATGTTTTAAGCACTGTAACAAGAAAAAATATATAATTGTATTACTTATTTAAATAGATAATAGTGACATTTTCTTTATTTCTTGTATTTTATTAGAAAAAAAAGATAAAAAAGCAGAAATAAAGAGTCACTAACTATTTAAAACAATAAAACAAAAACTTGGTAAGTCTTTTTATCATTGATTAGAAATAATTTTACATATTATTAATATCAAAACATTGTAATTTTCCACAATAATACATTTGAAAATGATGGTAAGTTTGTTATATCTAGCGGCACGTTAAATTTAAACGATTATCAAAAAAAAATGTATTAAATCTTAATAAATCCAACCAACGCCCCTAGCTCAAGATTTCTATTCAAAATATTGATGCAACCAAGCCAAAAACAGGGAAAGCTCTTTTCACTAAATTATGTTAATTATTGTTACTTTTCATTTTGTAATTTAATAAGTTTTTAAAATTAGTAACCACATAATACTTTCTAGATTTTCCTTTGTAAATATGAAGTCCTCTTACATGTAAATACAGAACCTTACATAATATTCTAGAAGTAATTAAGACTAACGGGGAATCTACACACTACCGATCATTATTTGTTTTTTTATTTTATTTAAAACCGAGCGTCTGAGTTTTTATCGCAGATATTGTTTAAAACATTGAATAACAATTTTTTATTAAATTTATGTATCACTGTAGAATGTATTTTTGAGTTTATTTTACTTTTATGAATAAAAATTTAATTAGACGTCTTGCTAGTTTTCTATAACCCCTAAATTTTTTACCGCGTCTAAGTTTTTGTCGGCGAGTGTACAGGACTGTTATTAATTTGACAACGTAATTTACAGTATGTATTTTACCTAGTAGGTATACTCAGGTATGTAGCCCCAATGAGTTTGTTAAGCCCCGATAGCATCACCATTCCTCGCCACATTATCAGAAGGAGAAAAAGATATTCCTTATTGCAGTGGCGGATCTAAGTTAATGTGGGCCCCGGTGCCAGATATGTTTGTGTGTGTCTGGCTTGAAAACTAAAATCACCTGTAAAGTAGTAGTGCATTTCATCATGCATTCAGTATTTTTTTTAGGTCGTCATCATTTTTTACATTATTACTTCCTATTCCAAATGTAATGCCCTTTTTTAGCTTAGCTATTTATAAAGTTGTTAGGTTCATTCATACATGCCATGACTTAAGTGCTTTGGAGGTTCGGGGCTCTCGGGCACCGCACTGAATTGCCCGGTTATATGTCCGGCCCTGCTTTATTGATAGTAAATACAAACATATAGGGAATATTTTTAGTGTTGTAGATATTGGCTGGCGTCTTTCCTATTTTACAATAGTTATTTGAAGTTCTTACGCTCCATTTGTGTTTACTTGTGATTGTTAGACCTGTATCCTAAATTTTACCATTTTGTTATTGTGTTTTTGTTTAAAATAATTCGCCTTACAGATGTTCAATACTAGGTGGATGCGTATTTATATAACTCATTAGCAATAAAGCGGTAATTATTAGAAATTTACTAGAATCACGCTCTTCGACATATTATTAAACAGATAAATAAGACAAGTATTTCTATGATTTCAGATTTAACACTTTTTATTTATTTATGTTAAGTTGTGTTTAAATTGTCGACTAATAATACGGCGTGGTAAAGTGAAATTCCTGAACGCAATTATCGTTAAACGCTTTTACTTAACCCAGAGCGTTTCAAGCTGGGGATATTTAAAGGAAGTAAAGATACGGCTTGAATACGAATGGTAGCAATGTTGTTATCTAATAGGGAAAAGTCAATGCGGAAAGACCCATTTAATCTCGGAGTCTAGATCTATATTATAAGATTAGAAAACTTTTTCGTTTAGGGTTAAAGCTGAGATTACCAAAGAAACCACTTAGGATTATTGCAAGAAGTAGATAAAACAATGCTGTTATTTCTTGTTCCTTTCGAAGATCATCTTTAAGTAAATAAACAGCAAGTTGGATCTTTTGAAATTTTCACTTGAGTATAAACACAATAAAAACCACAATGTTTATTGAACCGCGATAATTAGTATTAAAACTAGGAAGAAACATAGAAGATATGATAATCATTCCAAGAAGCATTGCAACGCTTTCAAAATTACTCTTGCCTGCGACAACTGTTGGGTTACAAGTCGGTAAGTTACACCTATAGTATATATTAAATACTTGATAATCCAAGTAATGCATAGAACATAATCATACAACAAGGGAGAGTATTTTTTCTTAAATTTTGATGTTGCCAAATTTGTGTTCGTATTTTATTTCTGATGCCCCTTTATTTTAAGTTATATCCAGTTTTTAAATGCAGTATATCTGTATTTATTTCCAACATCCATATAATTTATACATTCCATGAATTTCAAAGAATATCCGCATAATGGGAATTAATTCTCCGCTTGATTTCAACATGCTCACTGTTCAATCCGAAATCATTTAATGAACACCATTATATCATTTCGTTCATGACATTGCTGTATAATATTCCTGCTTCAGAAGTCCACGCTCCTGTCATAATATAACTGGTACCGTCAGCATACTGAGTCAATGAAGAACAACACAAGACCAAATGATTTGCATACATAAAAAATAATGATGGTTCTAAAACTGATCCCTGTGGAACACCATAGCATATATTAAACAAGGACGACTCGTTAGTTGTGATCGTGTTATTTTAACAGCTATTTCAGTATTTTGTTATGGTGCAATAAGGAAAAATGGATGGAAGCAATATTTAAGACTAGAATCTATGTAGTTCCGGTATAACAAAACATTTGAGGAATATAAAAATAGTTTTAAATGACTTTTAAGAGAATGTTTATCTAGCACAATTACTGTTGCATTAATCTCGCTACAATAAACTGCAAAAAAAGTGAACAAGAGATCAGTAACAGCCTGTTACTTAGTAAATAAACAGAATTGGCCTATCACTTTTGTTATTTTTTAATCATCAAATTAAGTCTACTTTACGATACTAATGTTATTATAAAGCGATACCGGATACCATGTAAATATTGCTTGTTTAAAACGTGAACCATTGCATTTTGCTTTTATCCAACACAGCACAAAATTGATGTTATAAGATAATGCGATGGCCAAACAGGCATGTAATTCTATAATTACTTAATCTACAAATATTTTAGTTTTTGTGATTTCCATTTCTTGAAAGCCATTTGGTCTTACAGAAAAAAATAATTACCAAAATCGTTCCATCATTCAATCAGTCAATTATTTTCGATGTATTTTTTAATTTGCTTGTTCATATCGATACACTCCTTTTGATCGAGTAATTGTAGCAAGGTTAACAACAGTATGCACCAGAATTTCCTGAGATTTTGTGTGAGTAATGGCACGAGATGACTCATAAACATACCTACCTGCAGATCAGGTTATTATTATAAACAGCACGTCTGCCTCTGTGTGGATATAATTTGTTAAATAGCTACTGTGGACTTTGATAATGGAGATTCGTGATTTTACTGTTCGAATCATTCGCTCAATTAGCGGGAGATATAATTTGGAAATGATGTTGTATTAAGATACTACTGATGCATTAAAGTGGCAACGATAATAATAGTGGGCAAACTGTACCTATTTTATACATGTTAAATATAGTTTTTAATAGTACGTCGTTTAAAACTTACAATTGTAAGGTTTGTATGTTCATAACAAATATGTAAAAAGTATACTTATTCTTTTTTTACATTTTCTTAAATTGCCTGAATCGATAAATACAATTTTTTACAGCTATTTGTACAGGTGAGTTTTAAATATAATATTTGGATAAGAGCTACTTATGTTTGCATTACTGTGCAATGAAGTAAACTGGAAAAGTATGTGTAACACAAATACATACTCTTATATAATTCTCAAAGCAAGTACAATAAGGATATTACGGTTTTCCTGTCATACTGTCACTGCATGTACATATAAACAGCAATGGTAATTATAGAAGCTGATGATATATTTCCTGACAAATATTAGAACATACAGTATTAATAAACCAGTAGTATAGAGGAACTGATACAAGATCTATAACAAATGATTTTATTATCATGAGGGTTAATCAGAAAGTAAAGACAAAATAATTAAATAGATGATTAAAAGTTTACCAAGAATATCATAAGAATAACAATTTATAAAATTTAAAAACAACTTTTGTTATATCATTGTGATCGGCATAAACATTGCAACATATGGAAACTTTCGTTATTATTAAAATCATGCCTGTTAATTCCGGCGGGTTAGCAAACCCCGCTTGATTGGACTTATGTTTCGCGACAAGATTTCCCGAACTGATGCTTATCGGGAACTCGAGAAATCGGGATTCCCGATAGCTTAAAATCGTAAATGTACAGGTATTTAAATATGTCCCATGAGTTTCTTGTAGCTATGCACTATCAATGTAAAGATGATTAACGAATTAATGCATTTCTACTAATTATAACAATAATTTTTTGGAATTAATGTATTTCTGCTAATTAGTGTAATACTTATAACAGTAATTAGTAGAAATACATATTAATATTAATTGGTTAATGATTTCATACTGTAAGAAACTTGCAATATTTGCAACCAATGTAAAGATTTTCCTAATTTTTTAACATCAACGGGGATTAAGCAAGTTTTAAATATTTTTTAATTAATAATAACTTAATTATTTAATAATTATTTTACATTGAAAGGGACGAGAGAGGGAGGGGAATGATTCTTTTTTTTAATAATAAAATTATGGTTTTTTTCACCACACCGGGGCAGAAGATGCATTAAAAATATTATAAATGATCTGTTTTTAACATCGGAAGGGATGTGAGAGGGAAGGAGATTTTTTTGAATGATAAAATTATTTTTTTCACAACACGGGGGGGGGGGGAGTAGGCCTTAAATATGTTTTATTCATATTTTATTAACATTGGAATGAATGAGAGGGAAGGAGGGATGATTTTTTTTAGATGATATCTTTTTTCAAAACATCTGGAAAGAGGACGCATTAAAAATGTTTCAAATTATATATTTTTTAACGTTGGAGGGGGTGAGAGGGAGGGACGGAGCTGATTTTGTGAAATGATTTTTGTTTTTCTTTTTTTTTAAAATCGGGATAGAGGACGCATCGAAAATGTTTCACACAGTATTTTTTGACATTAGAAGAGGTGACAGGGAAGAGAGATAATTTTTTTAAACAACGGGAGAGAGGATGCATTAAAAATATTTCAAATCTTATTTTTTAACATTGGAAGGGATGAGAGGGGGGGTGATTTTTTTTTAAATGATAATATAAATAATTTTTTCTTTTTTTTTAAATAACGGGGGAGAAGACACATTAAAAATGTTCCAAACCATATTTTTTTAACATTGGAAGGGATGAGAGGGGAAGGGGAATGCTTTTTTTAAATGATGTTTTTTCTTTTTTTTTAATAACGGGAGAGAGGATGCATTTAAATTGTTTCAAATCATATTTTACACATACATTTCTAGAGCTGAGAAGGAGGAGGGATGATTTTTTTAAATGGTAAATTTGTTTTTCAAAACATCGGGGTAGAATGCATTAAAATGTTTTACATGATATTTTTGTTTTAAGTAGGAAGAGATGAGAAGGGGAAGGGGATGAAACTTCTTTTGATAAGAACATCAATATATTTATATTTATATTATACATATAACATATATTTTTATTTTGCGAAACGTAGAATCTTATAATCAGCATGATATCAGGTCGGGACGGTAATTCTCGATACTATCCGTCTTGATTTAATAGGTATAATTTTTGGGATAGGTTGCGCATGTCTAGAAACCCAAAAATTCATTTCGATATACGTCGTCAAATTGTGATTTTTTTAAATATCTATACAAAAAATTACATACAGCCTCAGAATTGAATTCTAATCAACTTTTTTAAATAATTTATTTTGGATTTCATACCATTTAACCTCACTTTTTACAGATTCATGGCATATTTTTAAAATTTACCGTCATACTAGTGGTCACGTGACGCGTGTCAAAATTAATTTTTCGTTTCTTAGACATGCACATTCCCACCCCCCTAGCCCCTCTCCCCCAAAGTTAGTATACTTCAAAAAAAATCACGTACGTTACAATATTTATGCCGACCACTGTATAATGAGAAATTCTTAATTTATTATATGGTCTTCTCTGTATAAAGGAAAATGAAAATAAATACTCAACGGCGCAGTAAACTATTTGGCATTGAGTGTTCGAGTAAAGTATTTGCACTAAATGAAATAAGGTTTATTTCTTATGACAATGGACACTGCTAAATAGTAATAAAAAAAAAAACATTGAGAGTTCACAATTTTCTTATAATCAATTATTTCATTTCCATTGAATCATACAATGCAGAACGGCTGCTAAAATGACGCTTTAGTTTGGTATTTCAGTAAGTATAGTAAGTTTTGGTTATTATAGTAATAACCAAAACTTACTATTAAAACTTACTGTTACTACATAATGTTTTACATTAAAAAATATGTGTTGGTGCATTTTAATCAAATATTAATTTCCGTATAAATTATGTAGAACAAGTTAAACAAAGCCATGTTGTTGCTTTGTAGGAATATGTAAATATTCTAAAAAAACTAAAAAGTTTTATGTTAAGTACTTTTTTTATTCCAAAATCTAAAATGTCAGAAAACTTATAGAACTTAGTTCCTTAATTAGTCATGTGATAAATATCATACAATTTGCCTTTTACACATGTTTATTTTGCATATTATGCTTATAATTATCACAGATTGTTTACTGTTTACAGAAATATACTGTTGTGATGCCAACTCTATCGAAATAGTTAAATATATCTAATTGTTGCAGTAGATATTTTTCTGTTGTGCATCTTATTCATGCTACTATTTCAACAGATAATTGAAATTCAAAGGTCAAAGATTCTTACGCATACGAGGTTCATTGCAAAAGATTGTTACCATATATTTTTCAAATGACTTATGTATTATGTATGTTCACATATATAAAAAAATTCTTTTAACAAGGCACAAGGATTTGTTAGATGTTTAGTTTAATTCTACCGTAAAAATATTAACAATAGACGTAATCTATTACATTTTTAGTTATGTATCTCATTCTTAACAGGCGCTATATATAAATTAACCCTTTCTACCAAACGTGACACTTAAACTTTCTGACCTTTTTAACTGTACGTAGATTAGTAAAGATTTAACTGCTACTGATCGTTGAAGCATCTTGCATTTATAAAAAGCGGTCTATAAGTTTGGAGAAGTCATGTATGGTTTTGTAATCGTTATGTTGTACCTATACAAATTGTTTGAAAAGTCTGGGAACATTTAAATGACAACGTAATTACTGATTTTTGTTTATGAGTCAAACGGTAAAACTAGTTATCAATTTTTTTGGAAAGTTATCTGTTCATGATATAAAAGTTTTCACAAAAATCTTGCAAACAATTATTAGGTTATTGCTTCATTTGCATTGGTTCACCGAAAAAAAGTGTTTAGTCAACGCAAAATGCGTTGATTCAACACACTTTTGGTTGTTTACAGACAACAAAACAGTTGGGTGTTTTCAATTCATAAAATGGTGTCAATCATGAAGTGTTCGTTGAACACTAGAATGTTATAAAAAAATCAAAAGATGGGTGTACTCATCAGCAAATGATAATTTTTAATGCACAAGTACCATCTGTTATTTTAAGATAACTATTTTGTTGTGTTAAATAGCAAATTTATGTTGAATCAAACGTAGAACCGTTTTTCAATTAACAATATTATATTGTTACAAAAAACTATACTGGTATTTTATCTGTTCTACAGGAAGTATTGTTCAGGTGTCTTGAAATATATTCATCACCTCATATTCACAAGGACATATTAGGTGCTTACTTAGTAAATACACCAAATAAGTACTTTATAACCGTGGCTGATATACTTTTTTTGGGCCAGATATGCTTCATAATGGGCGTGAAATAGATGAAGCGCCCTCTTTTTAAATTTCTATAACACGTAGGTACTGTAACGGTGTTTTCATTTTGCCGGCAACAGATATTGTAGACTGGAAATTAAATATTTTGAAATACTATTTATTTAATCGTTGCTTATAACAATAAATCAAATATTTGCTTGTGCAGTTTTCTATCCTAGCGGAACTAATTCCTTGAAACACAAATGGCGTTGCAAAATAAAATTCGTAAAATGAATTTATTGCAAATGTTTGAGAGGCGGCGAAAAAGCTTATGTGTGCTAGTATTAATTTGGCAAGATGCAACACAGATTAAATAAATTGTTCTACGAGTAGCTAAGTACCCTAACATAATTAGCCAAAAGACATTTATTTTGATTAAGCAGTTTATTGTACACAGGGAAGTTTTTTATTTTTTGTGGGCAGCGAGCAAATATATATAGGTAGGTACATAAAAAAGTGCAGAAAATTGCAAGGAAATAAATAGTGCAGTAATCGAGAAAGTAGTTACCAGATTATGGAACTTCCCAAAATCGCAGTACGTTCTAGTTGTCTAGATTTCTCATGCAAGAACCATGCCTATTTCAAAATGATGAGCAGCAGTGCATCAGATGTTTCTTGATTGTCTTAGTATTTGTTCTGAGCAAAACAATAAGAGAGATTCTGCAGCAGTGGCTGTCAGGTTTACGATCTCGCTTATAAATTAGCTAATGCCAAGATATAAAGCGTGTGTGGAAATACTAATAAAAATGCGGGTAGTTAAACTGCCACAAATTGGTATAATTCTTTTGTTCCATAAATTTCAGCTTTAATCGAAGTCAATGTGCAAAATTTGCATAGGTTATGTTATGTCTTGTTCATTTCCACGCAATTTTTGTTGGTTGAAGAGATTGCAAACACGAAAAGTCGCGTTTATACACCATAAAATGAAAGCAAAAAAGCATTGACATTACGAATAGGTATGTTCAGAAAGCAACGTAGAAATAAATCCGTTCGAAAACTTGATATCAGTGATAAAGTAAAGAATGTGCCCTAAATTAAAATAATTTGTTAAAAATTACATTTAAATTCTTAATTATAATTTTAATTTATTAATAATTGTGATTGCTAGCTAAATTAAACAATTTATTGTATGTGAACATGAAACGTTACAGTATATTTAAGTATTCCCTACTATATGGGTAGAAAACTTCTACGTTTGGATCAGAGTGTGTTCAGGAAAGTGAAGGCTAGATTTGGGAAAAGAATCTTCACCATTACAATTGCCTTACATCAATTGGAATTTTGGTCAGCCTAATCCTAATTTCTTAATAAGGCTTACTTTGTTAATTAACTAATATTTACTGTTCAAATAACCTCATTGGGTTTGTTAAATTAATAAAATGTAGGCGACAAGATAATGTGATTACCTTCGCTGAACGTTCATGTTAGATTACATATAATTTTGTTAGCTCAACAATATAAAATCTCTTTTGTTGGTTTAATCTTTGCTGTTCCTCCGGTGTAATATCTGCTATAAGTAAGTGCTAAATATTGTCAATAAAAATAAAAATGTTAACGCGACATAAGTGTTTAAATCAAACATAGCAACGGGTATTTCGACACTACTTTGTTTCGGGCCAACAATAAAAACTGTAACACTACATTTTGTGTTGATTTAACTCAATCATGTTCCTCAGTAACTTTCCCGAAAAGAAAATGCTCTAATTACATTATTATTTGAATGTTTCTAGACTTTCGGAACGGCAGTGTACGTAACTCAATGAACTTCGTGAAGTTGTGGCATCCACACAAAGTGAGATGTAAAAATCGACTCTTTATTTTAAATTTCAAAATTATGTAAATATGTATTTTTCGAATTCAAACAAACGTTAAAGTTGATTTGAGAAGCAAATGTACACAAGATTATATGCAGCAGCTGCATAGCGTGCACAAATCCAGATATTCCGATCGTCTTCCGTACATGGGTAATACTGCGGCATTTCAGTTATTTCATATTTCTATACTAAAAATAGGTATTTAAATAATATTATCTACAATAATACATACTAAGTAATGAGTTTTACTTCAGAATGTTATGAAAGATATGTTTGTGATTATTGTTATGAATAAAGTAATACATACATAAACTTTAAGTAATAATATCAGGAACAATGACGATAATTACTAGAACCGATAATTCGAGGATATACCACTATACATTTTTGGTGGATTATACACAAATGATGTATTCTTGCGGCTCGTTAAAGGCATGCTTACTTACGATTAGAAAGTTGCATTCAGTAGTAATATATATTTCTAAGCGTATTTTAGGAAGATTCCACATTAGTTTGGTGTAAACTAAATACATTCACGTTTTCTCAAAAATGTAAAACCATATTTTTATTTTTAATGTTTTTCGTTATTTATGTATATGTATATCGACCGATCGAGAAGGTTGTCTCGATCCTATACGACTTTTCACGATGAATAAATCAATATTTACATCAAATCACTGTTATGAAATTACTACAGCATTTTCTACAAGTTTACTACCTTGTCAACAATTGACATATGTATGTTCCACGTACGTTATTTATGCTTATATAAATATTACGAAAATTGGATCGGATATATATTGATTTACCGAAAGCGAAAGAAAATCATCATTTGCAATGTGTACTAAAATAGAATAGGAACTCGGCAAATACGATCCAATTTTCGTAAATCGCCACTGTCGTGTATTTTGTGTGTAAATTTTGCTTATTTGGTCATTCCTGTTAGGCTCAAATCCACATATAGCATTTTTAAAACGCACGTTTCTGCGTTACGGTTGCGGTTTTATAATCCTCTTAATTCACACGTATTGCGTTGCTTCGCACACCGCAATCAAAGTATGGAAAGTATCGGATCTGTCTTCGTCACTTTAGCAACCATCTCTGCTGCCTCTACCACTCGAAGATACCGACCGTAAATCGTCGACGCAATGTGAGAATTGGCGTATCTATTTGTATGTGTTTTCCTCCTTTTTAAGCAATTGCACTTAGCGGCTTAACCGCAGCGTTTGCATCGTCGACGCAACCGGCATATGTGAATTGCCACATTTAAATACATGTATTGTGCTTGCTAGCGGTAATACCGCAACGCAGAAACATGCGTTTTAAAAACGCTATATGTGAATTGGGTCTTATTGTTTATTAATTTTGACATACTGTTTCTCTCAAAATTACGCCTTTGTTGCTTGAGAGAATAATAGTATTTTTTTTTTCAAAATTCAAAATTTGCACTGGATCATGGCAAATTATTTTTGCAGACATTTTTGGAAATGGCGAACGATGAGCGAGGATATGATGGGCAGTCGAAGTGCTTTGTAGTAAGGAAAAAAATGTAAATCAATTTCCTGGGGCACAAATTGATAATGAAAGTCACCTTCGACACATTAATCGGGTTGTCCGTACCGGTGTGAAGTTGGCAAGTAACTTAATTAAAAAAGAAAAAACCGTGGTACAGTGATACAGTCCGATTGTGCTTTATTAATACCCGTTTGTACTACTTTCGTGTTGTTTGTACCTCAAGGGATGAAAAATAGAAAGGATTAAAGACTGCAAGCTAGGATATTCTAAAACCATCAACCATCATACACAAATGGTACATGCAGAAATAGCATATGATGGGGTGTATCAAGAGAAAAGAACGTTGTTTCAACAAATTTTTGTCACCCATTCTTGTTATGGTAAAACGCAAATGTGTAGAGCCCGTTTTATGCTAAATATGTAATATCGAATATTTGCTATAAGTAAGAGCTTTTTACGATGTACAGGTGTCCCAACGAAGACTGGGTTCTTGATTGTAGTTCCATTTTTGATATTAAGAAAAAGTCTTTTAACAAAAGTTTTACAGAATTCAATGTTGCATAACCTAAACATATTTTTAACTATACAAGGTGTTTCAAAAGTAGGAAAACGCATACTTAATACTTTATTTTAAATGGAACCCAATATATTATTCCCTTTTTAAATTATATTTAGAAAAAGAACATCACTACATATAAACTACTATATGTCTATCTTTTTGACAGCTTTTGAAAAAATGGTTCTGTCGGAAGCTTTCGATTAAGACGGCGTAGTTTGTATATGCATTTGTTTTAGAAATTCGTATTTTAAATATCATATATACATAGTTAGCTATACAACAGTGAAACTAAATCAATACAATTATATATAGGTGGTGTCCTGAATATTTGCTTAATTTTAGCCGAAGGTAACTTGATATTTTTAAATAACACTCTATATCTTTGTTTATGTTAAACCCACCCTCACAAAAAAAAACCCTTTTAATTTATACTAAACAGCTATGATATTTCTTGCAGACTTTTCCATTAATTTTCATCTCAGCTTAGTATATAAACTTTATATAATTGAATAAAACCTCGAATTAACAAATATATGTTTAGTATCAAATAATAAAATTTAAAACTAATGACATATCTTTTGAAAAAAAGAATGAAATATAATGATAATTAGCAGAAATAATAATACATATTTCAATAAGGCAGGCCATGACAATTATTTCAGCAGCATAATAGTTAAACGTCAAAACTGTCACCAAATATTTTTTTACGAAATACTTTGTCCTTCGTACATCTCAGTGATTGTTCATTTGTTTTCTTATATATTTACTTAATTACTTCAACAGCATGTATTTTATTCATAAATTAAATAGTTAACGATGATTGCTACCATCCTTAATTATTCAAACTTATAGCAGATGTTCAAAAATAAATCCCCTTTTTGTTAAGCATATTTCTACCCTCCTTGGCAAATTTTGTGGTTATTTTTTCCAAAAATTCTACGAAATGGATGGAAGTGCTTCCCTCATTCTATTCTTCCTATTTTCCAATGTAAAAAGAAATCTCTGAAAACGTATCATAAAACAAGTTATTATTTTGACAGTTTTGACTTTTAATTATTACGATAAAACAATTACCATAGCCTATCAAACATCGGTAATATTGTTTGTTATGACATTACATTTCTTTTTATTTTCAAAAAGAAAAGTATTATTAGTTTTGTGTTTTATGATCTAATGCTGATGTATGTTTACTAATTCCCGGCTTTGTTTGGTTATATCGCATTTATACATTAAGCTGACTTGAAAATTAGTTGAAAATTCATTGGATTTATTTAAAAATAATTATCCACAATATCCGCATGAATCGTCAGAAATGTTTAGTATGAATTGAAAGGACATTGCCTAAGAGTTAATTTAGCATTAGCAAAGATATAGTCTGCTATTTATTTTAAATAAATAGATTTTAATTTTACTATTCTATCAAGTTAACTATGTATGTATGGTATTTAAAATATGAATATCTAAACCAAATGTATATACAAACTACGCCGCCTTAACTGAAAGCTTGCAGCAGGGCCTTTTCTTCACAAAAGCGTAAATAACATCGTTGTTATTACAGTAGTAGTTGTTTACAGTAGTTTATATAAAGTGATGTCTTCGCAGAATGTAAAAATGGAATAATATATAGGGAGTTCCATATGAAATAACGGAATAAGCATGGGTTTTCCTACTTTTGGAACAATCCATATAGTCAAAAATATTTTTAGGTTATGCAGCATTGCATTCTGTAAAACTTTTATATAAGAGACTTTTTCTTAAAATCGCAAATAGAGCTGTAATAAAAACCTAATCTTCGATGGGATTCCGTGTACATAAAAAGGGCGTTTTAAAGGCGCCTCTTCGTAAAAAATTATTTATCCCTTATATGCAAAAAAAAGTTTTAATTGATGTTAAGTCACAAATATAATAAATTTAAAATGATATACTTATACTGAAGGCGTAAGGTGGTTTGATCTTCGCTCCAATTAAGCAAATTATCAAATCATCGTCCTTTTTTATCGTTTATTTCCATAATATTATTCTCGATTACATGATTTTCGTACATTAAAACACTTTTTTACACTTATCACAGGTGTTGCTCAATAATAATTAAGCATACAAAGAAAATTCTTGTACGATGCAATGTTGTCTCGATTGCTTTCTTGCCACTATATCTAATGTGTTGCTGGCATTGTGCACCACTACTGCCAAAAGCATAGATTTTCTCTCCTGAGAAAGCTCATTTGTTTTTCCAACTGCCTGATTTTTTCTTAGATTATCCATTCACTCAATTAATAGTGAATACATGTCTGTTTTTCTAATTGTATAACAGATCGTTATCATTAGGGACAATTTAAAGTGAAATTTGCTTTTGCTTCACTTGAACAATTATAGATTTATGTAGAGGTATGCATATGTACGTTAGGAAATAAGCATATAGGATTTGATATTTTCGTGTACCTTTGGATTTATCGATATAAGTATACGTATATATTTTATATCATTTAACAGACTTTCTATTTTCGAATGTTTTATTTGGAAGCTGTCTAGTTGATATATTCGTGCAATCGCCGTGGCTGGCTCATCTCAACGCGGCCTTTATTTTTAAATATTATCGCCTAAGCAAGAAATTTCAATGCTTACTATCTATCGAGAACGAAATATTTATCGCCTTATATACACGTTACGGGTAGAATAAATAAATGGGGACTTTCGAAATATAAGTGAGTACTAAAAAAGTTGAGCATGTACGCAAAGCATGAGTAGATGGGCATAATATAATGATGTTACAATGTTCTGCGGCGTTTTCAAACTACGCGTATATGTAATTTAATATGCTGTACTAGATGCTTCGTAGAGTTGCAACTATACAAACGGCATACATGATTAAGTCAAGCAACAATCTATGAATTTTAATACGAAGAATGCATTGTTAACGTAGTCTTCTTATTCTCCCTCTCGGTTTTATTGGGTGTTGTATATTCGAAAGCTACGTCCTACAAAAGGTTATTAACTTGGAAGATGTATGATGTTCTCTTTGGTTAATCTGTTTTAAAAAATATTTGTGGATCCTTCCGATATTTACTTTTGGTGTAATTCAATTTGAAAATTTTGTATCATTATCAAACATATAAATAAATATACAGTCGTTATATTATCGTAAAATAAATTTGACTTACTGGACATTTATCTACGACTTTCTTGGTAAAGTTGCCGTCGTGACCGCTGCCAGACTGATTGGTTCCAGAGTCTTTTCTCGGGATTAACGAAGATAATCTCAAGGACCTTCCCTCTTCGTACGTACACTTATCACAAATGCACATTTCGGTCAATAACGATATCAACAGTACAGTCAAAGCAACGAATTGTTATTTTTGAACCAGTGCCGTAGAAAAAAAAAGAAAATACTTTGAAGCTAACGTTCCGAGGGACAATCGATCTTTAATAACATAAACACGCCGAGTTTCTTTTCATGTTTCTTGGGCGCACGCTCTTCGAGTCACGCACTCCGAAAATCTGGACAGTCGAGTCGAACCTGGTGCCGTTTAAAGGCTGATGGATAGGCACTCCGACGTTCGCCAGTTATAAACTAATACTAAAACTAAAAGAAACGGCGGGCTTTCGAAGTGATCAGGGATGCCTCGACAGTGTTTGGCCGCCACCCCCACTCTTTTCGACAATGTCACTGAGTACCCTTGTCAACTATGCATGTGTATGTGTCCGTCTACTGCGCACTGGTTACGTAAACATTGTCTTCGTGAAATGATTGATAATTTGTTGTGCCGCTCACGGAATTTACGAAAAAATTAAATTTTTGTTTGCCGCGCGCGAGTTATAATAATTTAATGATATGCAGCATATGGGGACACGGATCACTAGATTAGCTGAAGTTAAATTACGTTACGTACATACAACAGGTGTTTTATATATACAGGGGTGATTCTAAATGCTGATTGCTGGGGTTATTATGATCATAGGAGTTCATATGAATGTATGTCCTAAACGGCTTATGGTGGAATTCTATGCACATCTGTGGTAGTATTGGGTAGAATCGAGTAAAGGTTCCGGAACAAACAAGTACTTTTATATGTTCTGGAAAGATGCATTGAATCGAAACCACTTATGATGTTTCCAAACCTAGTACTAATCGAGTACAAGTTCTGATTCAGGTAGTACTGGGTAGAAGCGAGTATCTTTTTATACTCCCAAAATTATTTATTTATTTATTTATTTTTGTATACCTAAGGTTTTTTGCTTTACATGCAAGGCGTTTTTTATTCTTATTTTAATACGTTTGTATAACATATTTTTACTATATGTAATATATTTCACATATTTACCGGTAATTCGGTAAATGAAAATGAAAATACCGGTAATTTCTTTTTTCATGTGTGACGTTAATGGTTAACAGTTGTTAGAAGTAAAAAAAAAATATTTAAGATACAAATTTTAATGTTATTTTACAATAATGTTTCATTAATGTCCTTTCATAATGTGGTGTATTCAAAATTGCTGAATACGTGAAATGTTGTTCTTATATATTATTATTTTTAAATATTAAATATTAATTATTAAATGAGGCATTTTTTTCGAGAGATAAATAAAATCCACACAAAAAAAACCATAAAATGAGAGAATTGAAATTGCACTTGTTGACAAAGGCAGGTAGGAAAAGTGGGGTGTTTCGCTTGCTACCGTCCTAGCAACAAATGAACATTAATCTCGCTTTTCTTTTGCGCTGCTTTTCGTTATCCATCCTGTTTGAGACTTATTTTCTTTTGATTTCTAAACGACTTTTTTTTTCAACTTTTTGCCTTTTTTGTTGAGAATTTTTTGATTCCTTCTCTTTCTGACTAATTCGGTGGAATTGAGGTTATACGTTTCTAATCAAAAATTTTTGTCAGTTTCTTTCTATATTTCTCTATTCATCTGGGCATTACAGCGTGCTCTTCTTTTACACAATCTTAAGGCATAATATTAGAATTTTGTAATAAATTATTTATTCTAATTATTTTAAACAGTTGTAAGAAGTAAAACAAAATATTTAAGGTTCAAATTTTAATGTTATTTTTACAACAATGTTGCATTAATGCTCTTCTGATAATGTGGTGTATTTCAAAATTGCTATTAATTTAAATACGTAAAATGTTGTTCTTATATATTATTATTTTTTAAATATTAAAAAATGAGACATTTACTTACTCTTTAAGAAAAACGATTTTCAACTTTTAAAAATCTTAAAAAAGCTCCAGAGCACAAATCACATATGCTAACTCAACTTTTTACGAAAGATAAGTAAAACACAAAAAACCAAAAAATGTAGAGGATTGAAATCGCACTTGTTGACAAAGGCAGGTAGGAAAAGTGGGGTGTTTTGCTTCCTACCGTCCTAGCAACCATCCTAGCAACAAATGAACGTTAATCTCGCTTTTCTTTGCGTTGCTTTTCGTTATCCGTCTTGTTTCCATTCTTATTTTCTTTTAATTTATACACGACCTTTTTCTCAATTTTTTGATTCCTTCTCTTTCTGACTAACTCGGTGGAATGGAGGTTATACGTTTCTAATCAAATGTTTTTGTCAGGTTCTTTTCTATATTCTCTATTCTAGGGCATTACAGCGGTTCTAAATCTCAAGAAAGTTTAAATTAAAATTGAACAAAAAACAACTCCAATAAAATTAATAAGTGTGCCTGTTTTTTTTTTATTTTCACTGTCTCTTTAGACCTTTAAATACATATCTATAAACACAATATTTCGTGGATAAAAATTTCTGGTATGGATTTTTCATTTACCGAATTAGCGGTAATTTTTTGTAATTTACCGGTAAATCTACCGAACGTTTTTTGGTCAATTTACCGGTTAACCGGTTTACGGTTATAACGGTATACAATCCTTAGTATACAGTATGTAGCCGGATAGGTGCCACAAGAAGAAAAACTTTTTTACTATTGATTTCTTCAATAAAATATTCTTCATAAAAGTTTTTGCTTGTTCTGAAACCCATAACTAATACTAGATTTTGTAAATAAATGCCTTAATAATGGGTGAGATAGTACTTTTTTGCAATGTTTTAAGCAGAAGAAGTTTAAAATGTTGTACTAATATTTAGTTGCATTGATCTTAATGCTTTTGACGTTGATCGCCGTATTAGTGGTCTTAGTACTAGGTTGCCAAACATCATAACTGGTTTCGATTCAATACAGCGTTCCAGAACATATAAAAGTACTCGTTTGTTCCGGAACCTTTACTCAATTCCACTCAACATTAATCTGTGGCGCCTATAAGGTTATGCGCAAGTTTGTAGTCTTGTATTTTAGATGCTTACTTGTAGGGCAACGCTACAGTGTTTTTAGAATTCCAAGCTTACAAAGTGACTGCCAGGTTAGCATATCGCCGATCGAGCTGGAAAACATTTAGGTAATTAACATAAGCTAAAAGAACGGATACGTGTGCACGGGTTTTTGTGAATAGGCCTCTGATTGATCAAAAAAACAAAAGCAATATTTTTGGGAATAGTGTTTAATCGTGTAAATTCGTAATTTTAACATCGTTGTATTGATTAAAAAAATTAAAACGAGCAATTTAGCTATAATAAACAGAAAAAAATCCCGCATAAACTCCATTTGTACTCCCGTGACCGCACTCATGTAAGATCAGTAATTTCTAGTACCAAACAAAGGTGCCTGGTCTAGTGGATAGCACCCTCGATTTCGTTTTTTTTTTTAATCAATAAGAGGCTTATTCACAAAAACCCGCGCACACCTATGCGTTTTTGGCCTCAAAAATAACCTCATTTTTTTCATCTCGATCGGCGATATGTTGATCTGGGAGTCTCCTTGTTAGTTTTAAAGTTACTAGATGTTTCATAGTAAATTAAAAAAAAATGTAGTATAACTAACAAGCTTCAATAATACACCTCCCTCTAAACACAAATCATGAGATGTTCCAATATACTTCTCCCAAGTATATTTGAAACAAGATTAAGATATGTTTCATATAGGTTTTTAAAACATCTGACAAGATTTGTTTTAGTATTGATATCTACGAAATAGCCTTGATATATTTCTTTTGTTAGCTAAGACAGCATTTAGGACATCTTTCATATATGTTTGTAAAACATCTTTATTGCAACATTTTGGTTTCGCGCGAAATAACTTAATTTAACTACAACTACAACGTACACTTCTTTTGTTTTGCTTCAGTGTGCTTTATACTTCTTTGTGTTAATTGTGTTGGTTTGTAGGCCGCTATAATTTTTTAGGGTATTAGATTACAGGTAACCCTTCTATAACACGGTATCCAACAACACGGTTTCGTTCTAACACGGTAAGATAGCTTGCGGAAATCCTCGTGTAACGCGGCCACCTATAACACGATTTCGCTGTAACACGATCGGAAATTTTCGAAAACCCTCACTCAAACTTCCGCAAACGTTACATCGGAAGTGAATAGCAATTTTCTTATTTTAAATTGAATCATGGTTTTTTCTTACCTCAATAAATTCTACAGATTATTTGAAGACAATTTCCACTAAAGTTCTCTATCCCTAAATTCTAACCGTTTTTGAGATATTTACGATTTTGTCAAAATTTTGACGTTTTCATCTCTTTCGAAAATGTATCATATTTTGTAAATCATTAAAGATAATGACGCCATTTTACTAGTACCCAAGAAAAGTAGTTGTCCGTACTAAATTCTGTCCAAAGAACCACTAAATTGTATACAGAGTGTTCATAAATCGATTGTCAATTCGGACACATTTAAGTGTAGTTGTATGGACCTTAAAAAATATATATTTGTTTTAGTAAGTTTTGGGAACCTAATCTCCTTTTTATACTGAGCTTGGATCTTATATAACACGGTTTCACACAACACGGGGCTTTTCAGGAACGTATCTATCGTGTTATAGGAGGGTTATCGTGTACTAGAAAAATTTGAGGTAAGTGTTTCGAACGTTTGGAATTTTGTTTAATTCCTGAAATGAAATACTTTGATAGTCACAGTTAGCCATATGTATCGACGAGTCGGTGATGTACTAGTAAAGTAGTAATAGACAAGAGTAAAATCTTAAAAGATATTTTGAGAAAAAATCACTTACAATTAGCACGACCTTTAGTAAAGGAAGATATTCGTACTACCGCATTGCTACACATAAAGATCTATGTAGCAAAAATAATGTGCAACCTAAAGCGTTGCATCTGGAAGCATGTGTACGATGTTGGAGATCAAAGATAGTAAATCTGTAATTTATACTGTAATACTATGATTATTTCCCTTTCTTTACGAACTGGTACAACTGTGGAAAGTTTGAAACGATCCGAAAATATTCGTAGAGGGAAGGATAAGTGAAGAAGATACGGCAGTGGTGTTAATAGATAATAATTCTAAAACTTGTTTTAATTGTCATACGGACCAATAGTCTGTTTGTTTTCGAGTTATTCTGATAACAAAAATCCGGAACTGAGTTGACTATTTAGATCGAAGCCTTGTGGAATACGTCGGCTATCATATGAAGATCATTTATTTCTACTACTCTCTCCAAAGCAATAGCCTTACATGAATCCTCGCTAGAAGTAAAGGTTCCAACGATCCCCCACACTTGTCTGACTTGCGTGAGATCACCTTTATAACAACTCATATTACTTTGTAGCGTAGAATTAAAAAAAATGCAGTTACTTTCAGAACACTCCGTGTAGTGGTATGAACTTATTTCTGTATATTTCATTTTAGAAAACAGTTTTCAGTATTGCAAATAAAGTGGCGCATATCGGTTGAATATAAACAGTTTATACGGTTTGTTTACAATTGCTAAGATGTCTAAGTACTTAATATGTACTTTTTATTACCCAAACCGTTACAATTAAGTGCCGTTTATTCCTGTGCTATTGATGATACACACGATTTGCGTTCCACAAAAATATTGTATTACGTTTTTTTGCGCTGATTAGTTGTAGTTAGAACATCACCTTTGATCTATTGTTAAAACTGTCTAGAATAATAGATTTTAAGATGAGTAATTGTAGGAGGTATTAGACTTTTATAGTGTTGCTTCGGGAGTACCACAAAAAAGCTCTGGTTTCCAGTAAAATAAACGTTATTTCTTAATTTTAGCTTAAGTTTAACTACTTGTTTTTGTTTTTTATTAATGCAAACAAAGTTAAGTACTGTCGTCTGGTCTTAATTTTAAACTGCTTTACTCTTGAAGTAAGTAATGCCAAAATGTCATCTTTTGTTATCGACTGAAACCTAATCCGTCTACAAACAAAACTGAGTAGTAAATAGCCGGCCGTTAATATATGAGAAGGATACAATGCTTCATTTACAAGTAAATTTATGTAAACTTTTATGTGTCAACCTGTCCGTTTGTATGCCAATGGGATGCAGCATTTTTGTAGTTGTTGTTTTGCAACACTTTGACAACAATGTAGTCCGCTACTACGGCTACTCCATTTTGACCTAATTTCTATAGTAACTTCATTGAGTTGGACTTCTATGACGTACGTATTTTTTACCACAGCGTTTTGCTTGATATGAGCTTGTGCCACAATTCTAATAATCTTAAAATTTAATGTGTCTTTTGTTATAACATTTTATGCCTTTTTTCCAAAAATCAACCGGTTACTTCTTGAAAGCTATAAATAATAATAAGTACACAAAGTGCCAAAAAGGTAATTGAAACTTCATTAAGACGAAAACACGTCAAATTAATCGATTTTCATAACGATGGTGGTCACCAAAATCAAAAGATAGTTAAAAATCTCAGAGGTTATATGGATTGTTAGAATACATGCAACAATAAAACCCTCAGAAATATTTATTGAAACTAACAAAATAATGAGTGTTCAAATAGAATCAAGCTTTACTAATATGTCCTCTTAAGTTGTTTTGTCGCGTGTGATTTCTAAATATGTGGCGAAAGCTACAATATCAGACAAGGCGCCGTGGGAGAATGGCACAGCTGCTTGTACTGGCATACTGACAGTTGAAAGACTAATAATGGTGAAGGAGCCGGAATATATGGGAAAAAGTTCACAATGGGCATCTCGGTTAACTTCAGCGGAGATGCGATGGTGGTTGACTGAGGTTGCCGCAATTCAATATTGTGTTAGGGAAGTAGAGTGAGAGACCGATACATGTAAAGTCGTCGCTGTCTTCTCTGACCACTAGTCGACTCTGAAAGCGATTAATTCCGTGAGTGTTGATTTCAAATTGGTTTCGGGTAAACGTCCTGATCGGCGGGCGTACAACGGAAAATAACATTCGCCTAGGTACATAGCCAGTTGCGCATGAAGAAGAATGAAGCAGAAGATTGTCGACGATGTTGATTGGAGTTTATCCTTCCTTGGGTATTACTGAGAATGACAAGTAAGAAAGTCCATGAATGAATGAATGGATTGGGATTTAGAAGAGGTAGTGTTTGCATGGGTCGATTAATCGTCTCATCCATCGTAGCTGCTAGCACCTCATGTAGAGGAGATGTTATCTCAAGGTTCATCCAACAAGTTCGACATTTTAAGGTAACTCCGAATTTTGTTGAATGGGATCGTTTTGAGGTCTTCTAGGAAAAGGCCAATTTTCCAAAGATCATATATCTGATTTTCGTGGAGATAAGATAGTGGCAGAAAATATGCTTAACCGTCTCCTCGTTGTTCAAACGTAATCAAGCATTTTTTCTCATCAGTGAGTCCGGTTTTGAGTAGGCGCTCGCTGAATATGCAGTTATCTGTAAGAACAAAAACATTTACCTTGACGATTTACTCTCAAGCTCATGTAGTTCTGTGGTTCTGACATGGCTGGGTGAAATGCACTACTTCGGATTTGGGGCACTTTCTGATTTGCCCAGAAATTGATTTGCTGCTTAACTATATACCATAGATGCCATATCAATGGCAGGATTTGGTCTCTGAAATTGCTCCACAGCATCCTTTCTCGCGAAATTGTCTGTTTCCCCATTTCATTGAATGTCTAAATATCCAGATTAGGGATAGATTATTAGCTGCCTCAATATCAAGGAATGGATACGTAACAAGTCCAAAAAATGGTGGCGAAGGTCACTAAATTATATTAGTCATTCCAGTATTTTCCTGGACTAATAACCCTGCGCTAATCTGTACAGGTTGTTGGCTGGTTGATCGAAGTAATCTTCGCGGTTTACTTTGGCTTGGCAAAATCTTCTTGCATCCAGAGCCTCGCATTCACACAGAATGAGGTAGGTGTTCCTTGTCATCCCTTTACACGGTCTGCAGTTGGTATCTTTAGTGTTGATCCCAATTTTCTGTAGGTGTCCATTCAGTGCGCAGTGCCCTGTAAGAAGACCTCTTACCGTGCGAAAATGATTCCTGCTAAGCTGCCGTAGTTCTTCAGTCTTCTTCTTTGATGGTCCCTTAATAAAGGCCTTTCTACTAATTTACCTGGTTACTTTATCTGAATATTCTTCGTGTTTTTCTTTTACACAACTTCTTATCTGCTCTCGTGCTGTGTGTTTTTAGACGTTCCTGAACAGGTTCTGGGCCTATATATGAAGCTAATGATCGCTTTCTTACTAACTCATCGGGTTTTTCGTTTCCTTTGAACCAATCTTGATTGTATTTTGGGGTTCACTAATGCTTGCTCCTGTTAATAAATCGTGCAAAAACATCAATAATGCAACGCGCTTTTGAGAAAATGAGGCATAACATTGAGCACTTTTCAACTTAGATAAGAGTAACTTTTATCTTTCCTTTTTGAATATCAGAAGAAATTAGCTTCACACTTGCTCACTATATATTTTGCCGAAAGTCTTTGGTAGTAGGACATTTATTATTGCTATTGCTTTCATATTAGAAAGTTTTTACTTCAGGTTTTTGTTACATTGAATTATATAATAAGGTCATCAGTGGAGGCCTACCGAGTTTTGAAAAGGTTATATTATAAATATATACATTACATTTATATTAAGCCAGAATTCTTTAATCACTCTTCCCAATAATACATTAAATATCAGTTGACGAGAAAGCCTTTCTTCCAAGAATAGCTTTTATTACAGTTCAAGAAAGTAATCAAAACTATTAATTTCCAGATCAGAATGATAAAAGCTTGAATACTCGAGATTACTGTTCTGATTTGTACCTATTTTGAACCTTTGCTTTATGAGTTTTATTATATAATTTCTTAATCATTCGTTCTAGAAAAAGACGCCTTGATTTTGTTGTAGTACAATTAAACGCATATTCCTAATTAGAATACGTGTGAAAACACACAAATCCGGCTGTAATCATGATGATAACGGGTGCTACTGCACAGTTTTCCTTGCGCATTAATTTCCTTTCTAATTAAGGGATTTGCGATAACATCCACTATTATCGAATGTTATTATCCAGAATATTTAAATCATATAATACATAATTATATGTCGAATCAGGTACATGCATCATAAAATTTTATTTCAACCGTCGCAGATACCTAATTGCTTTATGAACATATGCTTAAAGTATAATTTTATTGTTTTTAATGTAAATCATGTGTAGGGATCACATTATTCTCTCATATTAGTAATTCGCTGATTTTACTGTATTCCAGCATAATTTATTACGACCCCTGCTTCTTGTAATTAATGCAATAGACAACAAATTAAGGGGATGTTTTTGAATGGCGTAAATCAGCATATCTAGGAAATTAGAATTTCAGATTATTTCTTTATTTCAGAAACGGCAACAGGTTATTATTATTAGCTTATATTTTCTGAGGAAGGATATTTACTATTAAGCTATTCTGATTGTATTTACTATTTGTGTGGACGATTGATATAAATATTAAAACAATATATTTGCAACCAATTCTCCTAATAACATTATTGTAAATTATTAATGGTGGCATTGTTTGCTTTCATGAAGAAATCAGTTTCAAAACTATTCACTATTGGTATATTATTTATGCACATATTTCATTACTAACAATAAGAGGTCTTACAATCATTGGTGATGTCACTTGTGTTTTTATCTAGAGCTTTTATTTATTTTAGGTCTGTAAAGTGGTAAAGATAACAGTCGCTTTTGTTTATTTCTCATAATTTTATATTAATATTAATCAAGCACGTTTCCCAATGATTCCTTGCGTTTGAGGATAATCTGGCGGTAAAATACTGCAAGACCATTCAACTGATGTAATAATAACAGCCTTTGTTGCAGTAGGTAATGTAAATATATACATAATGAAAATAATACATACCATAATACAATCTCAAGTCGAAATTCAGTTTTGTAACTGTTTATATCTAAATATAAATATATCTATATTACATACTTTGGAAACATCACAAAAATGTCCAATCATAACTTAAAACTAAAATACTCTTTACCAACATATTAGCAAATTAACGATCGAAAATATACTTGTAACATTCAGTACTTATACCTTACATATATTCAATCTACAATATCACTATTGTTGGGCAGCGCTTATTAAGGTGATCCAACTATGTTTAAAATAGTAGTTTGCACAATTTTAATTTAAATTGACTAATTTTGGAAAGTTTTAAAAACACGGAAGTACAGTTATACTTGTGATAAATGTACGTAAAAGACTTAAAGTTATTGAATTTGGTAAGTCGTTTCCCAGTCCAGGCAGGGATGATTAATTACTGCAAAATATGACAATCCACACAACACGCACGGAAAAAAAAAGGATTTGTTAAAGCAACAAAATATATTTTGTCAGATGTATTTATTTAGAGCAAATAATAGTTTATTTAGCCCATCATATTCGTTTATTTGGCTATACAATGATATTTTGTTAGCAAGCAAAACAAATATTTATTAAATGTTAAATCCAACAAAGTATTAAGATTTCACTTAAATAATTATAATACTTTTGAGTCAAAAAAGTATACCTTTTTCAATTAAACCATTAATTCTTAACGCTAAATATTCTTTAATATTTAAAATTGAAAAACTATTTCCAATAACAATTTCAGAATGTTGTAATTTATTGTAATCTTAAAAAGAAAGCAAAGAGGATTTACATATGTATATGCAAGAATTGTGAACCTAAATTTGTGATATTTATAACATACGTACGTGTATGTAAGTGTATACTTACAAGTTACAAGTACGCTAATCAAATAACAAACACGTTTTTGTCTACTCTGCAAAATGAAATACTTTGAGTCAAAAAATCCGGATAAGAGATACTTGCATTAGAACCACCGGTGTTGACGAACTATATTATTATTCAGTGTGATTCAATCATCATACATAATATCAAATGTAATTAAAAAAAATAAGGATCAGTCTAACCAAAATTGCAGTTAATTTAATGCAGTTCTTATGTTAGGGCTACCTCTATCCTAAACTTTCCCAAGTACTTGCCTTGATCTAAGCATTATCGCAAAGTTTTTTACCCATATAGTAGCAAATACATTGAATATATTATATGTATATAGTACAGACAATTGCCGTAAAGATGGCAGTTTCCTGTTGCACTATATAACAACGATACTGTGCACAACTTCATAAAACAATGCTATTACTAGATAAATATCTTAATAGCAACTGTGATCATCAGAGCTGCGACTCGCATTAATCCCAATGCAGAGAATAACTGGCAGAAGCTTAGAGTAACGATTATTAAATCCAGTTTCAAGAAATCATTACATGTTCATACGATAAATTGATTTATTAAATCAATAACGTAGTAATATAGTTAAAATGAAAACAAGTTGCTTTGAGGCAGTATGGTTATTGGATAGTCAACTGAAGTCAGTGCAATCAATTGAGTCCTACAAAATACTTGGTATGGCTAAATGAATATAACTAATACAACCGAATCGGTAATTATTTAGTGTAAACAAACGTTTAATTTGAAAGAAATAGTTAATTAATTGATTCAAATATGTAGGCACATTTAATCCAATTTTCTGGAATATTTAATCTAATCCAGTTTATCTTTGTTAAAACAAATACTGTAAACATTTGAATCGAGTATCCGGTACTGACAAAGTAAGTTACTTGAAGGAAATAAATATTTGTTTGCCTATATATAAACAAGCCACCTGTTTGTGTCAATGAATATTTCCTTGATTTAACAATTTCTTTTTTTCCGTGCGCACGAGTCACATTGCTTCCTTTAATTGTTTTATTAAGTGTTCTCAGGAGTGGATAAAGTTTATTTAGTGACAAGATAAGGTTTAATAGGTATGGAGCCGAAGTCTGAATCAATACTCATATTTTTATTTTATTGCTTCCTCAGAGAATCAACAGTAAAGAGGTTACAACCAAATTAATATGTAAATATTATAAAAGTAAGCGAAAAAGACCTTACAGTGAGAGTGGCGTTGGAGATAAATAACAAAAACAATAAGAACAAGCAATACAACATATTAAAAGGTCATAATTAAAAATTAAAAATTAGAAACAACCAATACAAAGGGAGAAAGCCATGACAGCGTGCACACGACAATGAAGGCGCAAAAAACAGGAGAGGTTATGAGGTGTATAGTTGGCATATTCTCATAACCTTACATTATTCTGTAGGAAAGACGCCCTTCTGCGTAAAGACATTTTTGGAGATTCAATGGCAGATAGCATTACTTCCAACTCCGTGGCATTAGTAGTAACCAATTTGCCGCGTTTATTCTTAAAATTATTGCGAATGCTTCCATAAGTCTTGAATTTACTTACTATTTTAGTAATTGTCGATTGACTGATATTTCTATTGTGATGTCTATTTTTAAATATAATAGCAGGTTCTCTATGTGTTTTATAGTTATCCCCCATAATTAAAACAATTTCAACCTTTTCATCAGGACGCGTTAACATTTCCAGACCGAGCCTCCCACATATGCTTTCGTAAAATTTTATTTCTTTGCCGTTCCTTATAAGAAAATCTTCGGTAATACCAATTTTAGTTCCTTTTAGTTGTCGAACATTCTTTAGAATATCTTTTTTCTTTAAGTATGATACGAATTTACAACTATTGGCCTATTAATCTTTTTGCCTTACGCTGTATATATCAATATCAAAAACGCTCACCACAATATTTAAGTAATCCCGTAACACTTTAGTGGCTACTTCAATAATGTTCTCATTTGTGTATTCCAGCCCAAATGTTACTATATTATTTTTCCTTGGTGATTTTTCTAACAATAAGTAAGCACATTTATTTTTTAACCAATCAACGTCTTTCTGTGTCTGTACTTTATCATTATTTAGAGCTTTCTTAATGTCAGCGTACTAGCTTGCTGGTTAGTAATTTCTATGAGTATTTTAATTATTTTATTTTCCTTTCGCATCCTCCAGTACACCTGCATTTTTACTCATATCCGTATATGTACACGAACTAAAACGAGTGCCAAAAACAATGTGTATTTCTTGCTGCATATTTATTTCTCGATATCGTAGGAAACAATTTGGATTGATTTAGATCAAAAAGATCAAAATTCAAATGAAAGGTTGCAGATGTAAATAGATGTCAGTAACTCAGATATTAATTGATGAGATGTAGTAGGTATTGGATTAAACTAAGCCTCGTACTCTTGTAATAGTCTCCTTTTTACGGAGCACTCTAAATACATGCACACGCCACACTTACACACTTCCGTACTTTTTTTATGTTTGTTTTTGTATATATAATACAAATTTAATAATAAAAAAGTTTTCCATATGATTCCAAGTTAAGTAGACATATATAGTGATTATTAAATATAATATCCACCGTTCTTTGGGTTAATTATAAGATTGGAATAATTGTATTAAATTAACAGATAAATACTTGTTTGTTTTAATTTCAAATGTTTGCATAATCTAGCCATATAATTTTATTAAAACTGTCTCTGTCCAGGTAACGTAATATAGTTAAATTGAGCAAAATTAGGTTAGTATCTGTTGTTTTCTGAGTGTACAATACTTGCTTTCTAGTTTCGATGGAGAGACTACAGGGGACACTACAAGTTTCAGCTACTTCTCAAGGTATAAATGTTTTCACAGTTGTAGTAGTAGCAACAGATGCAACAAATTGGCTCGCGCTAACTTTATAAATATCATCAACCTTTTGAAACGGTCAACAAATAGGTTAACAGAAGTCATGTTGTCACTGTTGAGACTAAATTGTAAAAATCGAAGAAATTTAGATTTTTCTATTCACGACTTATAAATAACGCTCTCTGGCGGCGATGGATTTCGCCATTTATTACAAAGTTTTAGAATATCAAAATCTTCATTCGTTTCTGAAATATGATGTTTCGACACATTGTTTAGTTTGATCCACAATGCCGCTGTTTTAGAAGATGGCTTTCGTGTAGTAGTCGTTACTTTTCCAAACTTTCATCGTCCATTATTTAATTTCCTCGATCTGTGATTTATGTATGCCCAGTATTTGCCACACCTCCAAATTACAAACTCACCACATGTACATATAAAGCAATTCTAATTTGTAATTATAATCCCGTTCGTCTCCTACCAATAATCCTGAAGATATACGACTGCCTTGTATTGAGGCAGTCATTATGTATTACACGTCCTCGATTGTGAAATTTTTCTTTTGAAAAGATGCCGGCTGTGTGATTGCCAGTGTAAAAAAAATTCCTTTAGGCGAAGTCAGCGCCCTTTAAGTGAAAGTCTTTCACTGATTGAAAGGCGATGTATTTATTTATACATAAAAAAACGCGATCGTTGTCCAATGTTTTACTCCGCAAACACTGGACAGCGATAAAGAGTTCATTAACTGTCCAGATTACAGCATCATATTTAATAATGATCGTTAATATATTTTTTTCACTTTCTTGAATTATTCAACGTTACGCAGGTGAAGAGCACCGATTATGCAAATGTCCGGCTAAATTACGGCTAGGAAAATCTCTAGTTAATTCGAAATGCGACGCATATCTTTCAGTTCGTAATTCCTATGTTACGATATGATCGCCGAGGAAAATGATCTCGCTGGAGAATTATGCGAACCAACAGTGTGTTTACATCCATGACTGTTCGCTTTTTCAAATAAACTTCTTTCACAATCCTGCCCATTTACGGAGAACGCGGTTTAGTCTTTCCGCAACATAACTCGTTAACTCGATACCTTCCTGAAAAAACAAATCTAGAAGCGAATGTATAGTACACATTGTTGCAGTTTATGAGTACCCGACAAAAAGTTCCTTTCGGACGACGTGCTTTCGTGAATATGACGACGGTTTAAGCCTGGAAAACTGATACAGGCACGTTCGTTTCGAGTTTGCGTTCTCGAGATTGAATCGTTCTCAGATGTGTCACTAAATGCCCTTTCTATGCCCAATTTCTAGGTACGCATAGTGTCTATTTCTTTGACTGTCACGTGCTGTATTGTAGAGAATTTTGTGTTGCAGTTAATCCAGGTCATCCTCGTTTTATCAGTTCTCTATTTTATAGCGCAAAAGGACGTGAAAAGGTGAGCAATAGAAAATAAGAACCAATGATTTATATTATTAATGTATTAGATAATCTTCATAATTCGTGTTACTTAACAAGAAAAAAAAAGTGTTTTAAATTATTTCTTTTTGTCATACACACAGAAAACTGAATAATATGGGGAGTTAGAAATATAATACCAGATATTATATTTTTTTATATATAGTGACAGTAAAAGAAATTTAATAGTCAGTATTATACGATTTAATACAAAATTGTGAATACTAATTATTATAATGTGTAATACCACCACCTGCTTGATAACTTTGACAGTTTGCTTTATACGGCCTGTTGAATGATTCAAATTTATATTGAATTCGATGCTACACCAAATTCCGGTAAGTAGCATGTTAATATATGTCAAAATAACCTTTTTAATTTCTTTCAGTGTAGGTGAATACTGAGAGATATATAAAGTCGCTCCACAGGCGCAAGATTATCAATATCACCATCACTAGTTCCGCAATAGTAATTAGGTACTAATTGATTAGAATAGGGACCAATGACATTTTAGGAACAATGATATAATTAGAGTAGGTAACCCCATGTAGTACCTTTAAGAAGAGAGAGCATGGGGTTTAAGGATGTTTTGTTATTGTTTTAATGTTTCAATGAATGGTGGTAAGTAGAATACTATTTTCTTGACACGTCAAAATAATAGTAACGGCGGGTACAGCTGATGACAGCTCAATTTATATGAAAACTGTATAGTACAAAAACTATCCAACTATATGCTGTGTAACTTCTAACAATCGATAAGATATGACATACAATCTAGAAAAACCTATAATAGCTCGTTTTTTGACGAAACAAACAGATTAATTAGTATTTTTTTTGGAAAATATTAACTTTAGTAACATCAATATGACACTTATTCAAATTTAAAATGACATTTTCGGTTACTCTCTAAGTGGCGCCAGCGGTGTACACGTGCAACTTATGATTCGACAGGCCGTATAAAGCAAACTGTTACAGTCATCAAGTAGGTGGTGTGTAATACAATTAATTATTGTCCTTTATTACCCTGTATAATTAAAATTATTTTATTAATTAATGAATTTATTTATTTAATAATATTATCAGATAATTCAGTATTATACATTTTGATCCTGTTTATTATAAAATTGGATAATGTGAAGTATTAACATTCAACTTTTCTTTCAACTTTACATATACCCATAATAACATAAAGCACGTGAATAATATGTCTTCAGACAGGATTTGTATGGGTGATGCGAGCCACTTGACCATTGGTTCAAGATAGTGAAATTAGCAGTAAAGTAATCTTTACGACAATTTCCTTAGTGCAATATATTTATGTAGACATACCAATTGCACCGTAGCGTTTTCGACCATATAGGTATAAAGGTATGGTATTAAACTGATGGTATTGTATTCGTGTTATAGAGATAATTAACTGCATTATTACTTGCAAATAAAATATTTTATAACTAGTTTTATGTCTTTCCCGTAATATACCTAATCTTATAAAGTGGATCTAAGCAGGTAATATTATACCATACAGATCGACTTTAATTAATACAATTTTATCAAATGTTGTTAGATAAATTCGAATAATTATATAGCATTTCAAATATTCTGATAAATTCGTTATTCGTTAGCGCGAGCCAATTTGTTGCACCTGTTGCTACTCCAGGTGCGAGCGATTTATACCTGCTGAAGTAGCTGAAATTTGAAACACTCTACAGCCCTAATCTACACTTAGAAAACGACAATATTACGAAGTTAAATGCAGTCAACGCAGCAGAAGCTAAACGTAAAATGATTTTTCACTAAATTTACATTGTTGCAGCAAACTAAAGGAAAAAGTAGTCATTTTGCTTTTCAAAGAGTATGATTCAGGTGTCATGCCATTATACTTTTACCACCTCACGTATTAATAACGTAAACGTAAAAAAATATCTCTAAGGCGGAATGTTAAATACACTAAAAAAAGTAGCGTTTATTCGACTATCACTGCCTTTGCAACACCGTCAGTTGCTCCGCGCATTGGGGCATTGGTGGATGATCGGAAAAATCAGGACGTCAGATCAAGTTGCGAAACCGTAGAAAACTGAATATATTTTTAACCAATGGCTATATCGACCTGCGATAGATGTCATTCGCTTAAGAATGAAAAAATAACTGTTACTAATTACTGATATTTACTTTACTTTATCACTACGCTACTACGAACTTGTAAGCTATTAGTTACCTATTTAGATACTTATGCGAAATGTAAAACTATAATGAGCGTCTTACCATCTATGGCTAATATCTTACAAAAGTACTTCAAAGAGTCTTCACTATCAACTGACAAAGGGAGAATATATCCCCTCGTCCGAGCTGTCGCGTCGTGGCTAAGGGTTTGCACAGGGTTCTACAACGATGCCAGTTGTTGCTTTCGGCTGCCGAAAGCCCAACTGTTAAACCAGGTTGCGAAAGGGATGGGAGGGGGTCTTGACGTAACTGCATGGACCGAGAGGAGATAACCTCAACAAAAACCTAAATCCTAAGATAGCGGACTAGGCTGATGGGATGCGTGGCTGGATAGAAGGCCAGTTTACTAGTCCAACCTTGGGGCACCTGGTGCACCCCATTGTATTTAGCCTTATCTCTGCATGCGGGGCTCTGTGGAGGTGGACCTTTTCTTCCCTAGCTACTCGTGGGATCAACCATGGAGGAAGGATGTTTATTAGCGGGACGAGATTGCTAATAAACAGGAATTGGAGCAGGACCTCCATAAGAAGCCTTCCACTTCCAAAGTGAGAAAACCTCATAAGGAAGGCACAAAGGAAGGAGCAAAAAGACGAGCAGATTGGGGAACAGGATGGCACCCATCCCCTCTCAAATTCCGTAGCACTGTGTAGCTCAAGGGCGTTGCACCTGGGAGCACGTGAAATCGAAGAGGGAGACTTACCTAACCTGGGGCCTTCTGATATTCTACACTTTCTGAAAGGAATAGGATTGGGAGGCCAGTTGTAAAACAGCAAGAACAGGAGACACAATAGATCTTTTAGGTTGCAGTGTCATATCACCCTTGCAATATATACATACATACAAGGAAGAATATCTAAGCTTAACATTTGGCGGGTTCTCATTGGAAATTATTCCATGAATTAATGGAATTAATGGATTAATTAGTCCCTTGTGTGATTGGATCATGAGATCGTACAATTTTGAACTTTTTAAGAACTCAATATCAAAGCAAAGACTTTCATTTGAAAAACACAAATTCATTTTCAATTGACCTTGTACATGAGGTTCAAGGTTACCATCGAAGTTATCACGAGGTAATTTATTTATGCTAGTTAAAGTATGATAATGCTTTTTCACAATCACGAGTTCATTAGCTTTTTCGGTGCGATAGTTTTATAATTACTTTTTTATAAAATGTTACTACGATATGTACACGTAAAAGTTGTAAAGCAATGATCATTCAATATACAACTAGATGATAATATTGCAAAAAGAAGATTTGAATTACGTAGTGTACAATTTCAACTCTATTTTTTTTATAAAACAAATAAATCGGTTCTAAATTCTTTAACAATTCAAGGGCAAGAGACGGTAAAAATTAACGCCCGAAACGGATTTTAGACTTCTGATGAACCTTGCCCCGTAAATCTAGAAGATTCACGTTTGCTAACCGTATGCTGAATATGTGTATCGTTCGAGTTAAATAAGAAAAATGCCATCTCTACGACAATTTCCATAATATATGTATATAGGTATTTAATATATTTTCAACAGAAACTTTGCTGTCATCATGTTTAGGTCAGAGCAGCCGTTCAGAAAAGTCGGTTTGGAGAAAGGGTAATTTCAACATCATAATTACGTTATATTAACTGCAACTACTGCTTTATTAATTTAACACACCCAGTTGGGAATGTTCAATTAATAGAATAGACATAACAAAAGTAATATGCCTTAAAAAAGTAAGCTAGTAGTAATAACAGTAATAATGTCTTTATTACCTTCCTTTCAAATTCCACACAAGATGCACAGGTCTCCCATTTGGGGGCTTTGGCAGCGTATCTCAGTTACTAAAAGGGATAGAGAGTTCCTGCCTTATGACAGTGTTCTATTTTTTATGAAACAAAAGATGCCGCAAGCAGAATCTTCCTAGCTTTTGAAATACAGGCTAAAAAAATTCAAATTTTCGGATGCTCCTCGTATATCAGAAAAGTAAAAATAGAGTATAATATAATCGGTTTTTTTCAGGTGAAATTTCACTGAATTTACTAACTATGCCACTCCATAGTTAGTTTTTTCATGTGCAACAGTTTTCGAGTTGATCCAAGTTTATGAGTCTCCAAACAAAACAGTCTGTACCTATTTTTACATTATTTTTTGTTTTGGTTAAACACAGCTTGAGGATTTCAAAAATATCTTCGTTATAATGCGACAAACAAACTAAAAACTATTCTGTTTTTTTTTATATATACTTTACTCTATTAGTAACAATGATAACAATAACAAGTATAAAAATCCTTAAACTACAAAGAAGTGCGAATTTTAACTTAGAGAAAGTTTTAGAAATGACAACCGTTTTCGCGAATACAGTACACTGTTGAAAATATTACGGTGTTGGCGTTAATTTTGCGCTAGTCAAATATTTTAGTGTTGATTTTTCCAAACTTTGCCAGACGAGTTGACAACGCGTATTTAATAGAACAGAAATGACTAGAATTTCGTGTGAATTCTTAGAGTAGATGGTGGGGGTCATCTTACGGGTACGTTTGTACATACCTATTTATCTATTCAGAAAGTTATTGCCTAGAAATGGCCTTAATAAGCCAGTATTGTGTCTGGGGGCTTGTTGGAAGTAAAAAAAATACAGCATTTTGGAACATTTTGCAACAGTTTAAGGATAACTTTCTCAGAAAATCTAGGTATCTACGTGTTGTGGCCTCCTTTGTACATTCTATAAACTATGCGTCTACCTAAAATGAAACATAAAATATCAAGTGTGAAGCGTCCTTGTTGTGTTCAAATATCAAACATCAAATGGTAACATCTATTTAAATTTCAATGTACCATACTTATACACCAACTTCTTTCTCTATTTTTCTATAGGTCATCGAATTCCTGGTTTCTGCAATATCCTATAGTTGGAAGTACTTCGAATTACCATTTTAGAATAACGTGTAAATTCCTTATTTATGAACAAATACATAAAAAGTTATCTCTTGTATCTGAGATATTATTAATTCATTACTACATGTATCTCTTTGCGCTTGTACGAAGGCGATACTATATATTACAAAATACTACCAATACGTAATACATAAAAGCACCTCGCTCTTTAGTACGTTTCTGTATGTGCATTACACACATGGGCAACCGTATACACTTGATTCGTTCACTGACGTTCTCTATTTGTAACTATTAAGCTTCGCTGCGAGAGGAATATCTGGAGCATGTCAACCATCATTTAAAAATGCGATCGACAACTTGTGCGATCATTCCGCCAGTAATTAAGTTATTTAACTTGTGTGTGTGCGTGTTATATAAGTGCGTGTACGTTATTAGGAAGAGAAGCAGAAGGTGCATTGACACCGTTTACCTGTTTCACACAGAATTCAGTTCAATGTAAAGCGCTTGAGAGCCAATCTATTTGCCATTTATCTTGTAGTTAGATTCTCGCAGTAATTTCGAGCTTTGATATACTTGCTATTAATATGCATTTGATACTTCTGCAGTTATAAACGTTCATATTACGTGAAGTAATGGGGTATCATTAATAAATAGATGACTAACCCAGGTAACCGATTGAGAAATAAGAGTAAAACCTGACTGTGGGATAGTAATTAGAGTATCACATCTATTTAAAATAAATATATTGCTCTGTTTTTCAGAACAAAATGCCCGGAATTTCGAAATTTTATTTTCTTTGGTTCAGTACAATTAGTTATTATTATTTTTAAATTTATGTTTTAAATTAGTTTATTAATTTACTTATCCGTATACAATCTTTTTTTCTTTTTTTTTCAATAAAATCAAATAAAATAATACAGTAGTTTTTATCCACCCAGCGATCTCTCTGATAAGTGAAAGAATACTGTGAAAAGAGACCCAATTCCTACGTGCTAGGTGGCACGGGACGCTTCGAGGAGCACCAAATCGCCTGTCAAAACGATAATCCAGGCGCTTGCTAACGAATAGGCAGCATTTTCTTTCCTAACGGGCGCACCCCCAAAGCCCCTTCTCGGATTATTAAATTTGAATAATAGTAATTATCGAATGTCGTTGTAAAAACACTAAACGTACAAATAAAAGAAGGTTTCAAACCAAAACAAGCTTAAATCTTTATTTCGTAACCAAAATGTATTTTATCATTTTTGAGACTCTTAAACCACAGGTACACTTCCCACAGGAAAAATCGGGACACCAGCAATTGTGAATTTTAAAATTTCTTGGGTGTAAATGCAGCTTTCAGAGGATAAATGCACTTATCAAAGCCATAAATCACTTTTTTGTGTGTATTATTGCGATCAAAGGTAAAGACTAAAAATTTAAACAGAAATATATATAGAGAAAAAGGTTTATACATTAAATAAGGTTTGTTCGCTGTGCGAATCAGAACTTAATTGGAAACTATTTAGGTTTTTCCAGTGCGCATGATTCAAAAAGGGATTGTAGTTTGAAATTGGTTTGATAATTTGCTCTGCGAACACATCCAAAACCGACACTACTGCCATCTGTGTCCAGCAATTGGAATTTATATGTCAGCCGGCGGAGCACACGGCGCCAGTGTATCTCTCTCGTTTAGTGCGCATGAGCGAATTTAAAATCCACAAGAAATCCGTGAATTTTCTGGATTAATCACAAACTGTCACTGACTACAATTTGATACTGTGCGAACACCAAATTTTAAATTACCAACGGCCGAAATACGAAATTGTTGCACTGCGAACGCACAGCTGTTATTACGCATGCGTCGTCAGTTGTGGATAGTTTCTGATTGCACAGCGAACAAACCTATAAACACATTGGAATTTCGGTGGCGGTGTTTCCTTAGAAATACCGAATACGGAAATATTAATGCAAAAAAAATACATAACAACTAAAAGGCCTCTTGAGTAGACGGCACCATTTAGAAATACACATATATGTATTTAACTTGTTTGATGTTATGTAGAGATAATTCTTTTTTTAAGAAAACATATGAGGATGGGATTTTAAAATTATATTACGTATTACCTATTACTATGATATTAGTTACTTAATTTGATTTATGCCCGCAAGTAATGCTTTAGCAATACACAATATGTCAATCAGCCTCCTGAATTTTTGAACAATGTGATTTTCACATTAATTAGTTACACTATTATTGATGTATTCATTATTGTTGTTGTTTAGTATTCTTAAATATTGTATTACTACAAAATATTTTTCTATGTATTAAAAACTTACCAAAAACAGTTTAAGATTATTTACAAAATTTTTAAAGCAATTAATTTCGTAAAGAAATTATTTATTTTATTAATCCTCCGTTTATCGTATTTTCAAGAAATATATCTTAACTATAGCCTGTGTAATCCAATGTCGTTCTATTTTATTGAAATATAGCCAACACTTTTGGTGTGTAACACAGCTTCGGGCAGTAGCAACGAAAAAGTATTAAATGTATCAAATTCAACAATAAATATTTTAGCACTAACTGAGATTGACGATCAATATGCTTTCTTACAATGTTTGTTATGTATTATAAATCACAATAATATTTAAATAATTGTTAATAAACCTGTGCTACATAAAGACAGTTTGTAAAGAGACCCAGTGTTGGTCTTATTTCAAGAAAATAGATCAACGACGTTAGAGTACACAGGCGATAGCTAAGATATACATATTTCCTGAAAATACAATAAACGGAAGGTTCATAAAATAAATAATTTCTTTGCGAAGTTAATTGCTTTATTTAAGAATTTTATCAATAATCTTAAACCTGGTTTTGGTAATTTTTTATAGATAGAAGGAAACCTTATAGTAATACAATATTTAAGAATATTAAACAACAATAGTAATTAATACATCAATAATAGTGTAGTGAATAAATATGTCAAAATCACATTATCCCAAAACTGAGGAGGTTGACTGACATATTGCCTATTGCTAAACTAATACTTGCGAGCATAAACCCAAGTAAGTAACTAATATCAAAGCCAGCACTAACAAGTAACATAATATTAAATAATAAAATCCCATCACCACATGTTTTCTTAAAAAGAATACATAACATCAAACAAGTTAAATACATATATATTTCTAAATGAAGCCGTCTATTCAAGAGTTCTTTTTGTTGTTATGTATTTTTTTTTTCATTGGTATTTCTAAAGGAAACGCCGCCACCGAAACTCCGATTTGTTTATTCTATACATAAGTGATTTATGGCTATGATAAGTGAATACGTCCTCCGAAAGTTGCATTTACAATCAAGAAATTTTAAAATTCTGAATTGCTGGTGTCCCGATTTTTCCTGTGAGAAGTGTACGTACGTTGGAATTAGTAAATACCATATAAAACAATTTATTTAATACAAAAATACGTATTCGAACTTTCCTGGTACTTTTCAAATGAATGCGAGGATTAAAGAAACGTCAAATAAAAAGAATTAAATTTAAAATACAGAGCCATCTACCCGTAAATAGCAAAAACTAAATGTATTAGAAACTATGATCTGGATTATCGATATTTGTTAAGAATAACTATTTTATCACAGATCAACTCAATGATTTCTTTAACACAACCCTTAAATATTAAAAATTCCTAAAATAACTAAAACTAATGGCGATTGATTGGCGTATAATGAACATAAATTACAAAAATCTTACTTCTGGTTAAATATTGAATTGAAATTAAATAATTATTTTCTGTTTTTAGGTTGGATATACTTGATGGAATACTGACTTGATACTAAACGACGAACTGGCAATCCTCTGGGAACAGGTTGGACTTTCCGTTCGATGGCCCCCCAAATCGGTTAATATGAATGGCCGGGTATCTTCGCAGGAAATTTTTATAGGAAATTCTTGACAATTTTACAGGTATTTAGTAAGGATTTAATTATTCAGGAGTAATATCGATACTTTTTTAGGTAGACACTTTGTGGAACTTTGATATTTTTTAAAGTGTGGCATAAAAATCGTTGTAGGAATTCAATATCAACCATCGTCTTTCGTGGCCACAGGCAGAATGAGGATTCAAACTAAAATTACCAGTAATCAGCGTTCGATTGGTATCGCTATAAATTAACATAAAAAATAAAGTTTACATTATAATTAAGCAATACTTAGCATCTATTGCTAAAATTGTCCATTTTAATAACTATTCTTAACAAATTCAAAATTCGCCTGTAAAGTATGCAACCGAACACGCGCTTCACCTTTCAATTACTTCTTCAATTGGTTTTGAAACCTATTTTAAATGATTCTAAATTAGATTCCATACCTTTGATTCCATAGCAATATATTGCTATGAATCTTTATTAAATTTAGATGAATTAGAAATTTTTAAGTTTTCTTAAATATATTTCAGTATATTTATCGTTATGTGTAAACTATATAATCAACTGACCAACTTATATTTTCAGAAACTTTTCAAATAAGTAGTAGTTGCGAAAGATTTCCGGTAAATAGATCAATCTTGTTAATGTAACAATAATATATAATTTTCTAAATGTTCTATTTTGATGTATAAATGAAATTTTCATTTATTTTCATGTCCTCTTTTAAGATACAATTCATTGAAGTGTTTTACTGTAGTACTGGCTGCAGTGGTTGACCTGCAGAGGATCTTCATAGGAATATTTCAGTAAATGAACAATAGATGACGTCCAATGGTACATACAAGTAATCGCAAAATTGCTATTGATAATTTTGGTTGATACTTAAAAGAAAGTTGGCTCTAACGAGATTACGGTGACGTTAGTGAAATTATCTTCTTACTATTATTAATAACGATTATAAAATAGTGTATATTTCGTTAAAGGAACTAACATATCAATATATTTGTATAAAAGGGAGCAATAACAATTTATAAGAAACAACTTTTTCGTGTTGAAAATGAGTTCAAACAAGAAACAAAAACACTTCCCCAGAAATAAATCATTTTAAGATGAAAGAAAACAGTTTAAAGTAACAGGAAGTCATAGATTTCTTTGGCGATCGTGCTTTTTAAAGAATTTATTGCATTCCTTAATAGACAGCGAAATGCTTTATAGTTATATATTTCGGTTTTAATGTTAGTTTTAATGACTGTCGAGTTTTGACTTTCCTAATTATAATTTTTTATTAATTTTTTTTCAAAGGCAATATCTTTATTTCTTCACATACGATTAGATTCTTTTTATTGCTTGATCTTGTTTATTACGTGATTTATGTTTACTGGTGTTTTCTTTTGTTTTCTGTATGAAATTATTTTGTTACATAAAGTTATGTTGTAATTTTTGTAATTATTTGCGACTTAAAAAAAATTAAAGAAATGAAAATCAGGCCGTACTACAAACTGGGCAACTGCAACTTAAAAGTAAGTATTATTGTTGACCTAACTTGTCTAATAAGGTTTCTTTTTTATTTTTTTTTTTATAAATAATATCTTGTTTTGCTTTCAAGTTTTTAATCAAATTTAAGCATAACATTTTAATACTAAATTCTAATTCTAGAGTGTAAGTTTTAAATCGTAACTATTATGTCAACTACACTTAAACTATAAGTACAACTAGATATGAGTATGAACGAAAACATTATTATCAAAAAGTTCGTTTAAAAAGAAATAGTTGCCTAGGACAGCTGTTTTGGTAAAGGAACGTTTGGCTTCTCGAGGGATTAGAACGGGTCTGAATTTGTAATAAGATCCCTTTGAAGCTTTTCGGAAAGTTTTTCCGCTCTCCAATTACCGTTAAATATTACGACTCTTGGCAGATCGGGATTAAATTTAATGTGGATTGAACTAAGGGTTATTTAACTGTAATTTAAATTTCAGTTTGGTAATTCCTTTCCACAATAAAATTTGCTTCTTTAGAATTTGTAATAAAATTATCTCTGGCCTTGCCCTTTGGAAGGTTTGTTGTTATCTGTTCCATTGTTTTTTGTATAAAAGTAAAGATTTTTTTTTTCAATTTGCCTTTTCTTCAGATTTATAGATGTATAGTGTTGTGAGAGAGTCGGATGGTGTTTTCAAATTGACCCAAAGAAATGAACATTTTGTTTCTTACTGGCGTATTACAGTTTAATAAAATTAATAATTAAAAATTTGCATCAACTTAATGTGGTTTTTACCTCTTTATGAGTGTATATATATTTTGATCATCACCGTGTATGGTTTGAATGAATGTTCATAGATCACTGACAATTAAATATTTATAGTAAATTTTAATTTAACATTTTTTTTTTTGAATGAATTAAAGAAACTTACATATGCACTACCGTCCATAATTATTTGCCCACCTTTAATAAAACGTAGTTTCCAGCGAAACACCAATAGAAATACTAAACAATTTATTCTAATAGTTAAATACATATCAGTATGAAACATAAAAGCAAATTTATGAATAGAAAATAAAAGAAAACAAGAAAAATAATTAAACATTGTGCTATGTGACCTCTTTTCCGTCGAATGATTTTTTGACACAATCTGGGCATTCTTTCAATCAGTTTGGATAATGTTAACGGGTCTATGTGTCTCCACGCCGTTTGTAGTTGGTCCCACAATGTTGTTGTAGACGTTGGAGTCGATCGAGATGGTCCCATAAAAGCTCGATGGGGTTGATGTCTGAACTCTGTGCGGGCCATTTTATAATTGGCAATCAAATGCCGGGACATGAGGATATAAAGGGTAACGTAATAGCCGATGAACCAAGGAGGGCTCTAAGAGACACTTCATGGGTCCTGAGCCCGTATGTGGGATTACTAAGGATTCCGAAGAAGGGAGATCTGGACCTGGTTAGATAAAGAAAGTACAAAGAAATGGAGGTCGACTGAAGCTCAACTCCATACCAAAACGCTGATAGGGGATGGGGATGGTAGTTTCTCTGATAACTTACTCAAGCGCAGTAAGAAAGAAGTTAAAACAATTACTGGGTGGTAACTGGACATGTCCTCTGAAAAGCATCTAATAATAACACAGGCGTGTAAGCGAAACCGTGGTGTAGAAGATGCGAACTACAGGAGGAAACGAGTTTACATGTGAGGAACTGAAGTACTTAGGCCAGAAAATATTTCGGAGCAATCTATTGGACCCTCGAAGTCCTCAAGTTTCCAATTGGGCAAGATACTGAGCTTTATAGAGAACACCAAGCTGCTCGACTGGAAATAAGAGAATCAATAGGGATGGTACAATGAGCACCAAGCTCAAGTGCCCGGACATCAAGTGCCCACCCTAACTTGAATGAATGAATGAATGAATGAATTGGCAATCTCCCATCAAGTTCCATTTGATTCAGGTAACCACGGCATAATTTCGACTTGTGTTTCGGATCATTAGTCTTCTTTCTAACAACTGTTGACGTAATGTTCCTAAGCTTTCGAAGCGGTTACTAGTAATAATAATAATAATAATATAGGTATATTTGCAATAACACTATTACAGAAAAAGTCGATAAATAAATTGTTTGTAGAAGTTTCTACAGATGTCAAAAAATATATATAAATATAAATAACACAAAGATATATAGATAAAAAAACTAGACTGTATACAGACAGAAACAAACAAACATTGAAGAAAAAGAATAAAGTAAAATAAAATAATATTTATATACATGGATGTGCCAAAAAATCCTCGATTTCGTAGTATTCTCTAAATGGACCTTTGTTTACTATGTGTACCTAAAATCTCAAAAAAATATTTATGTAGGTACCTGCAGGTGTTATGCGTTGATTAAAAAGAGTGGTAGATATTGACACTCACTTGAAATAGCAATCACAATTATACCAAGACTGAAAGGAGTTTGAAGCGTCAAAAAAGTAAATATAAGTTCATGGCATTAATAAAATAAGTGGATTTAATCGCATCTACCTGAATAGCGTGTAAATAAAAACGTTTATGTAATTTCTTGATTAAACCTCATATTTTCTAGCTGTATTCAGTAGAGGTAAGTTAAATATACAGGTACCTAACACTTATTTAATGTGTCTACCTATTTAAATACGGATATATGTATGTATGTACGATAGCGTATAAGTAGTGCCCTCTGTATGAGTAAGGCATACTCGAAGAGCATTCACATATTGTCTAAAGCAGGTAGTTTCTTTCCCATGCATATAATTACCAGTCTATAACGCCTATAGTTAATTTAATTGCTAATCACACAACGTTGTTGTAATCAGGTATAAATTGATTACACAGCAGTGGATCGGAACACACAAATATGCTCAACTTGGTCGAGTGTGCAGAGCGGTATTGAAGTTGATTTTCCAGTTTTTCGAAAGATCGTTCACGATTTTCATTTAGAGGTGTTTATAAAGGTTGCATTAAGAAATTCGGCTGAATACGTCATTCTTCTTCATCAATTTGCTCAAACAAAACCTTTACTTGCTTTTCATCTTTATGTTCAGAAGTGGTGTGATTTTACAGTCAAATATTTATGCACCGTGAGCATTTGCATCTTAAACAAATTTACAGATGTATATTAACATGTCTTACTATAAACCGTTACTGTATACTGACTTGCATTCTTAACTGTAACAGTACTTTCATGCAACGTGGTGCATGGACGATGTTTGTCCTTGATTATTTACCTACCTATTAGGAATCTCTATAATGTTCTAATGAACAGTGCTAACATGTCTACAGAATAGGTGAAATAATGGAAACCATAACTTTTATGTAACGATATTTGCAGTTTATTACACGTCACATGTTTACCACATCAGTCAGCTGTCCCACATTTTTCTTCTGTAACAACATTCTGACTTGTCTTACATGTTTTGTTCTGCACCATATTTTAATCGGTTCAGCGTTTATTTGCGCTCTGAGCTCTTCTCTTCACGTGTGTTTATTCTTCGTTTGCTTATGTCTGTTTCACGTCTAAAAATGAGCATAGAAATGAATATTGATCATCACCAAATCACTAGTAGAACGTTCTATTTTGGTGGAGAATGAGTTATCTATAAAGTGTATTCTCCTTCCTTGTCATTTCTCAAAGAAAAGTTGTTCGTCGTCTAAAATCCAAAACGTATAATAAATCTAAACATGAAACGTCGAAAGAATAAGCTAGTAAAATGGTTATCTCCTTTTTTTTGAAGTAGTAATTTTGTAACATTTATGGATTTCGAAATAGCTGCTAAGAAAATATAAGAAATCTATTTCGTTAACCTATGTCACATATTCTTTTGGGTTTGCAGTATATTGTAGTGATTATCGACGGTGTTTATCTGTAGTCTATGATTTGATTGCAGAAAACATTTCTTTAACAAGTTTCAGTGAGGTTAAAAATTAATAGTAGTTTTCGCTTACGTTATATTCGTATTTTTTTGTTGCTTTTTCTGCATAGCTTTTCATATATTCCAAATAGTATATATGTATCCTGGATTTTAAACAATGCGGAACTTTTTATCAATTTTTTTTGCGAATAATTAAAAAAAAATCATTTGTGTTTGGTCTTGCATCTTACATCCTTTGAAGTCCAAGTGGAATAATTTGTAACATTTAAGTTTTATATTTGGTAACCTTAAACCGTTCATTAGAACTCTTCTTTGACATGTTTCGCTTGTTACGTGCGGGTGATTTTTGCAAGATACCGTTATTTTGTTTGTTTCCTGCAAATAGAAACGAGGGTTTTACATTGTAGCATTTGAGTTTAATTAATTACATTTTAACTGAATTAAACTTCAGTTACTTTTAATGTCATTGATCCTGTCAATTTAATTGAAAGCATCTAATTATATCGAAATTAAATTACTTTTTTAATTCTCATTCAACTTTATTTTAAATAATTATTTTATGATTTAATTTTTATTTTATAAAAGTAAGTGTAGGCTCATATAAGGTGCTGTTTGGATTTCTTATATTTGATTGCGTTGCTCAATGAAAAAATCCACGTGTGAAACTAATACAAAAAGCTGTTTGTAACATACCAAAGTATAAATTCGACACCGAAAAGTAAAATTATAAGACATCTGGGTGTGTAGACCTATACTCTGTTTTTTAATAAGACGGATCACCTAACAACCCATTTATAGCACTCAATTTTCAAATTAAAAGTATTTGGCGGCAAATTCAAATAACCGTATTTAGTGCATAACTATAAATTTTATAAAGGTACTTAAGAACTTAAAAAATAAGAAAATGTCAATATAGGACATTTATATTTTATTAAACCATTAGGTACACAAATAAATTAACAATAGTAACAAAGAGTACATAGGGTGGATCAAATTCTATGTACACAATGAGATAGGTATTCCAGTGCTACTTTTTTGAGATAAAATCACTGGTGAAATAGAATTTCAGATTTATCTTACCGTTTTCAAAATATTTAAAAAAAATGATTTTGATTGAAAAAAGCGAAAAACACAAATAATGGATTCGTGCCGGCCTTTTCATCGACATATGTTCGGTTAAACGCTCTAATTCTCATCCTCTACTAGCTTAATTGGTAAAGCGCTCGTCCGGCAAACGAGGGGATGTAGGTTAGAATCCTGCGTGAGGAGAAAAAAAATATCCTGGAAAAAATCCTCCTAATTATTACAGTTAAAAGGAGAAATTCACTAATTTGTTAAAACAATAATCGTTAGGTATTTAGAGCGAGTATCAAATTGCAGTAAAAACTAAATAATTTCATTTAAATACCGAAAGTAAGTAAAATTTGAAATACACGTATGATAAATAATAATACACTGAAAATAGTGTGCGTACAAGCTAAATTAAAAAAAAAAAGGTAAAACACATTTAGGATTATTTATTGTGCACGTCGTTCGAAAATATGTATTTCTTCTATCGCCTGTTGTTTTTAGGGATAAACACGGATTTTTAAACACAAATTTATACTATGTACCATATAAATAGTACATTTTTATAATTTTTTTAGAATTTTACTTGTTTATTTATTGTTAAAATGTTATATTTATTTTATTTTGTTTGTGACACTTATTTCACTCTATTAATATTTGTTTATCTATAGGAATACATACCTTATTTTTTTATTTTATTTCATTTATTCCTTTCTAAAGTTAATTGGCACCTGTAGGTTAGCTTACGTTACTATGTAAGAGGGTTGGGCAACTCTGCGTTTCTAAGTAAAATTATTATTGTAACAGACAGACCCTTATTCATTTGTAGATTCCTAAAGTTGAGGGTGTTTCTGTTTCTTTGCTTTTTTTAAGTAGATACCTATTTACGATTTTCTTTAATATTATTTAATTACATATTCATTTTTGGAGGTGTAATGAATGAAAAACATACATAGCTATATGCTTATGCGTGCGAGATTTGAACTTTACTAATAAATTACTGTTTTTCACCTGGCAAGAAACAGAAGATAATATATTACATAGTTTATATTTTTTAGAAACTATAGTAACTAGTGGTGGGCACTATAGTCGACTATGATGACTATCAATAGTTGACTATCGATACTATCGATAGTCGACTATCGATAACTATCGATAATTCAAGAGTCGAAAATATCGGTAAATGCTCACCAGTATTATATTTATATATAGTTCACAACGCAGAGAGATGTACAAATTCAATGTAAATACGACAAGTATAGTGCTATTTATTTTCCCTTTCTGTCTTGTTAGTTAAAAACGTTTGTGTTATCAATCATCAACTATTCATTAAGTGGAACTAATTCTTTCTTTTGTATAATATCTATAGTAGCTGGTATTGATGAAACCATGAAATCTAGTGTCAGAGTTCTTATTAGTCTGGAATAAAAAAAAAATAATAAATAACAAGAAACAAAATGTATTTCTGAGGACATATTAGTTGAGTAAAGTGGTGGGCATTATCGATGGCGACTATCGATAGTTATCGATAGTCGATTATCGATAACTATCGATAGTTGGTCCTGCTATCGATAGTTGAAAATACTGATAGTGCCCACCACTAATAGTAATAAGAGATGTGCTGTCGACAAATTGGCACTGAAACTTGAAATTTGCTTTATGTTTGTAATGATATCTAATTAATCTAACGTACTCGCATTGTGTTTTATATTAAATGTTAGAGTATTAAGGTTTATTATAAATTCAAAATTAGTTTAGAATTCAATAAATGAAAAGTTAATTAAGTAAAATGTAAAGAATTCATACTTAAGCACTGTCTACAAAAAAAGTATTATAATTAAACTACAAAAAGGGTAAATGAAAGGTGTATATATAAAACAAACATATTTATGTTGATTCCTGCCTCATTGCATGCTCCTTTATAGTTCGGCGTTTACGAACGTGTACGTCTGAACAGTATTTGTAAATATCTTACAAGTTATTAATGCTTATATTTTTTTCATTGTGTCTGCATGTAAAAAATGCATGGTGTTCAAATACTTTATTGACCCACTGTGGCATGAATCCAGATTGTTAAAGATGTTGTGTAATTCTATTCCTTATCTTTTTTTCACCACTTTATGATGACTCATGTCTTCGATGATTGAATTAACATTTTTCTATCCAAATACGCCCCTGCTATATGCCGTATGCAGGTACACAAACGCATATGGACTTATTCAATAAAGTACAACGGCCGTTCAATTGCCTCTAACAAACCTAATAAGTTTTACAAATAGCCACAATCAGAAAGCATAAATTTTCAATGTTTTCGCATTTAAACCGGTATGTTTTACGAGACGGTGTTGGACGCCACCTACAAATATAACATCGTACGGGCCGTCCGGTATCTACAGCCGCGTACGACGCGAGTGTAAATTTCTTGTAACAACGGATATTCTCCACGGCCGGCGTGCTAGTATAACTCGTCTTAATTGTGAAATAGTACCGTAAAGCGGCCGTAACTTTCTCGATGTGAAGAGAGCTTGATTTTAAACGGCTCATGCGGCTAGGCGACAATACTGACAACCTAGATATTTTTATATTTCCTGTTTTATTATAGACGTCTATCGCGGAGTTTTAGCGACTAATAGGCAGCCTTTGTGCATAACATACCTACAGAAAATATGCATTGTATCTGTGCACAAGTTAAAAGCACTATCATCTTCTGCACAGTTATGCGAATAAGACCGGTTTTTCGCAAATTTAATATCAAATCGTGACTTTTATTTGGGTAATACCATTTTATTTATTCAGTCGAACGGACAATAAGCAATCTGACGAAAAAGTTGTAAAAAGTTTTACTTAAATGAGGATTATTAGTTGCTTTCTGCGGAGCCACCTAAATGTATGTATGTACATATTTGTATGATTCATAAGAAAATATGAATATTAAAGGTTGTTATTTCAGGTCAGTGTTGCCAACTCGTGGGAAATTTCCCGATTCGTGGAAAGTTTTGAAGTCGAAGGGAAAAAGGGAAATAGCATGGTATTCGTGGGAAATTTTTTTTTTTTTTAAAAACGTTTTGATATCCTAAAATAAGACGTTTTTACCATGTACAAATATACAAGCTATTTTTTTTTTAATTTTATATTTTTACTTTAAGTTTGAGATTTTCAAATTTTATCGTCTATGTGTTACATGTTGTGTATACGGTTTTTTTTTTTGTTTAAAACACTTAGTGTTTTTCAAAAAAAAAAAAAATTAAAAAGATGTAAATGCATCGAAAGGTTTTTGTATAAATAATATAAAATAATAAATAAATGCCGCTTCCCAAGAAGTTTTTTAAAAATTATATATAAACCAAACACGGCAAAGAAAGCAAACCATTATCTCATACCTATAAAAAGAATTGATAAATAAATTTGTAAAAAAAAAAAATAAAACACTACATTCACAATCATTGATTAATTCTTTCTTTTTTATCTGTATTTTCTTTATTCCAACACTGTCTACACTATAATGTTTGTACCAAACTAATAGATAATTTCATTTGCCATTAAAAAATATGAACCACTTACAATTAGTGAAATTTCAGTACGTATAAGTACCAACAAATATTAAGGTAAGAGCTAAAGAAGGCAAAAATATTTTACATTAACAGAATTATTCATAGCAAAGCAATAACATTCACATTTTTATGTCTGGATTTCTTAATGAAAAAATGTGCTGATTACAATGATTTTTTTTTTCAAGATGGTTTTGCATTCAATTGAAAATTACATTTAAAAATATGAATTATCTAAAGATTTGTTTTAATGCAAATTTGATTGAAAGAAATGGTAAAAATACAGTTTTATTGATTTTAATTGCATATATTTTAAAAAAATATGGGAGTTACTTATCTTTATATTGGTGATATCTATTAAATTATTGGATTGGTGGTACTGTTTGGCCCTCAAATACGTCACACCTAGATGTGCAAGAGCATATCTTAAGACCGTTTTACACCTAGCTATTTATTGGCCAATTTAAAATTTTACGTGTATAACACGTATTTAATCCGTGTTACACACGTGAAATTTTAAATTGGCCAATAAATAGCTAGGTGTAAAACGGCCCTTATTTTCTTGCATCATGATTTGTACCATGGTTTTGCGCATTCGTGGGAATTTTGTTTAAAAAAAGGGAAATTTTGATAGTTCTCGTGGGAAATTCTATGCTTAAAGGTTGGGAACACTGTTTCAGGTAACGAAAGCTGATGGCAGCAACATAAATCGCATTAATAAATCGTTTGAAATATAATTTCCGTGTAGAATTAAATAATTCAAACTTTTTTTTGCCAGATCAATAAAGTTTCGTATATTTTTTTTATCATGTTTGGGATAGAACATTTCACACGCGCTGATTTGTTTAAATAAAATATGTAGCATTTTAGAACATTTAGTAATTTTGTGTGTCTTAGGCTGATTTCAATATAAGTTCACTTGTGTTAGGAACGATTACACACAATTGTTATGCTGAAAAAATATGTATCACTATAATAATAAGGTTGAATAAAAATGTCTTAGTTTTTGTTAAAATCTTTACTATTGCCATCAAAAGAAGAGATCAGTATGTGAGGGACTACCAGTGCCATGAATAAAATAATATTAAATCAATTTAGATCGACTGTTGGTGAACTTATAGCTGAATTGCGGAAAGAGCATAAACCGAATTATTTTGAAAGATCAGGCACTTATAAAATTGCATGTGGTAAATGCGAAAAACTTATATTAGGCACTGTAAGGCCGAGTTCACACCGGAATGATACGACACGGATATGACACGAATACCACAAGCAACACAATCAGTAACACAGCACGTGCCGTCTAAATTTAAGGCACAGTTCACACCGGAGTGATAAGACTGCAATACGACAGGCTACACAACCAGCAAAACGACACGTAAATTTAGGCAGAATGCGCACCGGAGGGTTACGACACGTAATATGACAAACCATACAACCAGCAACACCACAATTAAATTAAATTTACACGACACATGTCGTGTTACTGGTTGTGTCGCTTGTTGTATTGTGTCGTACGAGTGTCATATTACTCCGGTGTGAAGTCTGCCTAATTTAATTGCCGTGTTACTGGTTGTGTGCCTTGCTATATTGTGTGTCGTATTCCTCTGGTGCGCATTCTGCCTAAATTTACACGGTACGTGTCGCGTTATTGGTTGTGTCGCTTGTCGTATTGCAGTCGTAACACTCCGGTGTGAACTCTGCTTAAAAAAAAGAAAGCGACTTAAGCAATACATAGCTTGGCAACTGAAATCAATCAGAGAGCTTATGAAAATAAGCGGAACTATATTGTTACAGATAACCAGGCGATACTGAGAGCACTAGTGAACCCCAAGATACGATCAAGGCTGGTTTGGAAATGTATTTGAGAACTGAATAGACTTAAAGACCGCTTCACTATGGGATGGCCCGACATCAGCAATCGAAGGAAACGAAAAAGCCGATGAGTTAGCTTCATATATAGGCCTAAAAGCACTGCACGAGAGCAGGTAAGAACTTGGGTCGAAGAAAAATAAAAAGAGCAGTGGAATAAACAACCAGACAATCTCCATGGTAAGACCTTTATTAAGGGACAATCAAGAAACTAAAGAACTACTGCAGCTCAGCAGAAATAGTTTTGGTATCGTGACCGGTCTCCTAACAGAAGACTGTACACTGAAAGGAGATCTAAAAAAATGGATTAACACTGGAGATACCAACTACAGACTGTGTAATGAGAGGACAGAGAACGCTTATCACATTTTGTGTGAATGCGAGGCTCTGGACACAAGAAGACAGTCAATTTTTGGCAATCCAAAAATGAACCCAGAGGATTACTTCGATCAACCAGCCAGAGACCTATACAGATTAGTGCAGGGTACTACGATCCTGGAATGACTGGTATATTTTAAAAAAGCCAAGAGGCTGCAGTGTTTTCGGCATCACTCCATGTCAGACGGCTCGTACAACAACGAAAAAAAAAAAAAACAAAAATCACGCAGCTTATTATTGCTATGTGAAGTTAAATTAATGAAACCAAACATGATGAAAACTTAAAACTAATACGTCCTATCTGAGTTTATTTACTATTATTTTATTCATGGCGCTTTTGTAGACCAATCGAATTCATACTTGAAAAAGAGAGTAATAAATTGGTTCTAAAAAAATATTCTGAGATAAAAGAAGAATTCAAAGCATTGTAAACCATCGCACTTTCGTAAATAATTAGAATTTAGATATTAGTTATGAATTACATCTAATTATGCTCGACGGGAAAATTTGTAACATTTTGACAGAAACGAAAGCCTCGTCAAAATGTAACATTTTTGGTACCAAGCCAACCAAGATGAACAAGCTGGTAGAAAAAGTGCTTAATATAAGAAATTATATATTTTGCATATCTCATCTACACATGTGGATAAGGGTTTTTGCGTGCTTAATCCATATAGCTTATAGATTGCCTATACAATAATGGCAAATGAAAGATCCTACTAACAAAGAAATTGTTGGAAAAGAAAAACCAAGAATTCAATATGAATTCAGGACAAAAATGCAGCTCGTTGTAGATAAAACAAAACTGGGATTTGGATCTTGAAACGATGGCAACATTGCGCGACGATTTTTCGCTAATACTGAGTGCAGAAATTGCGAAGGTCGATTTCAATTTGATTAAAAAATTTTCAATAATGCTGCGTGTCATTTCTAGTGGAAAGCTTGTCGATTCAGAAAAATTTAAAATCCTGCCAGAGGAAAGTAAAACTTACGTACCTCAAATACTATAGCTGACAGTTATTAGTGTCAGTAGTTGACAATTTTGATGTACCGATCGGGTGTTTGTTAGAAGAAGTGCTTGAAGCGAGCCACAAAATGTTCCGCTAAAATCGTTGGAAGCACACCAGAAAATCTTCCATGACAAATACATGCAGTACCCTTATCAAAAACATGTTGCTGTCGTCGTATCCATTTTTATCATCCAAGAGAAATGTTAGTAGTAAAATGCATTCTAAATCTGAGAACGATATTGAACAATATCTGATGCGAACATCAGTTGGTCGTCATAAGGGCGAAATGGCGTAAATGAACGTTTTTGTTGAAGACCTAAGTTTAAGTTCATCAGAGGCATCAGAGTAATGTCGAGTTTTTTGCTATTTTAATTTCAGGATAATTGTAATTTTATTGTTTTATTTATTTTTGATACAATAGAATACGGCATTTTGCTGGCTATCACACTCAATCTTATCTCTTCACAAAACTTTTCTATCAAATTTTAGGGTCTATCTCAAGATTATATAGTTTTGTCGATCAATCCCATGCGTTCAGAGCACTGTGTGGTGGTCTCTTGCATACTAGTCTTTAGAACGCATTTTTCTTTTAAAAAACGAAAAAAAAAGAGTTAAGTGTAATAAGTGTATCTTCAATCGACATTATCAATACAGGGCTAAGTTCTTAAGTTACAAAATGCGTTAATTTAACACACTTTTTGGGTTGTGATTGTTCAAGAACATGCATATAACATATTAAAATTTACCACTAAAATTTTCCATTTAACAGTGGCTTATGGTTACGTGAAAATGTATTAATATTGTTTCAACACTTTCTATGTATTAAAACAACACAAATTTATAAGCTCGAGTTAACGTTCTACTTTATTTTAAAAGAACATAAGTGGACACCCATAAATCAACACTAAATCGTTAATCCAAAACCAAAATGTTAACGCAACATATATGTTTTAGTCAAATACAATGGCGGATTTCTTTAACATTATTTTGTTTTGAAAAGCTCCCTGCAAATTAAAAGAGAAAAATGGTTTTGCTGAAAAAATAATTTGGCAACGTTGCGACGCCCAGTACCGCAATTTTTTTTTTTGTGTTTTCAGTTTCATTTTGAATGCTAATTTATTTCTTTCACGATTTTCTTTTTTTGCGATTATCTAGCAAATTTCATGATAAATCAATCACTCTGTATATCCACCTCACCTTAATATTTTTTGTCGCGTGCCTAATTATCTATACTTATACCTAAGTCAGATCTACCTAAGCTCTGTGAAACCGGAACATGTCTACATTGCTGTCGACTGGACGGGCCGATTTTCCCCGAAATTCTATCATTAGCTCGGCTCCGTATAGGTAGGTGAAACATAATACACAAGATATCACCAAAAGTAATTCTTATCTGCGTTAGAACGCGCCGTCTAGGTACACAGGAAGTTAAAAAGAATTTAATGACCATCTTCTGTTTTCTCTTCCCTACAGTACGCGACACAGCGGCTCTGTCTCCTGCCGGCCTTAACTAATTTTGATGAGGTCTTCTAATCTGCTCGCATGTCTATATGTACTGCCTAATAGGGCATAAACCGTATCGGCGTTTATATTGACCGCTCTAATCATAGGTTTATTCGCGAGAAACGATGAGAAGGAAACGCTCGTTCGTTCACTTCTTTTAGCGCCGATAGGTTTAGTACGTTGATGCAAACTAGCACGTTCTTAGGACAGATTAAATATTCACTACCGGGAGAAAATAAATTAGATACACGTACGGTGGGGAACGTTTAAGAAAATTGATATAAGTAAACCTGATATACTGACGGTATTTAACGCCGTACGCGAGTACGAAGCGCCACGCAGTAGCAAATGAGCGGAAACGGTATTTTTATTTTTTATTTTTATTTTAGTATTACGCCGATGATATCTCAGCTCGGTATTGACGGCGCTTCGTTATTCCTCGCAATCAGGTGAGTATTGGAATAGTTCACACAATGTGTGTTACTAAAAGAGGACGTGCCTACTTAATTGGACTTTAAATAAGGTGAAATAGTTCAGAAAATATCTGAAGGTTTTTTTTTGTGCGCTGCTGTATCCTAATAAGGAGAAATACTGCACAGTTGTTGACAGCTTGTAAATAATATAGATTTTTATTATTCTGCATCCAGTGAAATATTTCTTCTACGCTTAAAATTTTCACCTATCGTTGATTTAATATTGACTATAAGTGCAGCCTGCAACGTAATAAGATGCAATATAAATGGAAGTTATTTTCACAAAGTATAATTCAGTTTTGTATTGATAGCACGAGGATAGCAATAACTGGATTTTAGTCTTTTACAATACAATAGAGTCTTTATTACCCAACAGATATGAATCCAACTACAAGGTAATGGCACATAATTAAACATATAACACAATTTTGAATAATCAACGTAATAGTGAATCTACAAAAACGAAAACCTAATTTATAAATAAACCTTTAATTAGAGCTTTTTTTTAACGGACATTTGTTCTGGCACGCGGTAAGCAAAAGTAGCTGACAATCTAGTGTTCCGAATTGGCATAACAAAATCTACTTTTGCTAAGAGAGCGGCTGAATTTTATTTTGTTAATTAAACGAGGTAAAAATGTCATGCTTGTTTTTTTTCCTTCTAATGATTAGATGAGTGGTGCTTGCACACCACTCATCTAATCATTAGATATATAAATAAATTTGATATAAACGGTGCTGTGAAGGCGTTTGATCCTGGCAATTCAGCTGCATCTTTTAAAAGCTCTAAAGGTATCTTTCTAGGTCATTGAATTCTCTGAGAAAAAAATTGAGATCCTCCGTTAACAGGAAAGTCAAAGCTAGATTCGTCCTAGGAAGCTAATGTGGCTTGAGTCCTCTAGTCTCTTAGGTTGTCATCGAAATTCGAAGGTGGCTGTTGTACTGCTATTTCAGAATAACACATTGAACGAATGGCTGAGTCAGGTTTAGGATAAAGTATTTTTTTTTTAGTTCTTGAATTAGATTTTTTAACATCGAATAGAAGCCGGTTGTGTAATTTTCTGTACACCCATATCATAGGAATGCCAAAATGTTTTTCTTACTCTTATATCACAAATCTTCCTCGCATTGTCTGCACACCTTATGCTTTGTCTTGATTTCCAAGGTCCAATTTAAAATACGAAAAACGCAAAATAACTTTTCTTAACAAAATCATTTATGTTGCTTTATAGATTTTTTACTGTGAATTCACTACAACCATAACAGAAGCTATCGGGAGAAATTATACAGCCTCTACGAGCTATATCCCAGAAATGAATGCTAGAAATAAATTGATGGCGAAAACGTTATGAGTATGTCTTGCGAGGTACTAAAGTTATTTAGCTTGCTAAAACATGATCTAATTCTACAACAGGTTGTTTGTACATGCACAATACTAAATTTTAGTTAACTACGAATTTTTGTTTGTATTTAGCGTAAAATACAAACAAAAACTTGAATGTAACAAAAAAATTACGTGATGGGTTTTTTGATATATTTTTCGTTTTTACTAAGTTGAAAACTATAAGAAAATGATGTGCGTAATAAATTGTGTAGTCGAATACCTTGGCAAAATTTCACGGATAGTAATTCATCAGTAATTGCGTAAATCACGTACATGTCACCCGTCTTATGGGCTGGCCTAAGGCTACCCTATTCCTCATATCTGCAAATCTGTAGGTGTAGTAAGAAGATTAAAAATTACGCAAGGGGTTCATAAAGAATCAGCTCACAGTCATTACTTAAACAACTAGGTATACCATCATGTATTGAAATTGGTTTGGAATTAAACTCACAGATATTGTATACAACTTCATCGCATATGATTGTGCTAAATTCGTTTTTTCACATACTTCTGTAAAATTAATAGACTACAGCTAAATGTGCTATTAAAAATATTTGCCAACACATCTACGATGTCTTCTTGGGCAGTCACTTAGTGGCCATTCAATAACATAGAGTCAGGAATTCGCTTATGATTCCTCCCTTCCCAAATGAATCTCAAGTATGCCGTGGGATCAACTATTTCAGTGAGATTCCATTTGTGCATGATAGGAATTGTAGGCAGCATCTAAATTACGTTCTCAGCCTGTTAAATTCAATGTGATACTATTCTAAATTAGCCTGTCTCCATAATCTAAAATAGTATTCCCTCAATTTTATTTGCTTTTGGATTGTGGAGGATAAGTACGTAGATGTTATTATTTTAAGAACTGACAAGTTCATTTTTAGTAAAAAGCGATGATTTAAAGAAATCGTAAAAGAATTTAAGAAAGACCAGTCAACAGCCGTAAAAACTTGCATCTCAAGTTGGCATTAGACAGGAACCCATTAGGGTTTAATATTTAGGTCAAGAGTGATATCTAACACGCATTATGGTGGAATCTTTATCGACTAAGGAATGTAAGTCCTTCATTATTTCATTTTAGCAAATAGACTTGTGAAACCAAATCAAGAAGTCAGCCATTGGCAATAATAATCTTGTTTAGTAGTAGTAGTAGTATTAGTAAATGTATAGTGGTCATAAATTAGGATAGACACATGCACTTATAGTCAGAATTGTTATTTTGACTGTTAAAAGTCGCCAATTAGCACAAATTTTTTATTTAGTAATTCTAAAGCGAGGCTGTTCAGTAAACTTTCAAACTATCAAACATTTAGCAATGCCAATATCAACCAAAGGCATTAAAGAACAATTTCATACTATTCCACATTAGATGCAATAAGATGGCTCGAGATCGCAATCCAGCAGTGGATAGTGACCATCTTAAAATTTTCTCCAGCCAGGAATCACCTATCAAACGAGGAATTAAAGATTTTAAAATAGTAGATGTGCGGGGAAAGCCATGTTTCAGTTAAGAGCATTGTACCAGCATTGATACTATTGCTTGTATATCGGGTGAAAAGTTGCGAGCTGTCGATTGCAATCTGGGCGACTAGAAACGGGAAGGACTTCAACTGTAGGCGTAGCTACGCACGAAGCCGCAGCACAGATTTATTAACGTTCGGTGAATTGTCATAGTTCCGCCGAATTAAAGTGAGCCTGGTATTCTTTCTCTCGCTTTATTTATAAAGTTTGTAAAAGTAATATTAAATCCAACATTGCATTTGTAGCAGTGAAAATGGGAATAATAAGACTACTAATTCGACAACTAAAATCTATTCATACTTATTTTTATATCGAAGCATCAGATAATGTAAACTGTAAATTTCAGTGACATAAAGAATATCGAAAGAAAAAAGAGAATGAAAAGTCAATAATCAAATAAAATATCCGAAGCAATGAGATCGTGTTTCGCTTTAGAGAGCTGTTGTGGAATATTGAAGATCAACCACTTCTTACAGTATTGTCTCAGTCCCCATAGCATTTGATTTTACAGATGTGCCCTCGGATATATAAGAATCAACTTTTTGTTTTAATCGTCTTAAATTCTCATGAAATAAGACCACAACTGAAGACAGTTCCTTAATTTTAGATAACTGTTCTTTGAAATTAACACATGAGGAACAGTTAAAAAAGAGTGAAATAGGTGAAGCTGTATAATTGTGTGTTAGGTTGATACATATTTTATCCTATTGTAAGTGCTAACGTCTTGTCGCATATGTTAAAAGTAGTTCCGGAGAGAAACCGTAATTCAGCTATATAGTTACTTACCAACAATAATTAAGAGTTAACTCCTTTTTGCAACGGTTAGAAAGTCTTAACTATAGTTTATAATGAGAACATCCAGCGTTAATACACACATTATACCACTGTGCGTTGTCGTTACGTGGCATTACACGCAGAAAAAGGAAACCGAAGGGTATTTATCATAAACAATAAAACAAAAGTGGTATGTGCGTGTCAAGTGCAAAGGTTGAACAGCATTCACCGTACGTACATACGAGTACGCATTCCCTCGTCGTAGAGAGACCCAAGCGGTAAATTGTGCGCCAGGAGAACTGGTACCCGGTCATTTTTAACATGTCATAATGGCAATGTAGAGTGGAGCAAGCGGACCGGTATCCACTTTACATATGAACATCATTAACCGGGAGTATATCTATATAAGACACGGCGTCGTATATTAAAGCACATTTACGAAACCAAAAGAGGTAAAAAAGGCCCATATGTCAGCCTGTTATAAGTTATTACTTGCCTTTCGCTTTAATGTTGTTACTTTTAGCAACTTTTAAAGACGAAATAAGCCCCTCGTTATGAAGTTTTCTATGCGCACTGATACCCCGGTGTGTGTAACGCGCGTATACTACGAAAGCCGCGCAGTATATTTTTTTTCCTGATGTCGGTGCAGAGGAGATCGGCGATAAACACGAAAATAATGAGCTTATAAAGTTGTTAAATTAACGCTGTTTCTAAGATTTCGTCTCTTCGTGGATGGCGCAATTTGTAAAGTATATATTTCCACCTGCGTATTTACATGTCTATGTTGTAGATGCCGCAAACATTTCTGGGAATTAAGCCGTGGATTAAATTAAACTGGACAGTTCGTTCGGACAAAATTCAACTGCGTTAGTATAGTTGGATTTTCGTTGCGATATGGCGATGATTTCTATTTCCATGTGCTGCTTGAATTAATTAAAAATATGTACAACGACTGAGCATTAGTCTAGGTAAAATTATACAAAATCTACAACCAATGAGGTAATTATGTTTAACAACATAATTAAGCATCACCCAATTAAAAAAATAAAGTATGATAATTAATATCTGTTTTTTGTAACTTCCTGATCGTTACCCCTATAAATGCTTTACAATAGCGCAGGGGTGGCCAGCCCCGCATGTAATTTTGCGGCTCGCCGTGTATAATTTTGCAACATCATAAAATATTTTTATTGTAGGATGCATTATCTTTGTTTTTCGTGTAATTTATTGTGAGATTTTTGTTTTGTGTAATATTTTAGGTAAATATCTCAAAGAAATTAATTGCCTTATAGGAATAAAAGTGTGAAGTTTAAAAAGAAAAAGTAAATGTAGGAGATAGGATTTTGCAAATTTAGTTAAATATACATATATAGGTGATTCACGGAACTCGCCCATTAAAACTTCTTGAATTTGCAATGATATCTCGATGATATTTTTTTTTCAATTAGAACGCCCTGTATATTTTTACACCATGTGATGCAGAATTGAATTCTCTATCGAAAAGCCATAAGTGTTCTTATATCTATCTCTAACGCTTCTTTCAAGATTAGTGAATTTCAGGAAATGTAGTTTTGAATTAGTATTTAATTAATGATGAAATACTATTTTAATTTTGAGAGTATATAGAAAAACAAAATATAGTTTGAAAAAATAAAATTTGTTGAATAATGTAATCAAAAACGAAATGCTGTATGTATTATGTAGGTATAAAATTATAAGTGCTGTATATGACCTCCATTCGCTTGCAAGCTCTTTAGAATCCAGATATAAACTTCTATTGTTGTAGCCTGTTTTATTGTTTAGGATCCATGCTATCAAACGCTTTAGTTCCTCATCGCTCTAATTCTGCTTTTGTCTGACTCTGACCGAATACATCAATGATTTTTTGTGTTCCTATAAATAAAAATCCAAGGCGTTAAATCAGGAGATCTTGGTAGCCAAGTTCAAGGTCCATTGCGTCCAATCCACCTATTATTAAACATTGTACACTAAACGATCTATCTCATAAGAAAAATGAGCTGGTGTCCCATCTATTTGGTACCAGCAATATCTTCGATCAAACAGACGCAACTCGTCAAGAATGTTTGCTACGCATTGCCGCAGAATTACAGCATATCATAAGGTATCATAAATTTAAAAACGTGTTCTTCCATTCATTATTAAGCAAAATACATTAAAACCAAATGTATTTAGAAAGCTAGCCTCACGGATAAAGCGAGGGTTTTGCGGTGCCCAGTAGTGTCAGTTGCGTTTATTAACAATAACTTTTCTGGTAAATTTGAACTCATCTGTTCGAGTAATTTTTGGTAAAAACTCTGGATCTGCTTGGAGCTATGTTTACATTCGCTCACAAACAGCAAGACGGCGAGCTTCATTGCCTGGATGAAACGCTTGCCCGATGTTAAAGGCGTATACGTGCATTTTATATTTTAACAGAATGCGCTCTGTTGATGAATATGATATGCCTATTTCCTCAGGAGCAGCATGTATGGAACTGTGAGGTAATAGGTGAAGGTATTTTTTTATCCTATATTTTGTTTTTTTTATATACTTTCAAAATTAAAATTGTTTTTCACAGCCTACTATTAATTAAATATTAATTCAAAACTACATTTTCTGAAAATCACTAGTCCTAAAAGAAGCGATAGATATAGGTATTGGAACACCTATAGCTTTTCGATAGAGGATTCAATTCTACATCATATGGTGGAAAAATATACAGGGCGTTCCATTTGAAGAAAAATACTTTTAATATTAAGAAGTTATATCAAATCAACCCTAGGTTATGGTACAGCCTATATAATTTTGTTTACTTTTTATTACTTGGTTAAATAGTAGAGGACCCCACACCTTCCACAGCCAATTATCTCTATCTTCTACTGATAGGTAAGTAGATGTTTTATAAAATTGGCTTTAAAATGCCCAGTATACCCTAAAACTGCACTAAAAAATATAGGTTTCTATTTATAATATTAAAGTAGGCTATGACTTTCGATTTAGCCAGAAGTGTGACATAGACGAAGTTGTTTTTTTCTAAATAGATCATAGCTAACTATGCTTAACCTTGAAGTTTCAAAGTCGAGATTTCATTGCAAATCCAAGAACTTTTAATGTACGCGTTCCGTGAATCACCCTGTATAAATGTATATATAGGGGAAGGAGTACATACACTCATTTTCAGATAGCAGTTCTCATTTTAATCCCTATATTTTGCAAAAACATTGTTTGCTTCATTAGAATAAGTAAACTAATATGCACATAGGCTATTCATTATGATGAAAACAAGAGCACACATTTCAAGTTACATAATTTAAGAAATAAGAACAAAACACTTCCACAATTATTACAAATTTAAAATTTAAAGAAAACGTAACGTTCAAGTCGCATGGTAAAACGGAACAGTTTCAGATGTCCAGGTCATAGGTAGCTGCCGATAAATAAATATAACCTTATCAGTTATTTAACCTATCTTATAATTTTTTATCGTTTCCGGTTTTATCGCAAGAATGGTCAAATTTAAAATTTGAAATGGAACAACCTGCATATTTTGGCATATATTTTTTCATTTTTTGGGTCTAAAATATTATAATTTCTTATTTTTCGTTTCCTCGATTTCTAGAAATTGCAATTTTTATTTTTCAATGTTTAGAGTGCTGTGAATACCTACCCTAAAAATATTCCTAACCGTCAACCTAAACTGTTCCAATCTCTTGAAGTTTGTTCGCGTCGCATGGACTATTTGCACTATTATGCACTTTTTAGAACTTTTGTGTGCAAAAGTACATAATGGTGCAAATAGTTCATGCGACGCGAACAAACTTTTGTTTTATACATCTAGTAGGACGTAAAAGTACACTAACGCCAGTTTTTACATAAAAAATGACTTTTTTTAAATGGAATCTTATGGGTCCTCGGTTCTCCGCATTAATCTAAAGAAGATTTTTTTCCCGCGTCCAATCATACCAGCAAGTACTTGGTGTTCGAGTTAAAAGTTATTTCTCTGTAGATTAAAAATGCTAAACCATAGGCATTAAAATTGAAGGTAATAAGCAGGTGGTATCATAGAAAATTTGCCCGATGATACAGAATTGTTGTATCTGTTTTCCCAATTCTTTTAAGTAATTTTGATCAACGTTTCTTTAATATCGTTTTCTAAACGGAGTACAATGTAAGCGAATGCCATGTTGATCAAAACTTTATGAAATAATTACTTGGTATAATTGAAACCGGCAATAACATCTCTTTTAGATTAATGCACGTGAATCATGAGGTTCCATTAAAGAAAAAACACTTTCAGTGAAAAAGTGTGGGTGAAAAGTGTTTTATAATGTACTGGTAGATGTAAAAAACAAAAAAATTATAATATTTGTGATAAGCGATGTGTGCTAATAATAAGCGCTTACTAATTAGTTCGATTTCAAATTGTGATTTATTTACTACATTAAAATTATTCTTCAACTAACGGTTTCGGCTAAATTATTAGCTATCTTTAAATGAAATTGAAAATAATTGAATGTAGTAATTCATTCAGAAACTAGAAAGACGCTCAATTTCAAAACAAAAAGTCGACTGTGGCACCATACGGAAATATTTTCCTTTTTATCTTGAAATTGATCATTCTTTTTTGTTTTTTAATTGACTATTACATCCAATTACTTCCAATTTCACCTAAAAAATTAATCCCCCACCACGTATATTAGAAATTCATATTTTTCTGTTCTAATCCGTAAACTACATTAAAAAATAAAATTTACGTGTTTTTAGATTTTTTTCCTAAAATATCATATACGGGGGTTACAGCCTCCCCACAAAGTCCCTTCCTCAAAAATGAAATATTAGAGAGCATTTTTATTTGATATTTGCGTTATAGGTATCCTTAGAAGACGCGACAGCAAAGTTTTGATTAAAAAGGGCCTAACGGTTAGGGCTTTTTGATATTTGAAATTCACGTTTTTGTTACATTTGGTATTTACAAGCTTCTATTTGCCTATGCCACTTTCTTTCTCAAAGTTATCTGAGGAGGGTTGTAGTCTTATGCTTAATATCAATATGCACATATATCTTCGTAACCGTTTGATCTAGCAAATGTTTTTCTTTAAAAAAATTATTCTCTAGTAATGCTAACAATAAAAAAAATTAAAAATAAAAAACTTATGTGAAACATTTAGACGAGTCCTTACTCGGATGTTCTAATTTTTAATATGCTCCTTTCGTAAAATGTTCGTAAACTTTTTTTTCTAATTGTTAACATTATCAGAGGATTAATTTAGAAAAAAAGTTTTAATAAAAAATAGGTAAATAATAAAAAAAAGGTTTTAATAAATATATGATTTTTATTAAGAAATTTGTATTAACACCAAATAAAATTAATGTTTGGAATTATTATTTAGTATGGTACTTTCGCAATTTCTTTTTTATAAAAGTTTTAACAAACATTTTTATTTATTTTTCATAGCTGTAGTATTCGATTCTAAAAAGTAAATGATAGGGAATGTATGTACAAATGCTAAGTCAATAAATCTTCAGTCACAGCTGCCTATATTCGGCAACGGAAGATTACAAATGTTACAAAAAGTACTCTCTAAATTTTTATACCTATAATTTACCTGTAGATTCTTTTCACGTGGTAATTGAGAAAGGCAATAAATTACATCCGGTATCGTAAAGTTACTTCCTAATCTTAAATTGGTTTTATTACCTAGCCCAATAAACTTTTGTTTTTAGTTTGGCTAAGCTTGTAAAGTTTTCACTTATTTTCTAAAATTAATATAAAAAAATATAATTGATAAAAATGAAGTATAAACTTATAAAATCCCTATAATAATGCACCATTTGCAATTAATAATAATTCATATTCGTTTGTTTTTTTCTTTTTGGTTGGTCGGGTGTCACGATACTTATTTTCTGTTGATTGTTTTGTTTAGAATAATATTTTTACGATTCGGATTTCTGGTCAAATTATTAGATATTCTGCCTATAAATAAATTTTAAATTTTTATATTGTTAATCTATCTATAGGCAGAATAACAGAAATAGATACCGTTATAGGATAAATAAGGAAAAGAATATAAATTGTTATTAAATGAAAAACGGTAAAAAGGGAAAGACATAAAATTCTCATAGATACTATTTTCAATTATGAATGTAAAAACTAGCTTGGTTCAATTTTTCCTTTACTGTTACGACAAAGGAGAGCAAACAAATCATTTGACCAGAAATAATCACAATCACTTAACCGTAAAATTGAATAATGATCGATAAAAACGAATTACCTATTCGAGAATAGTGAATAACAAGCAGCTTATTTGTACAGAACAATGAACACATTCCTTTTTTTCAGAAATAACGGCAAAATATTGACAAGTATACGAACCAAGAATTGTTTCAAATCCTTACTTATTATTCAGACGTAAATTTGCTACAGGCGTAAATTAAATCATCATTTCAAACAATTGAACGATATATATATATATAGCTGTTTTCATTGTCAATCGAATGAATATTCCTACCAAATTGCGACGATAGTCGCTAAAAATAAACTAGGCAATTTATTTGTGGCTCTCTACTGCTGTCGGACGCATTTTTTATAGTCTTTGATTGAATTCATCACGCGCTACTACTTATAGACAGAGTGGGCAGTACTTCCTGCATATATGCAGTTCTGTATATCTTTAAATTTACGACTACCAGCAATTAATTTAACACACTTGACGTGAGAGCAGATTTTGAGCGATAAGCAAAAAATAATTGCGATACCCAGCATTAGATCAAACAGGTTTTAGATACATGGTATGATAAGTGTTTCCAAAGAATCTAGGCACTTACTAGAAGACTTAAAGATAAGTTAAAATGGCAGAAAGTAAGCCGTGGATGAAATCTTAGGATAACTTAATTAACTTACAAGTAATTTACTGTAGCCCGCGGTGTATTCAATTTTTGCTGATTATTAATTGGATCTGTTGTAAGTACATTTATCTGTCTGCGATAGAAAATAGAGTCGTACAGATGAGCTTAAGTTTTCAATTGCTAATTTGCTGTTGCTGTTTAACTTAAATATATCGCGTATCCATTTCAATAGAGACACAAGTGCAAATACTTAAATTTTGGAAAAATATGAATAGCCCGGGTGCTCTGAAGTTCGTAATTTTGGGCTGTATTATATAATACTTGATAACGCAAGTATTATATGCAGGTTATGGTATTACTTTAAACATAAAAATAAAAAATGATCAACAAAAATGGTACTGCAACAACATTATTCTCTCGTCGGATCACTGAAAGTCCAACAGTATCGAGCGCAATTACCCTTAACTGAGTTCCCACACAGAAACACAGCGTGTTTTATCAACGCACAGTTACAGACAACAACCATGATTCTGTGACACTTGTGATGACCAACGAACCAACATAAAAAAAAAAACTTTATGAGAGTATTATTAAGTTTACTATTGTAAGGGATTCTTTATTTCTATTCATGGATGTAGTTATATAACTTTGCCTTTATATGTGTATGTATTTTAATTTCTTAGAATATGTTAAATCAAAGAAAATTTGTTATTGTTCGTGCATTGTATTGTACTGTGTTTATCGACCTGAAGGACTATTGAATTGGATGTGTCAGATGGTGAAACTAAACATTAAGAAGCAAACAAATTAATGAATTTCTGCTTTTAACTGTAATACGAGTAATTAGGAGGAATTTTTCTAAGATTTTTTTTTCCTTACGCAGGATTCGAATCTCCATCCCCTCGTTTGCCGGACGAGTGTTTTTACCACTTAAGCTGGCCGAGGGTGCGAAATTCGAGCGTTTTAACCGAACATACGTCGATATTAGATTTTCTAATTTTCTAAATTTTCGGTTAAAACGCTCGAATTTCGCATCCTCGACTAGCTTAAGTGGTAAAAGCACTCCTCCGGCAAACGAGGGGATGCAGGTTCAAATCCTGCGTGAGGAGAAGAATTTCTCTTGGAAAAATCCCTCCTAATTATTACAGTTAAAAGCAGGAATTCATTAATTTGTTCATTTCTTATTGTAAAAAGCGTGCAATCTTTGCATTAAGAAGCAAGTTTGAAAAATATTTTCGATTATACTGAGTGCTCTAAAAACAGTCAGTACAATCAATCAGTCACATGATTTTTTTTAGAAACATTGTGTACCGTTTTGCATTTTCAGTAGTGGCTGATCTTTCATGCGTTTGTTCCCTAAAAAATAAATATTTTTGGAAAGCATTCGATATTTAGACAAGGTGATTCATCAAAGTGGTTCAATAGACCTATTTCAAATTGTAACAGGAATTTTATTTTGAAACTTACAGCATAGCTGTGATAAACTATGATCTATGTTGATATCTTATTTTAAATAAAATAACAAACTTTCGATAAAATTAGAGAATTTATGGTATCATTTTGGAAGGGCTCATTATCTCTAAAATCAGCAGCATGCTTGCAAGTACAAAGACGTAGATATTGAGTGTTGTAGCAATAATAACCGAATCACATATAGCGTGTTCAAAAACTAATATCCAATATGTATATTTGATATAATAAACTCTTTTCCAGGTCTTTTAGTCATAAGAGTGTTGAAAGTCGAACAAAATTCTACTCGATTGGTAGAAGGGTTTCGCATATCTATTTATTTTTCGGGATTTCTGAAGTATAAAAGTTTTGCATAAAATTGCTTTAAACATCTCAAAACTCTTAGTTTGAAGCAAGTAAACGTATTTTTTCCCTACAAAACGCTTAATTCTTTTTGGAAAAATACATTAATTTTCACTCTCTCATAAATTGTTTGAAGTTAAAGCAATATAAAAGAAAAAAACATGAAGCCTCTAATGTCCCGAAAAGAAAATGGTGACCATGTTGGTTATTTTCTTTTTTCTTTCTTTCTGATTGATGTTTTTTTTTGTATTTGTTTGATAACTAGTGATAATTTAATGATTTGATAAGGAATACTATTTTTATGAATTAATGTTAATACTCTATTTTTCAAACTTCAATAAAATTCTACAATGTATTTCTTTTTATTACATCCCAGCGACCTCTCTGTAATCTATTTTAAAAGTGGTGAGACACGGACCTTTACCTGTTATTCCGTCATTTAATTACAAAATTTTCCCTAATTTAATACAGCAGTGTACTCTATCGTGCAAAAGTGTAACTAAATTTGAAGAGATGGCTTTTATTTCCGATAAAAGATGGAGAATAATCAACATTTTAATTAAACACTATAAAACCAAATAACAGATATCAGTTGTTACATAATAATGTTTACTTATATCGCCTGAAGCGTCTGATTTGAATAAATAATTAATCGGAAACTGCAGGTCATCTGCAGGAACCTTGTATATGCTTGGCATGGTTTTTATTCTATACTCAGTAATTTTATAAGTTGTTTATCACGAGATTTTCAAACGTGGTATTCATAATGAAACAATTGTGTTTTTACTCCGTGGGCTTAGTTTCATGTTTCGATCTATTGAAACTGATTATTTTGACGCGTAAACCGAATTATATTACTTACACTTTTTAGTTCTTTATGAGAATAAATCTTATATGGAAGGTGCTTTCACAATGCATCCAATAAAAGGATATATTAATATTAATGCGTGTTCCTTTCAATTCTTGCCAATGATGTATCATTCATAATTTACACACCCCTTTGTTAATAGGGCTTGCAGTGTAATTTAATACATGTATTGTATATGTATGTGAACGTTGGCCTATAAATTTTCGTTATAACCATTGTTTAACCAACTACGTTTCATGACAGTCTGTGGCGTCAACAAACATCTATAACAATAAGTATAAACGACTCCCATATACATAAGGTCTATTAACTATTCTATATATGTATATAAATTTGAACATGGTACTGATTTTAGATCACTATAATCCGTCTGTTTCTTTGCTTGAAAATTTTTATTGATTAAAATAGTATAAGTTTCATTGATTACATAGTTAATGAGTTGTTGTTGGTTTAACTGCAAAATTAACGTACAAAAGTGTAGCAGTTTTCTTTGCTTGGTGTTCAGTATGCTTTCTTTGGTCTTTAATGCAAAATAATTTATCTTCTGCTTAAAATACTTCTCATTTCAAATTGTCAGCAAGGAAGGATACTTAGAAAGATATGAGACAGTACGATATATCTGAAACGAATTAAAATTTTCGGAAACTTTACAACCCTTGGACTTCACTCTTCGATAAATTAATAATTTAATTTTAATTTTAAGAGGGGCATCACGCTAACATAATTTATATTTGTTATAGTTATATAGACGGGCATTAGCTTGAACAACACCGCAATAGCACCATTCACCACGAAGAATAAGATGGACAATTAATTGCTACCATTCACCATCCACAGTTTAAAATTGATATTCCATTAATTATGTAATATAAAATAAATATATAGGGTTCCTACCTGACAAGACACTAACATAAAATTCGCTTTTGCTGTTCTAAATTGTAGAAAATACTCCTTTAGCTTTATGTAACGCCAGTACGGCCAATCATTAGCTATATAGCAATAGCATAATGATAAAAGACGCAAGGAAGCAAAAAATCGCAAGCTTGACAATTTCGGAAACAGTGCCGTGTTTTTGGCATTGGGGTAGGTGTCTGGACCTTTCAACATATTGAAATAGAGAGGTACATACATACCGAATTAATCGCAACAACATCATGTGTGCTATGTGACAAACAGGCTGTTGGAACGGCCATTTTCGCGGATGTACATTCAGTCAATGTTTCATGCATTGGATGCAAACCGAGATGAATGGAAAGGCAGACACTTGCTGATTTACGGACGTTTCGAAAATACAGCAGGTCATGGTCGCAGGAATATTCTGTTGCAATCCAAAAGTTGGAACATAATATAGCATATAATATAGCATATAATAATAACAATAACTCAGCACTACAGGCCTTGAAGACCCTTGGCTTAGGTTGTCGGAACACACTGCACAGCTGCTAAGAAGTGTTGTCCGAATGGTCATTGCTGCTTGCAACCCTAGTGCTTACCTATCCTTTATCGGTAGTGGGAAAAATACGTACTTTAAATTGTATAAATCTAATTCAACATCCCTAAAAATTGTATTTTTGAGTTAAATATAAAGCGGAGATAGAATGGTGTATAATAAAATTTACCTTGTAATTACCAAGATATTATCAATTTAGGTAAGTAATAGATATACATAACATGGCATGATTTTATTATTTATATTTTAATATGTTTTAAACTTACATTTTAGTCTATATTTCAATAACTATATAAATTATGTAAATAAGTGGATTGTTGCAAAATACGAAGTTGTTCAGGAATTATAATGTAAAAATAAAATATGAATATTTTTTTTGTAAATACGTATATTTTACGGTACAACACCTACTAGGTTTCGCTACATTCAAAAACGAAAAGTGTAAATATATTAAGAAATCGTATTTGATTTTTACAAAAAGCAACCATAGAAAGTACCTAACAAGGCACACAATTGTCAATATTTGCTTCATCGTCAGTACAACCATCCAATGATATAAAAGCATTTTCATTCAAATCCAGCAAAAAATATTAAGTTATAAATGTAGTATGTTAATTTATCTTTTATATAATATATCCACCAAGAAACGGTTATGCAAATAACTACCATATTTAACAAAATGTAGTTTGTGGATCAACAATATTTATTTGCGTTTTAAACAAAATAAGTAACCAAAAATCTAAAATATATTACATATATTCGCAGACCTTCAAGAATTTGTAGAAAATATTATTCTTATTAATTAATAAGTCGTTTGTAAAATTTGTTTGTTAAAATTTTACAGTTAAATGAAAGTAACTTCTATGTTTGTTAAACTTACAAAATTCCCTCAACAAATAAGTACTAAACAAGTAAGAACATAAACAAAATAAATTTATATGTTTAGGATTATCTTAAGGTAGCTCTACATAATACTCGTACATTAACAGAAGAAAATCCCTAAATTACCATCTTGGGTTCTGGGTATACAAACTTATTTATGCTTTTAGAATAAGTATATAAACATACTCAAGTGGATAAGGTTCCTGAGATTGAAATTACCTGGGCAGAGTATTCCCTAACAATTAGATCACATTAATGTAAAACGTTAATCTTTGAAGAAAATGTATGTATAGCACTTAGGTAGGTGTTCCATAGTATATATTCTGTTACGTTAGGAAAAAGTAAAAACTTTATAAGCATTTGCTATAGGTAATATTTGTTGTAATGTAATGTGTTTCCTTGTTTCTTGGCCAATTGGTTTAATTCTTTTTTTGAATGGAAATTCTAGGATTCACTCGCTAAAAACATTGTTTGTTCTACTGCATATTTAACAAGTATTTGATGTTTCGACATTCCATCCCTTTTAAAAGGTTTCAGCTATTTCAGAACGAACAATAACTTTAAATTAGCATGCAACTATTTCTTTTAAACCAAGTTTGAGTATTTAGGTTTTGTCATGTAATTACTTCAAAACTTAAAACAACAGTTTTAACTAAATTTCTTCATGCTAAATAAAACTTACTACTAGCCATGTTAAAATTGCGTCTAAACTATACGAAAATGTATTGATATTTTGTGATTTCCTAATAGGTCTAAACTCTGTGAATATTTGTTTTTGTTTCTAACAGAAAGATAGTATTTTTATAACATTGACAAAAATTGTTTCTGTTTGAAACCTTATTTTAATGTAGATGAATAAAAAACTAAAAATATCAAAAGAGGAATGAATCCGCAAAATTAATTAAGAGCGAGAGAAAGAGTTCTAAGCTGGTAATTAACAATAGGAAGATATTTATTCATTTATAGGAAAATAATTTTTTGATAGATTTTGAATTTAAATTCAAAGATAAAAAATGCTGTTAATGACAGAATTGAAATTTAAAATTCATCAAAAATTTAATTTTCTATTAGCTATTAATTACCAGCTTAACAAAATTCCCCTAGTCCTTAATTATTCCTCTTTTAATATTTTTAGTATTTTATTCATCTACATTAATATAGGATTTCAAACATAAACAATTTTGTTATAAAAGTACTATATTTTTCTTAAAAACGAAAACAAGTATTCACAGAGTTTAGACTAAGGAAATCGTAAAACATCAATATATTTACTTATAGCTTAAACGCAGTTTTAACACGTCTGGTGAATCTCCTACTAGTTTGCAAGAAAGTTTTATTTGACATTTCAATTCAATTTGAACTAATTGAAGAAATTTGGTTAAAAATAAAGTTATTCTTCTGAAATAATTACATAACCAAACTTAACAATAATCAAATTTGGTAAGTATACAACAATAACTATTATATAAAAATGTACTTGGAGTGGGAAGTATTTGTGTTTAAGGCAATTCGATGTTCATTTATAAACTGTAGCCCTATGCATACATGAACAGAATGATATTAATATAAGTAATCATTCGTCATTTCCGTGCAATGGATATAGACATTTTTTTTTGATTCGCGGTAGTAGCGGAAATTGAATTAATAAAACAGTGTTTACAAAGATGTATCTTCATTTATAGCTTTTCGCAGACGTTTCGGCAGTATATATATTGCTGTTTTTCACAGCACACGTGCTCCGAATATTAATTTTTAAATGTAATATAATCTGAAGTACAATATATTCTTATTATTTTTATATACCTATTAATTTATTTAAAATCACTACTTTCATTTACCTCTATAATTACTTTATATATTTTTCAGATTAGTATAATATTCCGATTGTTTTATTGCATGCTAGCGACCTTCTTGTTATCTAATTTCTAATCATCCTGGACAGTGGTCTTTATCTGATAGGTGGCACGAGACACTTGCGGGTACACTAACCAACATGTCAAAACACCGTTTCAACTGCTTAGTATTGAATCGATAGCACAGTATAAGCAGTAAGGACAATGAATGAGTCATCGGGGTCTCAATTTCTAAGCTTAACTTTACTTCAAACAAGAGCTTTGCAATATGGCAGTTTGTTATTGTTTACATTGGTACGTACTGCTGTGGAATGTCTCCCCGGTTGTGTAAACTCTATGCTGTGTATTTTCTAAGTTCATGTTTTGGCTTTGACGCGCGCAAATTCTCACTAATTTTACTTTTTCTTTGAATTTAGTAGTTTTGTTGGATAATTAATTGTTCAGTTAGTTAGTTCATTTTTCTTTGTTTATATGTTTTGCAGTAGTTTATCTTGTTTATGTCCTTCTTATAAGGCGATTTCTTTGTTTGTTTGCGGCCGTTGCAGAGCGCGCGCAATCAGCTGTTTTGTATATACGCGTGAGAGGCTAGGTTTAGGGCTCAGAAGCTGAATAGTGACGCGTGTATGTAGTTGTAAATTTTGAGATCTTTCATTTTACCCATTTTACGATTTTTCATTTGTTTCGGTTTATTATAATTTTTAATCAGTATTCAGACTTCTCCTCTACTTGTTTTGTGCACAATTTAAGTAAGTTTTTGTTTATTAATTTTCGTTTTAGAAGCGAGCGCGTGTAGAGTTTAAATTTTCCGTTTTTTTTTTTTTGTAGTTATTAATTTAATTTTAATTTTATCACCTCGGGGTAGGTGAAGTGAAGCTGAGAGCTTGTTTTATATTTCATTTTTTTAATTTTGCTTATTTCTCCACGTTATTTGAATTAAAATTTTTAGTTTGCTTTGAATTTTTGAAACCACGTGGATTTATTTTTTTTTGTATTGAAATTCCTTCTAGAACGAATTCACCATTTTGTTTGCTGAAGGATTTGAATTGTCCTTCTTAAATTCTAGTTTCACGCAGGGTTTGTTTTAATCCAGGACCTTCAGTCCAAGGTTTTTTTTTACCCTGTAAATTGTTTTCAAATGTTTTTTTTTTTTTTTTTTTTCAATAAATTTTATGAATATAAATATCACTTTAATTAGTTCTTTTATTTTTAATTCTGCCATTTCAATTTTTGGGGATTTTAAAGAAAGTAAATTTTTCAAAAGCCCACTATTAGTTTTTGGAGAAACTTCCTTGAGATTTAAGTATCTCTGGCGCCCTTTTGAATTCATTTTTGCTGAGCTAGCTATATTAATTTTGTCATTTTTAATTTCCCTTTACTTATATGCTTGAACCATCAGTTCACAGCATATATTTTTGGCAATCCCAACGTGCGGCACGATTTTTTGTAATTGTAATTAGTAAGATTAGGATCCCGTGTTTTGAATTTGTGAGAGTTTCGCGTTGCTCAGACAAAACTGATACTTTTTTCGTCTGTTTAAAAACTTTTTATATAAACAACTGCTGGAATGAATATGGACAAGCTCACCACACAACAGGAAGTCTACGTTCCGAAAGACCAGACGTGGCGGAATCCAAGAACTATTGGCAGTGAGGATGAGTCGGATGTGGCAGGAACAAACAGATCGTCAATGGGAGATTCGGAAGTTGAGGACAAGGAAAGGATGGAGGATGTGCGTATACAGAAAGACGAGGCGGAAAATACGAAGGAAAGTATTAATAGTATGAATGATATGATGAAAATGATAAAAGAGTTATTGATTGCTAATAAAAAAGAAGTGATTGCTGAGACCAGAGAATTGGTACAGATGCAAAATGATTGTTTAAAAAGATTAGAGGAAATTGTATTTGGTAGTAAACTTGAGGTTGACCGAATTGATAAGAATGTTAAAGAAATAGAAAGTAAAGTTTTAGATAACACAGTAAGAAGCACGTCAAATCAAATTGCGATAGAGTTTTGTCATCAAGAGATTAGCAAGATGAAGAATAAATGGGATGAGAGTGAGAATATGGTTGAGGATAAAGTAAAGGCTATAGAATGTGAGATGAAAGAGAAAATAACAGAAAGTGTGGAAAAGCAGAAGAGGAAATTTCAAAAAAGATATTCAGAATGAAAGAAGTTCCAAGTAATTTTCAACCTTACAATAGTCTCAATTTTTCATTGCCTGTGCAAGTGGAGCAGCTACCGAAATTTTACGGTTTAGCAACCCACAATCCGATGGCTTTTCTGAGAAACCTGAATGATTTTGTAGAGTCCATTCCTGGAGACCGGAATAAATTGCAAGTTGCCAGGAGTTGCATGAAGGATGAGGCTCGGACTTGGTTTGAATTTGTCGCAGATGATATAACCACATGGGAGCAGTTCAAGGAAGCATTTGAGCGCCAATATTGGAGTCAGTCAATACAGCTAAGGGTGAGAACAAATTTATTCTTAGGCGCATATAGAAAAGGTGGTTTAGACAGTAGAGAGGTTTATGTCATAAAAAAGATCAATGTCCTTAAATATTTATCACCTTCAATATTAGAATCAGATTTAATCACTCAATTGTCCAGGCATTTTGAACCTGAGGTCACGCAAGCTGTTGCGATGCAGAATATAACCTCTATTAGTCAGTTTTTGGAACTAATTAAGAGATTAGACTATGCGGAACAAAGCAATGTCAATTCTTGCAATACGCGAAGACCTGAAAATAATGTCAACCAAAATCAGGCATTTGTTAGTTCGCAAAGTGACGGATTCAAACGTCAACAGCCTTCACGGTTTAACGTAACGCCGAGACCAGCTCCCTATGCCAACAGGAGTCAGGGTATTAATCGTAGAAATGGTGAACGTCAGAGTTCAAACAATGATAGAGTGAACGTGCCTCAGCTAATAAATGACCGTCGTTCAGGTGATCAGACAAGGTCAAACACAAATCAAGTGGCTTCCCTACACTATGTCTATAATTATTGTAAGTCAGCTGACAGAGATTATAGCAGAGGACCAGGGCAAGGGTCTACAAATTGTAATGTTAATAATGTAGAGATTAAAAGTCAATTGTCAAACAATACTGGCACTATACCAAAAGACACAAGGGTAACTTTTAAAGCGGAAAAAGCGGTATCAAGGGCGGATGAATTAGTGGATGAAGCTCGAGGGAAGGATTTTTAATTGAACCAACCAAAAAGATTAAATTGTACACCATGATGCGGAATGAGACGATAAGATCTATGAATTTAGAATTGCCACATATTAATGTTAGATTTGGGAATAATGATTTTAATTGTCTTGTTGATTCGGGAAGTGAGGCTTCATTTTTGGATGAGGAAGTTATAAAAGTATTAGAGAGAGAAAAATTTAGGGAAATTCATTCCAACTCGAAAAATCACAATAGTATCTGCTACAAAGAAAGTGATTGCTGTTATCAATAAAATTTTTGTTACTGAATATAAACTTCACAATTTTAAATTTCTGGGAGAATTTATTTCTGTAAGAGGATTACGCAGACACGGAATTATTGGGATTGATTTACTAGACAAAATGAAAGCAATTATAGATGTAGAAAGGAAATTTGTTCAGATAGAAGGGGAGAGATTTAATTGGTGTTCTGAGACTCCTGATGAGGAGAAAGTAGTTAATAATATAAGCAGAGAAAAGGAAAATGAAAATGATGAAATGAGAGAAAAAAGGGATAGTTTTAAGAAGGTTATACAGAGTTGCGGAAAAGTTGTTGAAAGTTATGATGTACAAGGTGTAGTTTTATCTGAAGAGGATAAGGAGGTTAAAGTTATTGGAGAGTCAGAGTTAGAGTTAGTTGAAGTAAATAATTCCCAGATAGAATCCCCAGATGATGTTGATGAAATTGAAATTAATTGTGATGTGAAGTTTGAATCAGAAGTTAAAGAAATTTTGAAGCAGTATGTATCCCTAGTAGATAAATTCCCTAGTTTTGCTGTTAATTATGAGCACTCTCTTGAGGTGGATGAGTCAAAGCCTTACAAGATCAAGAATTATCCATTCCAAGGCCATGCAGGAGAAAGTAAGAGAGGAGTTTCCCAGATGCTTCGAGATGGTGTAATTGAGCGTGGCGTTACTAAGTATATCAATCCTTTGGTCGTCGTGAAGAAGAAGGATGGAGACATTCGTCTGTGTCTCGACGCTCGACGTCTTAATGAGCGCACTCGTCCGCAGTTTGAGACACCGATCACGGTGGAAACGTTATTAGCAAGGTGTACAAATGCAAATTATTTTACGAAACTAGATCTTAAGAGCTCTTTTTGGTTGGTACCTTTGGACAAGGCATCTAGAAGATTTTGTGGTTTTATGGTTGATGGTAATGTTTATCAATTTAAGGTTGTACCTTATGGTTTGAGTAGTTCGGCTGCCGCCTTGATACGCGCTATGCAACAAATTTTAGAACCATTTAATTCATTTGTAGCACATTATATTGATGATATTTTAATTTTTAGCAAAAGTTTAGATGAGCATTTTTTACATTTACGTAAAGTTATTGAGGTTCTTGCAATGAATGGTCTGAAAGTGAACCTTCGGAAGTGTGAATTTATGAAACGTGAAGTAAAGTTTTTGGGGTATGATTTATCACAGAATCATGTGAGAGTAGATGTATCTAGGCTAGAAGTCATTAAGAAGTACCCTAGACCTAGTAGTGTTAAGTTGTTGAGAGGATTTTTAGGAATAATAAATTATTATAAGAGATTTGTACCAAGATTAGCACACATCAGTGCACCTTTATTCCAATTGTTGCGTAAGAATGAGAAATTCAGTTGGACAGCTGAGAGAATAGCTGCGTTTGAAAATGTAAAGTCAGAATTTCACAAGTCGTTATGTTTACTGTTACCAGATTTTAATAAGGAATTTTTGTTACGTGTCGATGCCAGTGACACAGCCATTAGTGGTGTTTTAATTCAAATTGGTCAAAGTGGAGAGGAACCAATTTGTTTTATTTCCAGAATCCTTAAGAGCTATGAGATGAGATACACTGTTTCAGAGAAAGAGATGCTAGCCGTTGTCTATGCAATAAGCAAATTAAGATTTTATTTGCTTGGTAAGAAATTTATTGTAGAATCTGATCATGCTGCCCTCACCTCGTTAATGTCAACACGGTTTTCGAACAACCGCATTTATCGTTGGTCACTGCTACTTTCCGAGTATGTTTTTGAAATTCGACATATAAAAGGAGAACTTAATGTAACAGCTGATGCATTATCTCGTATGCACAGTTTAAAAAGCCATTTTAACCATGTTGAGTTAAATACATATAATATGTATGAAGCCGAGGGGTTGTTTGACTTTGTCAGAATAAATGAGATTCAACAAGATGATGTTTCAATGGTATACGAGAGGCATTAGTTCACCAAGATGTTTATAAAGAGTATGTGATCAGAAATGGCGTTTTAATGAAGAGGTTACGTGATCAATTCAACGTTGTATTAACGGAAGTGTATGCTCGTCAAGCAATGGTACTGATTCATGAATCCCTTGGACACATTGGAGGTCACAAAGTTTGGCTCACGTTCAGAGAAGCTTTCTTCGCTGTCAGAGACAAGAACATCGCCAAGGATATTGTACGCTCATGTCTTCAGTGTCAACTTGGAAAAACGAAGAACCGAACTTGTCAAGATGTTATCAAGAGCATCGTTGTGGACAACAAACTCGACCTAGTTGCCATCGATTTTCTTGGAAATTAATTCCTGGATCATTTGGATACGGAACATTTTTGTGATGGTTGATGTGTTTACTAAATTTGTAAGACTTTTTCCCACTAGATTTTATAATACTGATACTGCTATTAGATGTATTGATAACTTTATCATGCATCAAGGTAAGATGCGACGCATTCTAGCCGACAATGCGACATATTTTAATACTCATCGTTTTACTGACGCCATGTTAGAGCGTGATATAAGAGTGTCTTTCTGTTCTATACGTCATCCTTGTGGAAATCCTTGCGAGAGATACATCCAAGAAGTCGTGAAGTTCCTCCGAATGCAGACTCACCAACGCCACACCGACTGGGTTCGTCATGTCCAGAACATCGAAGATTGGATCAATCAAACTCCTAACACCACCACGGAGGAATGTCCTTATACGTTGATGTATGGAAGGATGCCCAGCCATCCCTGGAATCTTTTAGAAGAGGATGTGTACCTCGAGGCTCGCTCTGATGAAGCCAGAAGGGAAACTGCAGCTCCGTGGAGATCGTTACGTTCGCCAGGAGAACGCGAAGGTCGTCAAGCGTACTCGGTTCGAAGTCGGTGATGCTGTCCTAGTTCGTCGGTACCGTGTGGCCAGACGTGATCGGCAGCTCTGCCAAAAACTTGAACTACCGTTCGTGGGACCGTATAGAGTGGCTAGAGTTTTTGATGGAGTCACTTATGAACTTCATTCGTTGGATGGTATGCAGAACAAGGGGCGTTATCACATTTCAGCACTCCAGCACTTCCACCACGACCCCGGGTAGGTTCATCACCCGTGAGTGACGTTTTCACCCCTGTGTGCGGAGATACTGTTTTGTTTGTGTTGTGCGAGACACTTTTGACTTTTGTTTTTTTTTTCGTGTGCGGACAATTTTTAAGGAGAAACACTCTATTTTCTCCGAAACTTTCGTTTTCCCCTTAAGAATTGGGAGATGTGCTGTGGAATGTCTCCCCGGTTGTGTAAACTCTATGCTGTGTATTTTCTAAAGTTCATGTTTTGGCTTTGACGCGCGCAAATTCTCACTAATTTTACTTTTTCTTTGAATTTAGTAGTTTTGTTGGATAATTAATTGTTCAGTTAGTTAGTTCATTTTTCTTTGTTTATATGTTTTGCAGTAGTTTATCTTGTTTATGTCCTTCTTATAAGGCGATTTCTTTGTTTGTTTGCGGCCGTTGCAGAGCGCGCGCAATCAGCTGTTTTGTATATACGCGTGAGAGGCTAGGTTTAGGGCTCAGAAGCTGAATAGTGACGCGTGTATGTAGTTGTAAATTTTGAGATCTTTCATTTTACCCATTTTACGATTTTTCATTTGTTTCGGTTTATTATAATTTTTAATCAGTATTCAGACTTCTCCTCTACTTGTTTTGTGCACAATTTAAGTAAGTTTTTGTTTATTAATTTTCGTTTTAGAAGCGAGCGCGTGTAGAGTTTAAATTTTCCGTTTTTTTTTTTTGTAGTTATTAATTTAATTTTAATTTTATCACCTCGGGGTAGGTGAAGTGAAGCTGAGAGCTTGTTTTATATTTCATTTTTTTAATTTTGCTTATTTCTCCACGTTATTTGAATTAAATTTTTAGTTTGCTTTGAATTTTTGAAACCACGTGGATTTATTTTTTTTTGTATTGAAATTCCTTCTAGAACGAATTCACCATTTTGTTTGCTGAAGGATTTGAATTGTCCTTCTTAAATTCTAGTTTCACGCAGGGTTTGTTTTAATCCAGGACCTTCAGTCCAAGGTTTTTTTTTTACCCTGTAAATTGTTTTCAAATGTTTTTTTTTTTTTTTTCTTTTTCAATAAATTTTATGAATATAAATATCACTTTAATTAGTTCTTTTATTTTTAATTCTGCCATTTCAATTTTTGGGGATTTTAAAGAAAGTAAATTTTTCAAAAGCCCACTATTAGTTTTTGGAGAAACTTCCTTGAGATTTAAGTATCTCTGGCGCCCTTTTGAATTCATTTTTGCTGAGCTAGCTATATTAATTTTGTCATTTTTAATTTCCCTTTACTTATATGCTTGAACCATCAGTTCACAGCAGTACATACATGCCATCGAAACGTGAAATACGAAATTGTAATAAATAAGCAACAACATAAATAAAGTTATTTTTGGTCACTAAATTCAAGAATTTTCATAAAAAAAAAATTATAAGCATTTTGACAAATGAAAATTGAGTGTTGAAAATTACTCAAACAAAAACGGTTGTAGGTACCAGTTAAGATAATACGTATTTCATCAGCTACATTTTTCCTTTGCACTTTCATGCGTCTATAATTTCTCTAGTGCAATTAAAGTATCGTTTACTATATAATTTCCTCTTGGTGAAAGTAGACGGATAGTACGTCGGGCAGTGCCCATTTGATGACTTACAGAGGCTTGTCTTAGTGGTCGTTGGCCGTGGTGGAATTAGCAACCATTTGAAAATAACAGCAATCTAAAGGACGTACAAGCGTTTCACTTATAAATGAAATGCACGTTTCGAGAGCCATTTGTCGACATCGTCGTTCTCGTACGACTGATGCAGTGGAATACTTTCGCATTGTGTATACGTACATACGTGTATCTATGTATGTATGCATGTATAAGTATGTATCGCTTATGGAGATCGCGCAGCAGCCACGAAGACAATAGAAGAAAATTCCCTCGAATGAATAGGTATTTATCACTTTGCATACATTTAAATAAATACGCAGGCTACGTAGACTGTAGTACTGCTAGAGAATCTGCCATTGCTTTGTATTCATACCTAGTCCGTTCCAACTAACGTGCTTTCGAGTTTTTACTTTTTTTTCTCAACAATTTGTGCATACAACAGTTGAGTATTGAAATGTACATAGATGCGACATACGTAAGTACCCTTCCGAAGCACTTATATAAGATGCGTCGTTACTTGGATCGTCGACAAAACTTTGTGCAATTTCCAAGGATAATCTTGACAAGAGTAAAGGATGTGGGATTCTTGAGCAGGCTCGTTTTTAGATTCAGAACAAGTCGATGTGACAAATAGTTTTGCGGTGATTGCAGTATTCAAAATAAAGTATAATAAATTCTAAATAATAATTCGCCATCATGAGTGGTGTCAGAGATCTTTCAAAGCTTCGTCGGGGTGTCAACAAACTTCTTTCGTGCCAAACTAATAGCAGTATAACATCGGTTACTTTGTTCAAGTTGTCACTCCCTCTCCATGAATACACGGAGGCAAATAATGCATTTGCAATTGAATACTATAAATATAATGTTTAAAAATAGAATGCAAAGAATGTATGGATGTGGAAAATTACTAAAAATTTAAATTTAGCACCATAAATGTAAATGTAATCGTATCATTTGTGTTGGGAATTGTTGTAGACTGTAAAAATAAAATTAACGTAAAAGTAGTTCATTAAACAATTTAATTTGTATAAACAACTTGAAAAACAAAGCATATCTATCCCCTTGTGTACCCAGAAAAAATTTTTTTGTGAATTTTCAAACAATTATAAAGTTTCTCACAAGTTCTTGAACATACAGGGACGAGCACAACTTGTATTAAAATTTCCCACAAAATTATTGACGAAAGTTATCGTATTTTTTGCAACAAAATGCACACTTTTGTTATACATTTATGTTGACATAACCTATATATTACAGTTGTTGCAAATAGTACGTTTAGGCCAGTGGTAATAGTTGCAACTAATCGTCTACAAAATTACAGATTAACTACGCTATTGCTATAACTAATATACCTAGTTGTGAATAATTATTTACTGTATAATGTGTTTCTTTGAAACATAATGTATAGTTTTGTTGCATAATTTCCTGACATACATCTATGAAAGGAGCAACTGTATAACTTGCCGCAAATGCAATAGTAAATTTTCAGTAGGATTTTGCGTACGGTAAATCTGGACTGTCGGATCAAGGAATAAAGGGTCCTTATTTTAAGAAGTTTTGATCTCATTAATTTATTTTGTTCTGTATGTGACGTTTGCGGATTCTCCTCCGCCGGTATACGATGTTTTGCTGATAAATGCACCAAATCAAAATTTTATAACGGTGTTTGAGTGAAATACCAGAAGCGCCATCTTTATAACAATGGCTGTAATACATATATCTATTGAACGTAACTATATGGGTAGAAAACTTCGCCACAATAATAATGTTTAGATCACAGAACCTGTTTACAAAAGTGTGGGCTAGGTTTGAAAACAAAAAGTAATTTAAACATAATAATTTCATAAATTAAATTAGTACATCTGTGGTTAGCGTAATCCTTATTTCGTAATAATATTCACTTTGTTAATTGAATAGTACTTATTGCTTAAGTAAAATTAATGGGTTTGTTAAATTAAAACACTAGAAGTAACAAAATAATATAATCGCTTTTTTTTTCTTACTCGATAATCTCTTAAGCAAGACAACTACGCTAGAATCTCATCCACTGTACAGTATGGCATTCTAGGGTATCAGATCTTGCTTTATTTGCTGTTTTCTTCTACAGAAGAAAATTGGGAGAACGATGTTCTCACTAAATAGATTGGACATCGACTCTTATCGTCCTGCCTTAATTAAGTAACGTATCTCGTCTTTGCCCAGCCCTTTATATGCGAATGTGAGGTTTTTGCTTAAAAAGATAGGCATTTATTTGCTCGCAATAGCCATTTTAAGACAACGTTTACTTAATATTAAGAGCACTGATGGCTGCGTCATACCAGTCAATAAAACGGGGCCTTATGGAAAAAGCCCCAAACATATGTGCATCAAAATCTTTAATAAACTATCTCAAAGCTTTAAGCACTTTCGAGCTTATATAGATTTATGCTACCTCCTTATCATAGACGTCTTTCTTTAATAGACGTCTTTATTTTTGGTCACCAGTATTATCAATGCGCAAGGGTATTAATAATTACTGCAAGAACACTTTTTTTCAATATAAGTTAACAAATTTAATGACTTTTAATGTTACTTGAAATGACGATCTCTTCATTTATAGGTTTTATTTTAAATAATATAAGATTTATCCTGTAATAAGTAACCTGTTACTTCCGAAACGTAAAGAACATCTTTATAATTAAACAAAAAACCGGCATACCCAAGGAAATGAAAAAATAATAAGTAACCTGTTACTGTTGAATAAATAAACTATTATTATTTACCAAATAGTTATCAAAATACAAGCTGTTTCAGATTATTTTTTACTGTGCGATTTATGTCAGCTGCATTAATGCACTAAAAAAATTATGACTTGATTATCACTTGAAGAATCGTTTAAAAAGCTTTATCTTCTTCAGAAATAGCTCGTTATATCGAATTGAAGTTGATAGTAATTTCCTTATTTTGATTGGAAGAAATCAGAAGTTGTACTTTTTGTTTAAAATACCAGTAACAACGAAATACTACTGACAATTTAGTTATTTGAGCGTAAGTTTATGCATTTGTTCCTAAGGTTCCTGCTGGCAACAAAAAGAAACAACAAACGGTTTCCAAATGTTGCTTTGGTGGAAATGTAGTTTAAGGTTTATATTTATTGAATTGCCCGACAAAATGCGCACCGTACGATACGAAATTAATCAATATTGGTTGAAATAATATTTAATGAAGACTATTTATGTGCTGACGTAAATCTTTTGACATACGATGATGAATTAATAGTTTAGAGTTCCTATTTACGTTTTTGTAAATACAATATACATACATATTTTAAAGAATTTGTATATACTTACGTGCTAGTAGTTAAATAATGATAATCACGAAAACGATTCTCACCTGAAAAGAAAAATGAAGTATAAGTTTAGTTTTAGGAGCATCGGCATTTAAAAATTACGCTTTACAACAAACGTGAAGTAGGGTTCAATATCATGTAGCACACTAGTGTTACTTTGTATACCTATAAGTTATACTAACTTTGAATTTGAATTGACGTATTATTTTTCCGGAAAATATCACGAGGGTATATTTGTTACATTCCACTGCCAAGGAGGACGTTGTACTATTAAAATCATATGCACCCACAAATAGATTTTATAAGTACTTAATATGCCAAACAGTTTACTCCAGAGGCGGCTAAAATAACCTGCAATAATATTTATCATTTCTTTTGCAAAAATTTCGTCCTCGAAGAGGTTATTCGTGTTAGTATATGGTGTAAGCTTTGCTTTTATACACTTACTATGAGTTTATTAGCATGTCATTCGTTTATTATTAATTTCGACCTATCGCTACATGTTCTCACTTGCCCAGGCTTTAGTTTATGTGCATATGCGTGCATGTGTATTTTAATAATGCCTCGGTAACACATAGTTTGAGTATGAATAACCTACATACCGTACGGTTCCGTCAACTTTAGATACATAAGCAAGTTGTTAATTCATTTATAGTTTATAATTTAATGTTACTACAAAAAGAGTTTAGAAATGTGAAACAACTGTTATGCCATTAACAGTAAATTACATCAGTACGTGTACGTACGTGCATATCTGGCATTGCATAAGTAATACTTAATTATTGGAAGTGTCCATACCGGCCCCTGTCATTAGTTGGATTAGTTAGTCGTGAATTGCAATAATGTTCGCAAGTAGGTTTTGAGTTTAATTAAACGGCTGGCAAGTATTACAATACAATAACAGCTGATGTTTTGCAACAACACAAAAGGATTTATTAAGAATTTGGTATTTAAAAAATATATAAGGTGAAATGGTTGCGAATGACTGTCCCAACAATGTTTATATCATTTAATATTCAGGCATGTTTTCAATCCTGTTGATTCCAGAAATGTTTTGTACACATTCGGTCTTTAAATTAAAAACTGTAAATTTTCTTCTGTGTGTATGTGTATGTTTATGCATCGTAAAAATTACAAATATGCAATAAGCAAAGTTTAGGGCTGTAATCTTGTGCAGTCTGTACAATTTATAAAATGCAAACTAGAAGATTGTTCCCCGTACTGTAATGTTCTAATAAAAGTGGCACATTCAAAGCGAATATTTAAAGTTTTTATAACTCACCTTGTCTAGATATGAGATGTGTTGATAGTGTGATATGGAAAATATATCACACTATCAACACATTTCAGGTTCCCTTCATTGAAAAAAAAAGGAATAGAATCAAATAAATTGTTTTTTAAATAGAAAAATGTGAATGTTGCGTGTTTTGAGATTGTACTTTACTAATAGTTTTAAATCCTTCAAAGCCTGCATTAGAGCATTATATTGTTTGTTGCACTTTAATTATATTTCGAAATTTTAATTTTGAGACACCTGGTTGGCATAAGGATGGACGCTGGGAAAAGTAGCCAAAAGTTGATAAATTAAAAACGATTTCTTTGCATGTGATCTGAGCTTTGGCTAATTTATTTTAAGCTTCATCAGATATACATTAGTTATGAAATGAAGAAAACGTAGAAAAAATTACATATTAAAGCCGCCATTAATACGATAAGAATACTAAATAAGAATATCAATTACATTTATAAACTAAATGAAGTAACAGAAGTATGAATTTGAAGCAACAAATAGAGAACACATTATACAACACGCATAGCTTATTTGGGAGCGATTTCGGGGAATTTTGTGAGAAAATGGTAAATTCGAAGTACGTTCAATGAACGCATTAACAGTAATGGATATTATATGAAATATTGAAGATTTTGTGTATCTATTGAAATTCGATTTATTATTATTGCAATGGTTTTATGGCTTATGGACATTCTCGCAATAATAATAATAGAGATCCTCAAATCATTTCAAAACCTGGCTAACAGATGTTTTCTTTCCAAATATACCAAGAGCTCACTTTCGACTTGTCGATTACTGTAACATGAATAAAAGAAGGATGAAAATATGATTTCTACTAGTTAACAAAGTCGAGAAATATGCATGCTATTCTGCTGGGCGGTTGTATGTCAGCTATACGCTTTGATTTTCTATCTCTAATCCGCATGATATCACTGTCTAACATCAAGCACTCGCCACGCTATCACCAAATCGATCTTTTCAATTTAAATCAACTCAACATAGCCCTTATTCCCCATCTACTACGGGGCGAGGGAAACGATTCGCTAGGCATGCGCAAACACAGGCATAAATTCACTTCCAGTTTAGCCGGCGTGGGATTCACTTCACTCATTTCTTATCGAGGCGTTGGCGGATATTAGGGTACGGGTACGGTTCTCAAATTTTATAACGCTTAAGGTAAGTTTTGATCGCGGTTAGTAATTTTATAAAAACATGGAATATTATACGTCAGAGAATAATTTTTTTATTGTGGAACAATTTTACGGTAGCAATTCAGCAGAAGTTACACACGATTTATTTGGATTAAATTATCCCGAAAGATCAATTCTTAGCGCGACTACTATTCGTAACACAGTCCGTTTTAAGTTTTAAAACAACGTTTATATTAATAAATAACACAAATAAAAATGTCCTAGCGAAAAATGTCAGTGATATCGAAATAAGTTTGTGCATTACTGGAATAAAATCCTAGTATGACATTTAAACAAATTGCATGCGGATTTAATAATAGTGTAATAAAGTTTTTGAACCTTTTACGTAAGAATAAGTATCGATCGTACAAAATTAGCACATCCCAAGAACTTTTACTCGACGATTATTACTATCGCCTGGAATTTTATGAATGAATGATTAATAAATATCCCGAACATGAATATTTTTTCAATAATATACTATTTACCTACGAATAAGTACTTTATTTACTATTATTAGGTTTTCTAAAATCTATGTTTGTTATTTTATTTGATTATTGACTTTTAAAGCTGCTTTTCATTCTATATTCTTTTCTTTTGATGTTGTTTATGAGCTTTGTCACTGAAATTTGTAGTTTACATTATCTGATGCTTCGATATAAAAATAAATATGAATAGAAAAGAAGCATGAATAGATTTTAGTTATCGAATAAGTCTTATAGTTCTCTTTTCACTAATACAGATGTAATGTTGGATTTAATATTACTTTTACAAACTTCATAAATAAAGCGAGAAAAAAATATCAGGCCGAATTTAATTCTGCTGAACTATAACAATTCGCCGAACATAATAAATCTGTTCTGCGGCTTCGTGCGTAGCTACGCCTACAGTTGAAGTGCTTCCCATTTCCATTCGCCCAGAATGCAATCGACAGCTCGCAACTTTTCACCCAGTATATACACAGTGTTTATTCACTCTTGGACACACAACACCCTCGTATGCCGAACTTTAGGAATTGGTGCCAAAAGATAAAATTGAATAATTTTTCGAAATATACTCAAAACAGCAGTGGTATAACATATGGATGTGTTTCATTTTAAGCATTGAAAAATGTTGACTTTGTGTGATTCCTGTTGATTACGACATAGATTTTTATCAGAGAAACAATATTATTAATTAACAAATTAATGAAATTTCTCCTTTTAACTGTAATAATTAGGAGGAATTTCCCTTCAATCTTTGCATATTTGCTGTCCTGCTGGCCTTTCAAGATTTAATATCGACGTATGTTCGGTCAATACGCTCGAATTTCTCATCATCGACAAGCTTAAGTGGTAAAGCGCTCGTCCGGCAAACGAGGGGATGCAGGTTCGAATCCTGTGTGAGGAGAAAAATTTTTCTTGGAAAATTCCTCCTAATTATTGCAGTTAAAAGCAGATTTTTTTTTTTAATTTGTTAATTTCTTACTGTAAAAACCGTGCAATCTTTGAATATTATTAATTATTATTATTATTTGCTATACTCGTTAACGTACAATAAATCTTCTTCATTAAGATTTCTTAAAGTACCTACTCAAATACTTACGACATAATGATGAATATAGGAAGCAGTAAAGAAACTATTAACCATTTGTGTAACGTAAGTAAAAGCTTTCTTCACTGCGTTGAGTTTTGCTCGCATTTTGTGAGCCAGGAATTGATAATTATTATATTCTATTTATTTCGGTATTTTGATAACATTTGCCGTGGAATTTCCGGGAATCGTGGGAATACCGTGGCGCCCAAAAGCTTCAATACATATATTTGCACGGTCAGGAGCACGTTAAAACTGTTTCATTTCAGGTATCAATTCTCGGGTCTCGGTTTTCAATTCATTTCAAATTGTGAGCTGTCGATTGCATTCTGGGCGACTGGAAATGCAAAGGACTTCAACTGTGGGCGTAGCTACGCACGAATTCGCACCACAGATTATTAACGTACGGCGAATTGTTATGGTTCAGTCGAATTAAATTGAGCCTAATAGTCTTTTTCTCGCTGTATTTATGAAGTTTGTCAAAAGTTCTCGATTCTCAAGTATTCGATTTTTAAGAGTTCTCGATTCTGTCCAACGCTAGTTTTAATTCTTCTCTTCTAGACAGAAGCAAGTTACTTCTAGTAGTGTATACGAGGTAACTTTTCTATATGTTGTGGCCTACTTTTGCTTTTTGGAAGCATATTTCAGATGTATTTTCAAAAGCAGCAGCTGTAAGCTTTTTTTTTGGCTGTTGCTCTATGTATGTATGAATGGAGGGTGATATTACACCGCGACCTAAGAGACCAATTATTGTGTTCCTACGCATTCCCAGACCATCTTGGAATTGATTAACTCAGCGTCTTGATGGTTGCTTGACTAGTAGATATAATGATAATCTTCTCCTTTAGGTAATTCCCGTCAATATTGAACTGGGCGCATCTTTTAATAGCTTGTATTTCCGCCTGGAACATACTCGGATATTTCCCCATTGGTTCTAAGCCTATATATGCGTATTCCGGTTTCCTCTGTCGTTTTGGAGCTATTAGTGTACTATTTTATGGCATTTCTATTAAATTTATTTCAGGCTGACTGTTTTGATCCCACTCACTTGTTACTAAGTTTTATGGTGAATTCTTTCACAAAGCTGAATTTTTCACATGTTCTCTCCAGGCACGTCCCAGGTTTGAACACCGTCAGGAAATTGAGGTCAATGCCTAATCGTTCCTTCCTTGATCATTCTGAGTGTGTGGTTCTTTTTGCTACACTATTCACCAAAATGTGGAGAGCGGTAAGATCCAATACTACCTCGATAGCTGTTATTGGGTAGGTTCTCAAGCCCCAGTTACGCATACGCATGCTAGTTTTTGTACTTTCGAGAGGTTAATTCTCGCGGTGGCCAGATTAGTTCGTTTACTCCAAGCTTCTGATGCATAAGCGATGATCGGTCTTACTATCGCTGTATAGATCCAAAGCAGTATTTTTGGGTCGCATCCCCAATTTTTTTTTTGCACACTATCAGGATTTCGTTAGCCTTTTTGGTTATTACAAGTTCGTGTTTGTTCCAAAGAAGTTCATTGTATAAGGTAATTAGACAAGACGTTAATAAGACCTATTTAACTTCTGTTCGCCAATCTATGTTTTGCTCATCCATTTTTATGGTTTTGAGGTTGGATTTCCTTTTCCTAGTGAATGCTGCTACGGTAGTCTTATTGTTAGTGGAGTTGTTGCCCTATACTTGCATATTTCTAATAGGCTAAGATATTCTAATTTCTTTCGACGTTTCACAGTGAAAATCGTTAATTTTACTTAAACAGTAAAATAGTGAATTTAATGTTCTTACATTGTTGCTAGCGGTTTTTTTTTTAAATAAATAGGAATTCTACCACAATGCATGTACGATTTAATTTGTCTTTGTGTGCAACGGAGACATTATAAAACGCATAAAAAGAAGCAGAACTCGTAAAATTTAATTATTAGAGAGAAAACTCCACAGAAAAATCAATTCGCTTTCCGTATTTGGAAACGGAATTAATTCCAAGTAATGCAGAGCTGAACTAGCTCAATGGGCATGTACATTGCATTACATTGCATGCGTGCGCGCCTGTGTGGCTTCGAGAGTATATGTATCTAAGTAAGTACGTATTTTTAATAATGCTTTTTGCGGCGACGATCTCGTATTTATCAAAGCTCCTTTTATAATATTCCACATGAACGTTATGTACGCATATTATGTACAATAATGTAGATGTGTACATATAAATGCATATTTCAATATGCGCGGTGGATGTGCGAACTTGGAGCGCTCATTAATAGCCACTAGCAGGCCAACTATGTGCATATACGCTCCTTACACGTTCGAGCAGAGGCACCTAACCAGTTCGAAGCAAGTGCTAGAAGGTTCACGTATCGTTTTTACGATGATCTGTATTTGATTTCGCAGAATGGTAATTTACTTTTCGATATTGTGGATTGCGTGATTACAAGATATCCGATTTATTCCATTGTTCGACGTGCGAAGCACTCTTATTAATTATACCTTGTTCTTCGCGATGTTCGATATAATATTTCTTTATGCACAGTGGAAACCGTTGTCGTGTAATCAAAAAGAAATGGCATGGAGATGCACAGAGAATATAAATTATCTTGATTGTGGTCGCTACATTTTTAAATTCGGATTTAAAAAGCACCCTTTGGAAGAATACGTTCGCATCTCTGCTCTTTGTTATCCAGATATGGGCACGCACTCGTAACATTGAACTACTTAATATATCATTGTAGGTGCTATATAGAATGTAATTACTGCAATAATAATCCTGCAGGGGATAGTTATACGAGTTATAGATATATCATATGAGCTTTGTCAGAATTTCAATACGCGCTTGTAATTAAGTAGGTAGATAAATTAACAAGCTTTAAATCATTTGGTTTACCGGTGGTGTTTAAGACGTGAAATAAGAAGTTACAAATCTCAAGAAATTATATCCATTGTTAAGTATGGTATACATTTCCTCGATTTCATACTAATTATCAAAATTGGAAAAAAAATTACGAAATACATATAGAGAAACAAAATGCATGTGCAATGTGGTAATGGAAGGACGTGGCTATACATTCAATAGTAGACCACATACCAAGTATAGATAAGGACAGTAAAAAGCAAAAGAAAAGCTTGGTGGCTGTTTGAAGAAAAATCTAAGGGGAAGTTGGAACAAAGCCCCACTGGGCGATGCATGTATATTGCTCTACTTTCGCCAGCACAAATGTCCGGAATATTAACTTTTAATTTGAATATAATGTGAAATGAAATATATTCTTTATAATTATAAGAGTTAATGTAATTACTTTATTTTCGGATTTCAATAAAATATTAATGGGATATTAATTATTTTAGTTGTAAAATTATTTAGACAACATGTGTCGGCTCTTTAAGCCATCTTCGTGGTCTATATATCATAGATAATTACAAAGTGAAAAATTGCCGTAAAATTTAGGGTTTAATTGTTGTTAAAACAATAATTTTAGTTTTGAAATATTTAAAATTGAAATATGAGCAGCTGCATACACTTCCATACACATAGGTCTAACATTGTCGTGTTCCTCTTTTGACATTACTAAAATTAAAATTATTGTTTTAACACCAATTAAACCCAAATTTTAGGAAAATTTTTCACTGACGATGACGATAAAAATCAAATGTATAATTAATAAAATATGTATACAATATACATATATTATAAAGCTAATAATGTTAAATTTTATGCAGTTTAATTTATTATTACTGTAATAGTTGAATTATAAAAGTTTCTTATTTGTATCAGAGAATTTGGATTTACATACCCTTTTAGCCATCGAGGATCTGCGTTCTAAAAACATTTGTGCAATACTGAATACTGCGCGTGTTAACGCAGTGGTGATACCACGTGATATCTATTCATACTGGAGATTCGAGTAGACACTTCTCCTTTTTGGGTTTGATCGTGCTATTTCGAAAATATGTAATGTTGCAAGCTCCATCTAATCTAAAGCATTGACACAATTCATATGCTGGACTAGTTACTCTAATTACATATTTATTTCTGTTGCATTTATTTTGTACGGTTCCCTGGTTTAAGTTGAAATATAACGCAGTGCGCCATAATCTTTAAAGAAGTATGTAATTTTACCTATTAAGTTTGTCAATCTACTGTATTTTAAGGTAACAATACAATTAAACTGTAATTATACCTCGAAACTTGTTGTACGTGTACTTTTCTTTTAATGTTACATTGATTGCCACAGTAATATTCTTTTTTTTTGTAAATTTACAGTGATTATATAGCTGTGTTTTTACAGTGTAATTTTAACTTACTTGAGGGACGCTTAGGATTGTCAAAAATTGTCATAATCACTATCGACAACTACATATATACATAGCCAAAATGATTCTTTATTATAATTTAAATAGGTAAAATAAATACTTACTAATTATAAATTGATATTGTAATTTTTATTTATTGCATTCTTTAATTATCCTACGCTGCCGGTTAACGGTTTCAGCTGATATGCCTCCCTCAGATGGTTAAACTGAATTAAATAAGATTAAATATTTATCAAGAAAATAAAAAAAAAACCTGATGGAGCAGATGAGGATGAGCAGGGCATGTCAGATGAAACCAGTAGTGTAGGAGAATTAAAGAATGCAGTAAATAAAAATTACCATATCAAATTATAATTATACACAACAAACATTACAAAGTTAAAACATTCTGAGATTCAATATTGCATACAAAGCTCCTTCAGGAAAAAAATATTAGCAGAATCCATGCAGAGCTCCGATTTTACTACTTTATTCGCTGCTTTTTACTGTTAAAAATTAATATCCTATTCTTCAAGTACAAATATCCCTGTGCAATTTATCGAGGAGAGCAGGTGCTTTACTTTTTGTCCGACACTGTATATGCATTATGCATAATAATAGGTAGAATGAGTTAGCATCAGAGGCATACAATGATGTGAAGACATTGATAATCATCACGTCATTGATCGTTTTTCAGCAAGAACGATGCAAGCAATAATGAGATCACAATATCTGTAACAATGGTGAACTTCCATACATACGTAGGTATAACAGCTACCGATAACGTCGCCATATGAGCGCCAGCTTCCCTCTACAGGTTAACCAACTTTTTGCGTACGAATAGATAGAGAAGTGCGCCTTACGTAGTAGCGCAGTGGAGTGAAGTCTTGAGAAAACGGTGCAAAAAGAACAAGATCTTGAGTCCTCTCATGGAACAAGATTAGCCTTGAGACGACAACTACTTGGGCAGCTGAAGAACAGGCACGAGGAAAAAATGACGGTGTGCGTTGCTTGTTAATTACATCTTGATGTGGATATTTTAATCATTAATTAACTGTCCGCGTGGTAGTCGATTGCAGTTCATTCACTATTCGCATATGCGTTCCTTTCTGTTTACCGTAAAAGTACAAAAAGCAATCAAATTTATATAGAGATTATAATATGAAAAATTACGTAATTTATGACACGGCTCTCGCAAAGATATGTTTTAATGGAGCACCGGATGTAATGATATATTTATAAATACATATGTACTTAAATGATTGAGTTTTAAGATAGTATTGGTAAAATAAGTCATTACATGCATTATCCATTATTATGTTCTTTCTTGCGCATTTTTTGAAAAACATATGGAATATATAACGATTGGGAATGCTGCAGCATTTGCAATTTAGGTAGATGGTAGTGCTGGGAATTTGAAATTAGTGTTCGCAGTCTATTTATGATGATACCATGATTCCGAAGTTTATACAATGGAATACCATGATCGATGTGGTCGAATGCTTCGAATAATCCATGTTGTTTGTAATTAAACAACGTGGATTTGTCAGCAAGTTATCATACTCTTACCAATTTGGGTATACTTATTCAACCTGCCACTGACGCCGTGCATAATCAAGGTTATATAAATGATGTTTACATGGAATTAATGTATTTCTGCTAATTACTGTATTCATGTCGTTAATGGTTTCATACTGTAAAAAGCTTGATATTTACACGCATTTATCCAAAGCCTTCAATCGCATCGATCACGGTAAAATTAACCTTGGCCTGGGTCCCTAGCCACTCGAGCGTGAGAGGAAATGAGGCGCGGACAAGCTGGCCAGGCGACGTTCATCAAGGTCATTCGTTGCCTTCTTTTGGCACTACCAAATCGCAAATTAAAAAATCCATCAATGAATGGATACATAATCAATCCAGGCAGTGGTGGGGAAAATCACTGGAATAGTGATAGGCAAAAGAGTTCCTAAAGGAACAGAGGCCTGAATTTGCTAGAGATCTACTGAATAAAGACAGGAAGACTGCCAAAATGATAGTAGGTCTGCTTGTGCTGTCATTGTAGACCAAATAGGCATATATACAACATAGGCCTGGTAGATAATGCAACCTGCAGATTCTGCCAAGAGGAGGAAGAAACACCAGTTCATATGCTGTGCCAATGTAAAGGTCTGGCGAGAACAAGGCTTCTAGTCTAGTAGTGGGCGCGGAGAAACCCACAGCTAGTAGCTATACAAAGAAGCCGCTCTCCAAGATGATAGCCCTTATTAAGAGGGCAAAATTAGAGAGCGTCCTCTAGAAAAAAAAAAAATATCATATCGATCCCAATAGATCTGAAAGGTCGCGGTGAAACAGGTCCATAGGCCACCCCAGTCCTAATCTAATCTAATCTAATGATTGATAAATGTATGAACACTATTCCCTACACAGAGTGCCATGCCCATAAAAATTAAAACAATTGATGGTTTTTTATCTGTCAAATTATGAGTGCATCGGTGATAGCTACATTATTTTATCCAATATTGTTACAATCTTCTTCGAGTTATTTGAGTTCTGTTATTGTTTAATTGGTTTCGCCTTATATTGTTATTGCATTGTTATTTTCAGAAAATGATTGAGTTCACAAATCGTGAAAAATATGACAAGTTGCAAGCATATATTGAAAGTGGAGAGAACGCTGTGAGGGCTTTAAATCTGTATTTCCTGAGATACCCAAAAATGAATTTAGCAATTGATAATTTAGAAAAATTCGGTGGTATATACGAATCTGTGAACAAAATTCTAATTTGAAAAACTGTGTAATATGGAGTGATGAAGCTCACTTCCGTCACTGGCTACGACATTTTTAATAGGAATAATCACCACTATTGGAATGACAGAAATTCTTATATAAATAGATCCATTCGGAGGCAAAGACGATTTGGTTTTAATATTGGAAGCTTTTTAAAATGTTGCAGATGTTTGTTAATTTCTAGATGACGCTCCATATAGTGAACGAATTCAAATTTATTTTCAATTAGATAGGCAACCTCCATACAATTCCCTAAACACCAGAAGTTACTTAGATCATAATTCACCGAATAAATGGTTTGGCAATTGTGGACCCATACGGTGGTCGACAAAATTCTTTCCTCGTTATATTCGTATAATAAATACCGTAGCATTATTCGATATATAGATTTTAAAGCAAATACTTTCTATACTCATTGTAGCTCTTTATATAAAGTAAATATTCGCTACACTGATTGTGAGTATTAAGTATTTTGTGCCAACCACTAGTGTCTATCAACAGTAGACGTGTCTTTCGATTGTTTCTCTTATGTATACTTATGCATATGTGTGTATGAATATATTATTGTCACGCGGGATATTGTTGGCTTCTAACATTTTTTTCTTTTGGTTTGTAAAGGTTCCGAAGTTCTTCATTTAATTTAATTTATATTTTATACATTTTTCTGTAGGTTGTTGGTATTTTGGATTACTCTGTTTAGTTTGGAGCGTATGCATAAAGCATTCTGTTGTATATTATTAGATTAGGTATTATTTTCTTCTTCTTCTTCTTCTTCTTCTTCTTCTTCTTCTTCTTCTTTTTCTTCTTCTTCTTATTATTATTATTATTTATCTCCATAGTTTCCTTTACGTTGGAAGGTTTTTGAATTCTTTACTTCAGTTCGTTTGTAGTTGTTGATAATCTTGTATGTTTCAAAATGGTTTCTGGTTCTACATTCCAAAGTTGTTCAAAGGTGATTACCTGGATTGTAGAGTATGGAGAATGTTAAGAAAAACTGATCATGCTGCACTAAACAGCTATGATATGTAAAGATTTTTTTCTGCGCTTAAAAATATTCTACAACCCAATAGACGTAGTTTTACCACAGATGATTTAGAAATGATATTGATAATGTCGTCAACGTTGGTGGTTGTATGATACTGAATAAATTTACCTATATATTGCTGTGGTCTGGCACCCCGGGTTTCGTAAATTCAAATTTGTATTCTTATTCATACCAAGTTATCTTTATCAATGCTGCGAAAGAGTTTCCACAATTTTTATTTTATTTTGTAAATAAGTTTTTTTTAATTGAATTGATTTGATTGTTGAAATTATTTTAATTGCTCAGTTGTTGATTATTTATTCATTTAGTTGTACATATTGCGTTCATCAGTATTGTATATTTTGTAGTTTATATTCTAGAATTTTTTTTAGACGAATTCTGCGTTGCGAGCGCACGCAATTGTAAATTTTATATATATGCGACCGTGTTTAACCCAGAGGCTCAGTTACTTGAACGATGTCGTGTAAGTACAGTTAAATTTTATTTTGTTTGCTGCCTTTTTGTAAATTCATTTGATTTTAAAAATGTTGTTCGTTTAATTTGAATTTGATCATCCTTCAAGGAACTCTTTAAATAATAATGGTTATTGTAATTTTTGTGTACGCAAGTTAGTTACAAGATCTGTTATTATAATTGTTCCAGAAGGTATTGTTTTTTTAGTTTTAGAGTTTATTTTTCCGTTTCTTAGTTTTCAAATTAGTTTTCTTAGTTAATTACCTCGGGTTAGGTGAAAAGAAGCATTGTGCTTGTGTTTAAATTTCAATTTTATTAATTTACTTGTTTTGTCCACGTTTAAATTAATTTAGTGTGTTGTAATTTTGAGACCACGTGGATTTTTTGTGAAATAGGATTTTCTAGAACAAATTTGGCTTTTGTTTGTTTAAAGGATTTGGCATTGTTCTTTAGTAAATTAGATTCAAGCAGGTTTTGATTTTGGCCAGGACTCTCAGTCCAAGGTTTGATTTTTCCTGTGTTAATTGTAATTAAATGTTTTTTTTTCTTTTTTTTTTATAAAAATAAATTTAGTGATTGTTAACGTCATTCAAAATTTCTGTTCTTTTATTTTTGAATCAACCATTTCAATCTTTGGGGATTTTAAAGAAAGTCAAATTTTCAAACGCCCACATTTTATTTTTCATGATTGGTTTAATTGTGAAAATAACCTTGAGATTATTAGTACTTTTGCGCCCTTTTAAATTTTTATCCTTTGAGATAGCTAGATTGATTTTTTCATTTTTTTTATAAATTCATTTTGCATTTATGCTGGTACATACCATCAGTACACAGCAATATGTATATTCTGAATAATATTGTTAGTTAATGGTAGTAGTTACGCTAATGAAGGTTTTCCGTAAATTCGAAATCTGTCGGCCGTCGAATACATGCAGATGTTTATTTTGTTTTGATGTACACTTATGTGATAAATATTTTCTGCGGTTTATAGTAACTTACTATAGTTACTACGTAGCAGCTTTTAAAAAGTATACAGAAGATATCAATATTATATTTATATTTTGTTTGCTGCTCTCTCATTAAAAAATATGTTTTGGTTCGCCGTGTTTATAAGTTTTACTAATTATGAATCTGTACGAACACACGACAATAAATATTACTATTATTATTATTGTATTTTAACATTAACATCAATTAAACGTCATGTGCATTTGCGCGTCCGCTCCTGCCTTATTTTCTTTTATTTGTGTGATGTTTGGAGATGTTATAATATAAAAAAATGCGTCTTTGTATAAATTTATGTAAAAGGCTCCTTTGGTGCTACATTTACGAAGATGAATATTGCAGCATTTACTGTCAAAGTTCGGTTTACTTTTATTTGTTCAGAATGACCCCGAATAACCTTAAAAAGTTCGTACCCGCCGAAACAAGTACAATATATCATCGACAGCAACGACAGTAACATCGGCAGTAGTTAAAGTTGTATTTCTTCGCATTGTTGTTATTAATCTCCGGTACGCAAAAAAGCGGGATATTTGATGGACCCACACTGATATCCATGCAAAATTCCTGCTGTTTAAATATCTGCGATGCGTTTTTTTCTCGTATTTTTTTCTGTCTGACTGCGTCTCCCGCATCTTCTTCGGCCCGTTGCGTCTGCCCCCCTTTTTTGGACATCTTTAAAACCGCAAAGTACGAGGATCGTAATGAAAAGGAACATCAGGGTTATATGATCGGTCCTTTTTCTTCCTCCACTGGGCCTCTTGTTTGGCGTTTTAGGGTGATAAAAATCTCTTGTATCGTATTTCTTGTTGCATACAACGGGCGCATGTACTTACGTACGAAACAAAACGCGAGTACAAACGTAGATGTAAACCGTCAGATGAGTCGAAATGTATTGGTCGTCGTTATATGCTCCGTAAAAAAGAGCTTAATTATTGCAGAGGGGTTACGGACATACCCATTATTAAGGTTTTTAATAGCACTGGTACAAGGATTGTTAAATTCTGTTATCACAGAACGATATAGGTGGTCCCAAAAGAGCAACACACAGGGAGAAAAATTTAGGAAATTTTAATGCAATTGTAGGTATCTTTATTACACATTCTAGTATGTATAGAGACAAGTACAATTTTTCCAAATTTACTATGAAATTTATAAATTTGTAGTGATAATTCTTACAATTTATATGAAACATATATGAATGGACAGTCAGGTTTTTTTGTACAACATTCTGAGATAAACTACTATACAGTGTGTGAACTTTTACACAATTTTGTGTGACCTATCTATGGTTTGATGATATATTTATTTTACTTGGTATTTCAGTTTATTATGGCTTTGTACTATATAGAAAATGCAGTTTTTGTTGATACCTTGGTTTGTCATTTAATTGAGTTAATTTAGTGAAATATACATCATGTTGACTTGTCAATGAACGTTTCGGCTATGTCAAATAGTCTTCTCCAGTCTTATTTTTTTGAAATAGTATAAGCCAACACGAGAATAATTACAAAAGTTTAAAAAAAAACAAATAATTTTTATAAAACAATGATAAATATTTACAACGTTATTATTGTAGAGACACAATTCATAATTGCTTAGAAAATAAGTAGAAAACATTATAATAATACCACGAACAATTTAAAATCTAACCGTGATGCTACACGGAGCAAGGCAAATAGATATTTACTTAAACTGCAAACATTCGTATAGTTAAAAACTACCAGCAATAGGAAAAGAATGTTTACAATGAATATATGAATATATTACATATACATGAAATTTGAAAATATACAGGTACATTTGGATTAGGTAAGTTCTAACAAGAAGAATAAATTTTTGATAAGTTAGAAATATCAGTTCTGTCATTAATGCTGTTATTTCTATTAATCTATATCTCTCTAGAAAACCACGAGTGTAATAATTTATTTCTTTATGTAAGATTTTGGGGCTTTTAAAATTAAAAGTGGGATTGAAGTTATTTTCATGTTTTTTTTTTTTTGGCCTGCGGGATCAAAGCCCATACGCCACCGGTTGCAAATAAAGAAACAAAAGTAATGAGACATCATGCGTGCTGTATGTATTTACTTGTATTATGATAGTCCGAATGGGGCACTTTTAGGATACAACAGGGACACCCACTTCACAGTCTGGGGCCTATCAGACTGACTAACGAAAGTACACAACACAGAGTTCGGCCAACGGAAAGAAGGAATTACAAACAAAGTATTAATTTAGGAAGGGATGTCCCATTCGGGCAAATTAAATTAGTATTTTCGCTCTTTTAATAAGATCTATTATTTTGTCATTGATTTTTTGGTTATTCAAGTACAGTAATGATATTATACTAGTTGGTAATGGCACTCCTAAAGAGATAAGTAGATTGTATAGCTGTTGTTGTAAATATGTGTGGTTCTTGCACGATAATATAAGATGATTTAAATTTGCCTCATCATGACCACAAGGGCAAGAAGGAGAATTGATTATATTTAGCTTATGCAGATGGGATGGAAATCTGCCGTGTCCAAATTTTAATCTACTTATGGTGGAACGATAAGATCTAGACAGAGTACTATTAAGATACCATGAGTTGGTCTTTGTTGATTTGTGGATAAAGGCATATTGTGTCATATGAGATGCACACAGCTCTCTCCAGTATTCGTTCCAGTCATCCGTCAATATACTTCTTTTGGTTTTTTGAATTAAATCCATTCGAGTAAAAACAGGCTCATGTGGTTGCCCATCCACACAGCTCTCCCTTGCTAGTCGGTCAGCTTTGTCATGTTCTTGGATGCCGCTATGTCCTTTGATCCAGTATATTTGTAAACAAAACTCTTTCGATCTTAGCTCTCTAATAATTTTAATAATATCTAAAATAACTGGATGCATACTGAAGGGATGTTTTCGTTTTGTATGGCTTTTAGGACACCCTAGAGTCTGACATGATAGCCAGGTGTTTGTAGTTAGTAGTCACACCGTACTTTAATGCTTCAAAAATCGCCAAAGCTTCGGCCGCAAAAATACTGGTTTCCGGATCTAAGATGAACTTTCTATAGATATTCGCCCGATCAGCATAAAACGCACAGCCACATCCATTTACCTTCTTTGACCCGTCTGTATATATGATTAATGCGTTGCCCAATGTTTTTATTATTGAAGCAAACAATTGACTATCATGCTTCGGATCGCCTTTGTATGGAGGAAAAGCTATGTTGATGTATTCATGGAACTCAGTGAATGAAACATTATATTTGTGAATAACGTATAAGTTTATGATCTTTAGATGAATAACGAAACGCTGCAGCAAGTATTGGTGATTTTTTTCTTCTCCAGTAATTATTTACTAGATCTTCCTTCGACAGGGTACACACTTTAGCCAAAATTCTAGAATTCCTCCTTGCAAATGTTGAATACATATATTTCACCGCCAAATATTTTCTACGTAGAAAAAGTGGTGGCTCCTGAGCTTCGATTTGTAACGCTGCTATAGGTGTGGATCTCATTGCCCCCACACATAACCGCAGAGCCCTACTATGAATAACATCTAATCTTTTTAGATTCTTTTCAGATGTGTTGCAGTAGATCGTACAAGCATAGTCTAACAGAGATCGTATATAGGCTTTGTAAATATTAATTGAACAATTGAAGTCGCATCCCCATGATACCTTCATTATACTTCGCATTAGATTAAACGCTCTTTCACATTTTGCACTGATTTCATTAATATGTCTAGTCCAGGTCAGTTTATTGTCTATGTATAGACCCAAGTATTTAACGTTATTTTGAACTGGGAATTGAGTATTATCCAGTTTTATTGTGCCTGTCGGTAAGTTTCTTGTTCTGGAGAAGAACATAATGTTAGTCTTTTGTGGCTCCAGTTCGAAGGAATTGTGGATTAACCACGTTTTCATCGAATTGATGGCTGATGACATATTTGTTTTAAGACAATCTAAATTTTTGTTATTTGTACAAAGACATATATCGTCGGCATATTGTATAACGTTTGCAAAAGGTGTGAGGGCTTCATGAAAGTCGAGTGTATATATGTTGAATAAGATTGGACTCAGATCCTTGTAAAAGTCCTTGGGGAAGAAATCGGGGGATTTTCATGTTTTCTTAACGCTGTTAAATTTATTGATTTTTATAATTTTTTTGTAAGCTAATTTGATGTTATAAGATTTGAGAATATGGTTAAGTTTTCTGATAATGATGGTACATATGGCATTGAAATATATTTGACATTTTTTTGATGTATTTAAAGTTTTATTTATAGAAAAGGTAGTACCTATTTCTACTGTTACTGTAGAAATTGTGTACTCTAGTTTTCATAATTTATATATATTGTGGACTGGTTAAATTAATGCCTCTATCTGTTAAAGCAATGACCATATTTCTTTTATGTAATAATGGTTGATTTGCACCAGGTTTTTGGTACCATAAGGTATTAATCTGATTTTTATTACTAATATGTAATTTCTAAAAATTTTATTATCTTTTTCTATTTCCAAATGAAGTTTAAGATGATATTGGTTGAAAGAGTTTAAAATACTATTAATGGGGTTTTGTAGAATTACAAGGCAATCACCAACCTAGCGCTTAAAAAACTTTATATTACAATTTAGAGTTGGAATAATAGTTGTTTTTAAATCTATTAAAACTAGTTAGGCAATAACACTAGAAATGGAGGCAGCCATTTGGTTGTGTTTTGTACTATATTTTTGTATTATATTTTCTCTACCTTTGTTGCGGCATCTACGGAAACAATACATTCTTGCTGCGCTATTCTAGAGATAAATTTTGACGTGTGTACTAATGTTTGTAATGTTAGTTCTCATCGGCTAACAGTTTTGATAAAGCTACCGCGAAACATTAATTAAAACAATCAAAATACTTTTTGTAAAACATAATGTTTAACTCTTAAAATACAATGTTAACATTGCCATATATTCTGCTTTAAAACAGACAAGTAAATACGTTACAGACAATTTAACTCATTTGTCCATTTTGCTTGGCTCAATTTTTTCAACTTGTCCGATACGTCCACAAATGATTTCTTTCCTTGGGGTCACCTCAAATCGAAAATTTACAATAATGCAGCTTAAAAAATAATTAGGAATTAAAGGAGTTGAATTTAATTATTTTTTTATAACTAATTCTGTGCAAACATTTGTATAATCGTTTAGCGTATCTATTTAGGCGGTCACTTCAAACAATTTAAAATATTTTTATGTAATTAAATAAATCATACAATAAACTCTTTAACTAAATTTAAACAAAATAAAATTACTTTGAAAATTCTCGCAACATTAAATATCGGCTGAACGGAGTAAACATAACAACAAAACTATGCAACTTAAAATACACTTCAGCGGTAACTCGGGTAGTCTAACCACAGCAGTACGTTGACGCTAAAGTTTGTGTTTACCATTTGCGTTCAACGATTTGCAATTCGGACAAGTCTTTTGGAATTTTGTTGTTAATTCTATTTTCAAAGTATTTTTATAGTTTAAGAATGTTAGAGTATATTTCCATTATGTGGCAGTGATTTTTATTTTAACCCTGCAGTATAGTAGACTAGGGGTCGCGCCTAGTATGTGAGACCCCGCTGAAATAGTATTAGTCGTGTCACACTTATTGAAAATGTAATTTTTATAAAGTTTTGTGCACAATGTACGAAACAAAATGGTAGAAGGCCATCTAAAGCTATTTCAATTTCGAAAAAGTTATATATATATAATATTTTTAAGTTATATATAATATTTTTAATTTCATTTTTTTCACCATGTACAATGGGAAGGTAGTTTAGGGAAAAGTTTATGGCTACTACGCAGAGTAATTTAAGTTAATAACGCCTAATAAAGGGAAATTATACACAAATATGGAATAAAAAATGGCTTGGTAATTTTCAATATTTAAAGGATTGCTCTATTTAAGTATTTGCTACTTTCCTCTTACACCAACTAGAAAAACTATGTTGATTAATATGTGCGGATCGGGCTCATTTAACAACTTATTTTTAAATTATTACCAGTATCTGAAGCATTAAGATTTAATATATGGTAATGAAATAATAATAGGTTGCTTATTTGACTATCGGATACGTAGTAAAAAAGAACAATCTTTATACGAACTTGAAGAAGTCATTAAAAGTGTTTTTATAGAGGGCATTATTAGCGATACTGATGACTCGCTGAGTGATAAGCGTATGGAGTGGAAGCCTGTTTAAAAAAGAATGAATAACCAATCTTTATAATAATCTTTTCCGTTAGCAATTCATGGCAGTTCTGAACTGAAATTTACGTTCGTGTTGTGGGTATCTTGCCTACAAAAACACAAGGAATTATGGAAATTTGTATTATTACATGTTTATACCAACATAATTCGATTATGCTCACATGCAAAGCCGTAATTAGAATATTAAGTGGGGCATTTTTCAAAGTGTTAATGTCCAACGCACTCGACCATAGTAATGAGCTTTAGAAATCCGCGTACCGCACTGCTAGGCGTTGTCGACGGTAAGATCAAGTGCACGTTTGCTGTATCATCGTGAAGAACGCAAAACGCCGAGCCGATCGGCCAATGTCAAGGCGAGTAACGTAAGCCGGCATGAATTTTCGCATAACCGGATGAAATACATACATCTACACTAGCGATCGATCGCGATCCACCGTGTACTGCTTCTTTTGGTCTTACCATGTTGGTAATTCTTGGAATTTTTCGGATTGTTTTAGCATTGACGCTATTCTAGAATAAATCCTGCAATAAATGCAGCCGTATAGTAGGTACTCGTGTATTTATTTTAATGCTTGTTTTAAATCGTGGATAATTCAAAGTGTACAAACAATTTACGTTTTTTTTTCTTTTAACGTGAAAATGATTTACTACAGAAACTTTCACTAAATTTCTATTGTAGGTAATAATTATCTAATAAACTAATAAAATTTAACGTCAAAATCCTCCAAAAAAGGTGGGGTTAAAGATCAAATACCCATAATTCAATTTCTTAATTTATTACCAAATTTTCGCTGAATTTTCTCAGCTTCTTCAGGGCACTACAAAGAACAATAAGATGCACAAGCACACAAAAATATAAAAATTAGACTTACATAAAAATGAAATTACATTAAATTTAGTACATCAAATTGAAAAGTATGCATCAGCACTGGTAGAGAGATAATGACAGACTGAACGTATAGCGTAAAATTCTTATCGTAACAAAAATAAGTAACATAATAAAAAAGTACATATGGTTGTTTTGAAAATTCAAAGCTGATATAAATGTAAAAAGACAAAATTGGATGAATGACAAACGCAAAATTTGGTAATATGAAACAGGCATGATAATTAATGAAAAATTAGGTCTATATAAATATTACTTAAATTATCAATATCCTTTTTGAAATTAATAGAATAGGAGTTTTATTAATATAACACATCTCTAAGAAATTACGTTTAAATGTATTGTTTTCAACACCTAAAACTTTGACATTATCAAAATCAAACAAATGGCCAGTGTCGTTAGTATGGACACTGAGTGCAGTACTGTTAAGATGATGTCTAACATTGCTTGTATGTGCACTTATACGATTTTTAGGTTTTTGTGATGTCTGGCCAATGTATTGTCCATTACAACCCTTACATTGAATACAATAAATGACATCTCTTTTATCAAGATAGTTCGTCTTGTCCTTCAATCTGGAGAAGAAAGAGTTAATTTTCTTAGTGGGGTAAGTAACAATTTTCATATTGTACTGTTTAAATAAATTAATTAATCTGGGAGATAAGTTAGGGATATATTATAGTTTTCGGTATAAAATTGGGGAATTACTATGAGGGGGGAAGGTTAGAAGCGGCAGAGTTGGTAGACAATGCATCTCTAGGGTCATGACTCAGAATACGGTTGATAATACTGTGGGGGTAAGAGTTCTTTCTCAAAATCATACGTAAAGTATTAAGACTGTTGTTTTGAAAAGATGGATGGCATATATTTACAACACGATGTTTCATAGCTTTAATTAAATTAATTTTGCATTTCAGAGGATGGTTTGAGTAAAAATGTAAGTATCTCTCTGAATTCGTAGGTTTTCTATACCAATCGGGTTTAATGTAATTGTCAACACATCTGCACACCTTCGTGTCAAGAAACGGGACACAGAAATCTGTTTCCTTTTCTATGGTGAATTGAAATTGTTAAAGATGTAAAGAATATAGTCCAATTTCTCAACGGGTAAGGCCAACAGAATCTCATCAACATACTGGTAAATAAAGGGAAATTGAAAATCGACATTTTTCTTAACGTAATGAAGTATAGTGTTCATCACAATAATTATTTATTATATATAGACAGAATTAGGGAAAACGCATACATAGTTAAACTATTGAAAAAAACAACTACAATATATACTTCATGGACAACTTGTAGGGCCTTAAATGAAAATTCACGACCATGAGCCCCGCCTGGTGGGGTATTCTATTGGTTCATTTAACAATTAGTTTACTATACTTATTGCTTCAGACTATAAATCTGATGTGAGAAACATGCAACCAATAATTAAAAATATATGGTAACTGAGGATTAAGACCTCTTTTATTCACACTTAGTAATAATAAATTATAGAATATCCGTGCCACAAACGTTGAATAATCGTTTATAATGCACAAAATTGAATAAAGGTTACATATTGGCGGATGTACCGATTTTTCAGTTTTCTCCATTTTCGTCAGAATGTATACATTCAATATTTATCGATATGTACCATTGATATAAACGCTTCCAATGCAAGAACGCAAGAAATGTGGCGGTTACTTTTCATATTTATCGAGAACGTGCTGAACGCCTAAATATTGACGCTCTTTATCAAGAATTCTCAAGCTTAGTTTGGCAGATCAGTAATTATTTTGTGGTTTAAGTTAAATTTTTATGCATATTCTTTGAATTAGCCTGATGCAATTAAATGAATTGATTAAATAATTGATAATTACACTTATTTAAACTAAACTATGGGCACAACGTATTTATTGTTGGAAATTCGACACCAACATAGAGCTAATTCAGTTTTAACATTTAACATGAATGATTTGTATGACGTATTGCGTCTTAAAGCTCATATAGATAGAATAGTACAGTACCCTATTCATGTCTTCTATGTTTTACTTATTTTACTTTTCGCATTTATTTTTAATAGAAAAAATATTTATTGATTTCTTAATCAATAATTTTTTTCTGTAATAACTTCGCCTCAATTTTTCAAACCTACCGACTTTTTCCGAAATCTAGCGACGTTTTTTAATTAAATTCCACAAAATTTCTACACAAATGAAAAACAGTACTAACAATAACTCTTTGTTGTTTCTTATATAAATAATATTTTTGACTTTTTGTAGTTTTTTATTTTAGTTTAATCTGCTTCGCAGGTGCATTGGATTACGTTTAGACAGATTATATAGGTAATGGTAAAGGTCTATTCAATAAAACTACTTTTTTATGACTTCAATATTTCGTCATCTATTAATGACTTCCTCAGGAAGTAACCTACAACATTATAAGCGGATATGAAACAATAATAATGAAAATATATCAATAATACATACTTACAATTTCAATCTAAATTAAATTATTTTAATTTGGAAATGTTGAATAGCCAAAAAACCTTATTGTTACTAACATTACTAGATATCACAATAGAATATTACAATAATATTGACAAAAAAGTGTTTTTGACTATTCAACATTTCTAAATTAAAAATAATTTATATTGTCATATTGAAATTGTAAGTATTATTGATATATTTTCATTATTATTGTTATAATATTGTAGATTACCTCTTGAAGAAGTCATTAATAAATGACGAAATATGGAGGACAAAAAAAAGTAGTTGTATTGAATAGGCCGCATTACCCATATAATTTTATAAGCTATTATTATACATAGAATATTGAAACATTAAAATTACTTAAAAATTTCCACATTTTGGTTCTTATCTTCTAACTCTCTAACTTTAAGGATAAGGGGCGCCATGCTAGACATTTGCAAGGGGGCGCCAAGGGCGTTAGCGCCGCCCCTGCTTATACCTAATATAAACATGAAAATATCCTGTTGAAATTCAGTTTATTCTATACCAATAATTGATATATTATTAAATTGATTTCTCCGTTTTATGTTATGGATATTATCCTAGGTGTAAACCAAGATTAAGTGTTTATTCAACTATTTGGCATTATAAACCGTTATTTAACATTTATGACGCGAGCTACAGTTTACATTATTTGACACACACATTGCTGCTTGAGTATACAATATGTTATGAAATATTTAACGGCCAGCTAAATATATTTTTCACGTAAGATAGATTGCATCTCCAGTAATGTATAATTCTGATATTTTCTGCATTTCAATTTTGAATGAGAGTACGGATAAATATTGTTGCAAGTGTAAGCATCCAACAAATTAATGTTCTTCGCGCAAAGAAACTATATGTAAGTATGTCATCTATATATCACCTATATTCAAGGATAGCGAAAGCTACACTTGTTCAACAAATCAATACCATCCCAATATAATTTTGCAATACGATTAAAATTATATTCAAACATTGCTTTCTAAATCTCGTATATCTCTTCACATGTCGAGAGAAACCAGACATTACACTTTAAAAATATTACGAAACACGTGTTGCAGATTTCCCATCCCATATATCTGCAGGCGTATTCTGTTCTGACTTACCAATGAGCACTTCAACATTACTTTTACAAGTGTATTTAACAACACGATACGGTATTGACAAATTAACGCGACACAAATCTATTTAATGTGTGGAAATCTAGTAAAATGGAAAACGTCAAAGCAGTAAAACAGATCATAAACTACGAATGTGTCCTTCGCGTATTATTGAGAATCAGTTTAACGAGATGTTTCAAAAATGTCGACAAGGTTGACCAGAGAAATTATACACTTGCACGGAATTCTGACATATGTGTAAACGTTTATGGTTATGGTTAACTTAAATTAGTTCGTTAGCGACTTATTTGCCGAAGTAAACACGTACGTTTTGCTTCTGTGTACAGAATCCGCAGGTTATTTACTCTCATTAAAGGCATTTTCTTCTTGTTTACACGGGTCTTGGTGATTGGTACAGATTAATGCCGTGAGGGCATAATTTTGTTCAAGTATTTCTTGCACTTTGCGATTTCTCGGTAAAGAGTAATTTTCAAATCATTTATTATTATATTTGACAATGCCCTTTTTAAATAAGTGAACTCAATTGCTTATAGTAGCTAGATGGTTCTTTAATATTAATATTTTATCAGTGAACATAAATTGTACATGTTATAGATAAAATTATCGTCTTTATTAATATTAAATAATTAAAATAATACTATAACTATATATATACATTTCAGTTATACATAAAGGTCTGACATTAAATCGATTATAGTAGAAGAAGCTTTTTGTGCAGCCCGTTACTACTACCACTAAATGTTGAACTACATTACTATGCTTTGAAACAATGTGCTATCGTATAAATAATGTTTCAGTAGATTCATGGCACATTTTAGTAGTAAATGAACAGGAAGGTCTTTTATAACTTGAACGTAAATTTTAATGTGCCTAAGTTTTAAATCTGACATCATTGTACTTTTGTTTTCCAGTTTGACATATAACCTGATGATGGCCTAGGCCGAAACCGTTGCTTACGTATGGCTGTGGACAGGTTTTCGCAAATTCAGATGTTGTCATGTTTACTCCGATCAGCCTTTGTCAATGTTTCGAGAGTTTTCACAGATGAGTATTTTATTTTTGTATAAGATTTAGTTAATGAATTGATTATATGATTTACTTATGTGTTCAGTTGTTTTAAATTAAATTCATTTATTTATTTGTCTAGCGCTCGCTAGTTTGATTCATTGTTTATTCTTTTGGATGTTGGTGTATAGATTTTGTGTGTTGCGTTGCACGCAGCTGTTGTTGTCTGGTGTATTGTATGAACTAGTTCCGAGATAGACATAAGCGTGAGTTGTTGTAATTTTATATTGTTTGCTGCCCATTTTGTTTATTCTTTTGATTTAGAGATATGTTTCGATTATATTGAATTTTATTCTGTCCATCAAGGAACTCGCGTAATAATAATTGTTATTATATTATTGTGTACACATTTTAGATATAAGATCATTTATTATTTTTGTTCGGGAAGATATTTTAGTTTAAAGAGTTATTTTTTCGTTTTTTAATTTTGCTGATTTGTATTTAATTATTAATCACCTCGGGTTGGGTGAATTTAAATTTTTCTTTTGTAAATTTACTTGAATTGTCCACGTCTAATTTATTTTATTTTAATTTGATACCACGTGGTTTGATTTGATATTAAAAGGATTATCTTTTTGAACAAATTTGTTTTTTGATTTGTTATAGGATTTAGCATTGTCCTATTGTAATTTAGAATCTCGAGCAGTTTTTGATTTCGAGCAGAACCCTTTGTTCACGGTTTTCTTTTCTGCAAAATTTTGTACTTAATTTGTTTTTTTTTCTTTTTTTTATGTAATAAAATTTTTAATTGTTTATTAACGTCTTTCAAATTTATGTTCTTTTATTTGTAATTAAACTTTTTCAATTTTTGGGGTAATTAAGAAAGTCAATTTTCATTCAATCACATTTTACTTTTCGTGATTAGATTCCAGATTTAATTTGCTAGGGTAACTCTGAGTTTAATTGTTCTTATGCGCCTTTTTAAGATTTGTATCCGCTGAGCTAGCTAATTTAGTTATTCGTTTTTTTTTATTCATTTTGCAAGTTCATTAATTCACACAAAAAAAGGAGTCCCTTAATTTCATTTCAGAATTGAACAGTGTATATTAGTGTCTGTAAACTAGGAAGTACTGTTACGTTACACTTTGGTAAACTATATAGCATACTCGGTTTAATGTTCTATATACTCGGAAGATTTCAATAATCGGAATAATTCACACGGAGCGCGTTGGAAGACGGAATCATATTTCATGTTTGTTTTATACTTAACTAAATCTCTATTAAACTTATTTACAACAAAAGTTTACTATTTTTTTCTTAATAAAAAAATCTGTAGATTACTAATACTGTGTGTCCCGAATGTGACTGTGTGATTTAAGTGTGCACTACGTCTATGAACAACAAACACCGCCCGTCCGTCCGAAAAAATGAATTTGAAATGGTCGCATTAAAACCGGAAAGTTGAGAATTTCCAAAATCACTCAATTTATATGAATACGTATACAGAGACTTAGGTACCAGAAATTTCGGTAGATTCATTCGGTATAAAATCGTTGTACAAATTTTGTGGATTTGGAATCAAGCGAGTCGGAATCATCCGATTCAGATCCATCCGATTCGAAATCATCCGATTCCGAATCGGCATCTCATAATCGGGATCATCCGAATATTTCAATATTCGGAATCAACGAATATTTTCATTCGGATACTCACAACTTTAATGTATTGTTTCGTAGATGCTAGAACAAGGTTAGGTAAAAATTACTACATAACAATAATAAATTGAAATACCAAGTAAATTATCAAGATAGATAGATATGTCACATAAAATTTTGCTGCAGTAAATAGTAGTTCATCTCACAATGTTGTATAAAAAAACTGACTGTTCATTTCTTTCAACAACCTGTAAGAATTATCACTACAAATTTAGGGTTACAATTTGATGGTAAATTTTGCTACAAATTGTATTTGTCCCTAAAGGTTAAAGCTAAAAAATATTTGTACCTAACAGGACTTAAGCGAAATGTAGTAAACTATCCAAGATTGTACTTACTGTTTTAATTTTTGAAAAATTCTATGATCTGTTTTTTACTTTTATATATAATTCTATTTAGTATCCAATAATTCAATTATCTTTATAATTGCTTTATTTGCCAGACTCTAACAAAAATAAATATAATAATTTGGCTGTCTTACTTCACCTAGCGACCCCTCTGATAACTTAAGTGAATGATCTTTTATCTCCTAGGTGGCAGGATACTTGTGGGTGTAACAAATGAACTGTCAAATTAGCTTTTCAGTCGCTTACTAACGAATCGATAGATTTTTGTTGTAGTTCATCACACAAATCGTGCAATGAAGTATTTTTCTCGATCTAGTATCGACTATTATAACAGTCATTTTTAACAATTAAAAAATTGAAATTTAGAGTATGCAACCCTGTATTCACGTTTACTTACAATGACTCTTCGATTATGCTTTGAAACCTGTTTTAAACGAGTGTTAATTTCTCTAAATTAGTTCAAATACTAAAAGCTAATATTTCCACAGCAAACGGTGTGTCATCATATTCATCATTCCCGATGATACATCGCTCGTAGTAACGTCAGCACACCTCTGATTTCCTTTTTTTTTTGGAAAAAGCTGATTGGTAAATTATACAACACTAGAAAATGAATGTGGTAATACTTCTAAACAATATTTTTTTCTTAACATTAAGACCTACTTAGAGTGTACTGACGTATGCACATCTACTCACACGCACAACCTCGACACGAACACAATGAACACGCGAAGGAAGCGATAGACCTCTGTTGAGATTTATTCAAATGAAGAGAGGCGAAAGGTAATTACGAAAAAGGGGAAAAAAGAAACGGCAACTCAACAGGCGCGTGGTACTCTCTTCAGAAAGAATAAGTTTTAACAGTGTGTTTAGCGAGTTTATCCCATTGTATGCTAAACGAATTTCAATATTTATGTTCATCAAATGACGGTGATTCGTATGCATCGACCCATTATATATTGTTTGAAAAATCATGACTTGATATTCTATACAGTGTGATTATTGCTTATTATTATTTCGTACCCTTTGATATTCGGCTTACAATGTAGGTATATTTGGCAGATTTGCGGATGTTGAATTTAAACGCGAAAACGGCCGTAAATATATTGTACACGTCTGGATATTTACACCTACGTTTTAGTACCGATTGTTCCGGGTAAAAGCTGAAGGCCTCGATGGGCACGAGAAAGGTCGAGTACCGTATAATTTTATGCACGTATGTATGAAGGTATATGTGCAGATATTTAATAACTAGACATCGGCACTCTTAGGTTCTTAATTCCGAGCGCACTTCACTTGGTGTCTATTCTAATACTGCTACCAATGCGTATATAGTAAAAGGTGATTGCATTTCTATCATGCAATCATTATTTTTGTGAGATTCAAAGTATCTAAAAATTCAAATATAAATTTTATTAAATGTTAAAAGGGAAGATCCAGAAATTCAAAAAAATATATGAATCTTTGGGAATATGTAGATCACACCTAGGTATGTAGGTACTATGGAATTTCGTGGTGAAATAAGTTTTTGAAAATTGGAAATCCCTCATTCTTACGCGCACAACTCCCTAACGGCAAAAGATCCAGATTAAAACACATCTTATTTGTTTGGGCAAGGTTTATCAAGCAGACAGGAAAAAATAAACATTTACTGTATTTTTTATTAGATTAGATTGTTTCATATCTAAAAGATGTAGCATATAGTAGTTACATTAGATCAGTAAATAATAAACATGCTTTTGTAAAGAAAATAAGTTGAATGACATAAGCAAGTAGTATACATAACTCGTTAAACTTGAGATTAATAATAGTTTTTGGTTGGTTACATAGCAGATCTATGGTGTTGAAGATGGTCACCACAAGTATTACAAATGTAATTCGCTTATTAATGGTAACTTTCAAAGTTGACAGTAATAATAATGGGCCCCTTACGAATACAAACGAAATTGAATTGCAGGACATAACAAATAATATTCTTCTTAGATAAAGTATATGCATCGACAAGCGAAGAACCGTTAGAAACAATAGAAGCTGAAGAAGAAGGCTTTGAATAGAATATCAACGTTGTTACGTATTGTTACGTACTGGAAAAGTAAGAAAAGACGACTTGCGTTGAATACCGTCAGGTTTGTAGAGATGCGGTGTATAAGAGAAGGTCTTAATGTCAACTTTAGCAAAACGACTATGGTTGCGTTCACATGGAGGCGGAAGTATCCCAGACCCCAGTCTCCCACTACATTCGGCCCTAAAATACTCGTATCAACCCAGGTTAAATATCTGAGTGACGCCAACTGCTGTATAAATCACATCTAGAACATGTGACGAGCAAAGCCATTAGGAACTTCTGGACCCGTAAAAGTACGTTTGGTAAAACGAGGGGGCTAAAGCCTGCAATGGTTTCTGGCTGTATACGAAAGTTATAGTACCCCCTATAACTTACGCCTCACTAGTCTGGTGACATAAGGCAAATCTAGGCTATTGCTATAAGTATGTTGTGCGCTTAGTAAAATCCAAAGGATTTCCTGTTTGGGCATCACGGGAGCTATGTCCCCGACGCCGACGGCTGCTATGGACACCACTCTTGGGCTTCCCCCGCTGCAATTGGTGTTGTGGTCTGAAGCAAGCCTAGGGGCTCTCACAGCAAAATGTAGTGGATGTAAGGGTTTATCCGGCAAAGTCGGAGACCACAGCAGCATCTTCACCTATATCGAACAGACAGTACTACTATCCGTAAAGACGGATGAGATCTTGCCCATTTTCAGCTTTCTTGGGAGATACAGCCTAGATATCTTCTGCAATAGCCTATATCCCCTAACCAAAACGGGATCTATCCCGCTGGTTTATCGATGCCTCGAAAACGAGTAGTGGCACGGGCATTGGAATCTGGTGGGGCGGAGAGCGGGACGGCGGCGAGGCTTTTGCCTAGGGGCTCCCCCACCATTTTTCAGGTCGAAATTATTGCTATCTAGACTTGTGGTGAGGGCATCTCAAACTGCCTGTGCAAGAATGAAAGGGTAGAAATCATATCCGACAGCCAGGCTGCCCTCAAAGCTTTGCGGGCTGTCAGATTTTACTCTGAGGTGATACTGGGGTGCCACAGAAAACTTAAACAGCTGGCGGAACATCTAAATCTTACATTGAGATGGGTGCCAGGTCACTCCTGGATCAGAGGCAATGAAATAGCTGACACGTCAACAAGGGATGCCAGAGAGCTGCCGTTCTTAGGTCCAGACCGACGAGTGGTAGCTCATATGGCAGCATCAAAGCGTATGTCAGGTCGCAATTTGCTGCTAGGCATTGCTCTGTCTGGAATGGACTCACCGGCGCAATACATTGCAAATTTTTAGGGCTTCGTCCGAATGAAGAAAGACTTTATGAGCAGGGACAGGTTGCTTACAGGAATCGGAGGCACTGCGCACTAAATAAACGCATGTATCGTATGGGGCTAGCGAACTCTCCCCTGTGCAGAAAGTATGGGAGTGCGGAGGGAACTCCTGCTCAACTATAGAGTCGGCAAGTTAACTCTCTGCCAGATTGCGAACTTTTTTGGTAGGGTGCAATCTGAACTGAGAGGGCTAAAATTGACATGGGGGTACAATAGGTCTTTCTGGCCGAGTTGCCTTCTTCGGGTTATACCCGCCCATGGTAAAAAAAGTGTAAATGGCGCAATAAGATTGTGACATGGGCGCTATTTGTTCATACTTGCAAAGAAACAATAAACAGGTGGTATGCGACGACAAAAGTTGGTAAAAATTTCTCAATTCGTATATAATGAAATTGTAAACAAGCTAACACACACACACACATTGGTTTAGAAAATTTTAAAGCGCCATGACATTGGGTTTGAGAATTGGAAATTTTCAAAAATTTATAAACGCTTACAAAATAGTTTCAAGAAAAATAAATGAATTTGGTACATGATCGGTGGTACGGACTTCGAGTCATTGAAAGAAATTACCTCAACTTTAGTTAATAGTGAAAAAGGTCATACAATAATACATTTAATGCTGATGATAGTGGCTTTAGTATTGAATTACATTCCGGCCGCACTTTAGCTGTGTAGTAGTGTGTAGGGAACAAAAACTATTGCATCCATGTCCGCAACTACACATAGTTATACCATACTCCCCAACAATATCAGCTTTCGAAAAACTGCTCTCGCTTTAATATGTTGTTCTCAAAGAGCAGAGTAGAAACTTTGGGCCACGTGTATCATGTTCTTTGTTTCGACTTTGGAATGTTCATTTAACAGCATCAAAATCTGGAAAATAAAAAAATGAACTATTTCAGCAACGGTTAGCCGATGTTTATTTGTCAAATGTGCAAACTCGCAGCATTTTGATCTTGACTCTTGCATCGGTCACTGTTCTGCTGTATTACAAACCACTATAAACATGTGAATATATTAATGATCTGAAGAAGACTACATCATGATACAACCTCTTAATGTATATGGTTTTCGCATATGGAAAAATTTTGTAAGAAAGTTTCTGACCTTGTGCTACTCTATGATTATGATATTGTGACCGTTATGCTATTATAAAATTACAATTTCTTATTCATAATTAACATTCGGCGCCGAAACATTACGACCTATTTGCTTACGCTTGGTAAAAAAGTGGATACGTTGACCAAAAACCTAATGAATTTAAAGATCTAGTAACTATAAATTTTATACAAGATTTTGCGGTTGCTCCTCCTTGCTGCATATGTGATAGTCTCATGCCATCGTGCGATGTGCATGGAGTAACAAATTCCTGTGTTTTGTAAACTTTAACGCAAAATAATTTATAATGTTATAAGTTATTATTTTTGTGTTTGTTTTTAAAACTAAATCTAACACCACAATTATGGATTTGTTATAAAATCAACCACTCTCTGTTATTACCTGTTATTAATCCCAAAGATGTATATCTACTAAAAAAATATTTAAAAATGTTTCTATATTATTAACATAATATTTGTTGCTACCCGGTATATGTAGTCGTACTGTACTGGGCACTATGTTGTGCGTGTATAACCATAATGAAAAAAACGAATTGCTTACTGAAATTATAGATGTTGGAAGAGTGGATTTTAATTCTGGGGCTTGGTCAATGGTTACCTGAGAATAAACAAGAAAATATAAATAATGAATATGGTTAACATTACAATGTTGCATATTTCTTAAAAAGTGGTAACTTGAAAAACACGGTCCTAAATTAATATACGCGACCCATATAATTTAATGATGGAATGCTGTTACCACAAACTCTATTTGTAATTATCTCAGTTGATAATTATGGTAAGTGTTTTCGTAGGTGAGGTTTACGTACATACATGTATATCTGTACCTTTATATATTACCAACGTTTTGTACATTTTGCCATTAACGATTTGCGCTTAAAGGATATATGCCTGCTAAATATATAATAAATATAAATTAGATGAACTTCTAAAACCATGTTAATTGGGAGGACGAAGTGGGCGTGAAGGTATAATGAATATATTTATGAGATTAAGTAAAATATTTATAGTTGCATGCTACATAATTGTATATTATCTCACTTACATTCATCTAATCGGTTTACATACTTTGATAATGAGTCTAGGAGGAAATTTCAGAGAATTTCTTCAATATCTTTTTCTTGTGATTTATTGCAGTTATATTAAAGCGACAAAGATTTCAATATCAACACTCCGCTTTTAGCATCATTTAAAAATATGTTTATTTTCCGCTGCCTGATAATAACTTTCTATAATAGGAATGATTTTGTTTTCGTTTCCTATTTGAATGAATTAAATGAAATTTAATTTAAATGAATTATTTGATATTTCTATCAACTTTTCTTAGGCAACTTTTATCTAAAAAAAAAAAACACCAAATGTAAAGAAAAATATTATTTGGTGTATTCTGTAAAAACGCTAAGAACCATAAGCTAGAAATAACATTCGATAAGTAATTAAAAAGTACATTTACTGATAAGTCAACAAAATATGGTGTATTATTATAAATTAACCAAATTATAACCGCTTCAAGTTCGTATTTGATTAGCTTTATTTTTTGCGCAGTCTGTATAAGAAGCAAGTTTATTATCATTGGATTATAAAATATGATCTATTGTTACATTTCATTGTAAATTTCGCTTACATAACTTAAATACTTCTTAAGTATTTTTGAAACATAAAAATTAGGTTAGAATTTCACAAAATTCTAATTATTTTAAAAATCTTATGAAAACACTTATTTTGAGCGGAGAATCCAAAAATGCAATAACACACAGCGGGTTCCATTAAAAAAAACAAGATTTTGATACATACTTACAAAGTTTTTGGAACACTTTATCAGATATTTGTTGTGAAAGGTGTTTCTTACCACGGACCATCATTTTAAATATTTTCAAAGTGCATATAGTATAGAAGCTCACAATATTTTTTCTTTAATATCTTATCAAATTACCTCTGCATGCTTTGAAACTAAAATAACACTCATCAAATCTGCCGAAAATTTAATTGTATACCAGGGAATGTCAAAAATATGAAACTATGCAGTAATACCACCTTCTTCACGTGGTTTGAATACGATTTTTTTCCCAGGCAGTCCACTTTGAACTAATTAAATGTCTAAAAATAATAAAGACATACCCGTGAGTGACATGATAGGTAATAGGCTTAATCTGTCAAATATTTTTTGAGAACTGTCAAGTTAGTGTCGTTTTTTAAAAAGTGATCAATAATAGTTTAATTGAAATTTAACACCTAATAATATAGAAATTATTTCATAAATTGACTCAGATTGGGTTGAATGTACTAATGTCGTCTATCAATAATGTCACATATATAAGATGTACAGTTTCGTTATGTCAATGTCACCTACTTTCCGCCCTAGGGAGGAAAAATACAACTTTCAAATGAGGGAGAAAAGTGACCACTTTCTTCCCTGCTGGGAAAAAAAAAATATTATTACCCAGTTACAAAGTTGTAAACAAGGTCATGAAACACTCATTAAATCTTCCAAATTGGTTTTATGATGTCAAAATATTGTTAAGTTTGTTTATAGCAGTTGTTTTTTTTTTTATAAATACGAGTGTATATCTGTCAAATTAAAATTTATTAAAATTTGTTTTCTTTCTTGATATTTATTCTTATCCTATTTATTTAAAAATAAATAATTTTAATTAAATTACAATTTTATATTTATTTATCTAACAAATAAATGTTTACTATAATTTTGTAATAAGTTTATATTTTTTGAGATTAATACACATGAGTATACCTAACATTTATCTCGGTAATAATGTATATAAAATATTTACATATAAGGTTAAAATCTTATATGTAAACATTAAGGTGTGAATTATATCAGAGTATTTATTTCCTTACAGCGATCAATAATGATTTCTTTGCAAATCAGATCCCTACTTCTATAATTTTTGATTGCCTTTTTAAGTTTCTCTATCAGCAATAGAAATATCACGCGGAGTTCGTTGAAACGACTTCGTACAAACGTACATATTCCAAGCTCAACTGGTTGATTACTTAAAATGTTTAGACGTATTAGTCATTGTAGTGATACTCCTTCGTATTTCGTATGCATGTATGCACAGTGCATGTTTGATATAATAGCATATTCCGTAAGCAAACGCACGTGATGTACTTTCACATTTTGGCGGCTAAAGACGTAGTCTCGTAAACTACCATAAAGAAATTTTCCTTTTTCCGTCTTCTATCCCGACCATCACTTTGAGACTCGTTAATTACTTAACACTACCGCCGGAAAAGGATATTGTTTCCTTATTTGTCTTTTGATTGTACGTATAGCCAGCGAAACATAAGCATATTGCATTCGAAGACATTTCCATTTTACTGCATCGCAGACTAGGATATCATAAAATGTTTGAAATGACATCGATTTCATTCGTGAAGAGTTTATAGCTTAATCAGCTATAAAACGTTTATTTTCATGACAGGAAATACATTTAATAAAATAAAAAAAAAAATGCAGATGATGCAAATATACTTGTTTGTGAAACGCAGCATCCTCTATAAAGTGTAGAAAAGAGATATTCTTCATCAAATTTGTTAATTCGTCTTTGCCTACATATAGGCAGCGGATATCTAAATAGACTGCTGAGAATCTATTTTGGGCACCTTGAAACGGTAGAACAGCTTTAACATGTGTTTATAATGATTGTAACGTAAACAAATTAATGCTGTTGTATTTTTGAGAAGATTGGCTTCTCAAACGGAGTTTCACTCACTACATATTGTTTTACGACATGTAACTTCTTTTAGCCTACGTCGGATTTAATAATTTGTAAAAAGTTCAGTAAGAAATATGTTTAAATTATTATTATACTTTTGTTGTATGCAATTATTTTGAACCACTTGTGAACTGTTGCAAACTTATGCCGAATATAAAGTTTATGAAACGAACTATTATTATTATTATTTACTAGAAGACGCTTTCTACCTTTGCCTTGTTAAATAAACATCTTTGCGACTCGTTATGTAGCTATTAGCTATGGGGTTCTCTGCAACTAGTAAAACAAATCTTGTTTTCGCCAGGCCATTAAAGTAGCATTTTCCACACTCCGATCTCCAGAGATGGTGGATGATTGGATGTTGTCTATTCTTTCTTTTTTCCCCAATGTGAGCCAATTTATATAAGATAAACATCCAATATCTCAAAAATAAATTTAGACAAGACATTAACGATTGTAGGAATTTACTAAGCATTAGCAGTAAGTCTGGCTTGGTCGATCATTGTAATAATACAGGACATCCTCTCAACTTTGATGACGTGTCAGTGTTAACTACAGAACACCTTATTATAACAGACCTTTTTTTGGAAATGTATTATATCCACATACGCACCAAAAATTTTGGTAAAATTCCTGTACGATATTGGAGCAAGTTTGTGCCCCTAAAACCACACAGGTATTTAATATTTTAATAAATTAAAATAGGTATTTTTTTCCCTAGAATATTCATAGTGAAATTTCGAAATGTGAATTTTTCTAAATCTTTTCATGTAGTCTGAAATACTTGTAAGTAGAATTTGTAAGGTGGTGATAATTTCTATGGCAAGTTTTACTTGTTTAAAAGTAAAGTTACAAATTAAAATTCAGTAAGTATTCTGATTCTTTTCCTAACAAAAAAAGAGAATATTGTCGAATTAAAGTACCCTGGTAGAGTTTAATAAATTAATAGTAAAAGGCAATCAAAATATGAAAATGCTTACCCAAAAACCACTGCACGCCAATTGCCTGTTGTCCCACCACATTGGCGATTAATTTGTAAAAGTCAAAGGCCACCGTATGCAATGAAGAAACTGTTGTGATAACAGTTCCTAAGAAACATTTGTCTGGCAAGTGGCAAGTAATAGATAAATATTTGATAGCTATGAAAGTTAGTGCAGTGAAATAGGAGAACCGTCATCTTTACAGCAATTTCTGTACTCGTAGAATATGTTTAACGTATTTGCTACTATAGGCCAGAAAACTTTGCTATTATATGTTTAGAACATCATGACGTGATCATTTAAGTAAGTAATACAATTTTGACAAAAATCTACTATTCCCTTGTCTGTAACTATACCGACTTTGTATAAAATAGTTCCCTTAAAAAATAGTACTTGATATCATATATATATATATATATATATTATTGTGATTTCTATAATAGATTTGCCTGGCTAATGTTTAAAAAAAAATAAAAGAAAATCTTTCTAATTAAATCTGCCTTTTCTTTACAGATACCTTCGTTTATATCTTTAATGATATACACAATTCAATCCCACTTCACTAGATGGCTGTAAACTACCGTATATGCCCGAGCTATCTAGAGTTCACCACTGCAGATCAGGTGCACTAGTAATCTCCCCTCTTTCTAACCAATGACTAGTTTACGTTTTTACTTTGTTAAATATTGAATTTATAGTATAATTTTTAATAATTCAATGTGTCAAATGAGTTGTTATTAATAAAACAGTAAATTATTAATAACATGTATAATTTATTAACAAGTTTATATCAAAAACATATAAAGAGTACGAAAACTCTTACTCAAGGTGAGTGTACTTATTTGGAATGTTCAAAACAAATATTATCAATTATCCAGTATATATTTGGATTTTTATTATTCTCCAAGTTAACTTTTAAATATCTCGCTATCGTAAGAGAAAAAAAAAAACACCAACCACGTTTACCAACTTATACATATTAAAATTTCAATCTCAACTGTCATCTTGCAAATATTAACAATAACCTCAAAATGTTTGGACTATTATATACTCATTTATACAAAAATTTAAGCACTGCTTTGACCAGATACCTAAGTATATCAGCTTGCACGCACCCCAGAGTACTTCAGAATGGAGTTTCGTCGCAGTTACAAACCAGAAATGTTGAAGAAAAAGGATTCACATCAGGACAACAACGCCGGTATCATAAAACTCTAAGGAAAAACGTCTTTTACAGCATCCAAAGTGCATAGTTATATTCGAAACAGCAGAGACATGTATGATTCCATATGGAAAAATGTACCAAGGTATATCGAAAACAGCAAATTTCTTATAATGTTGAACAATCTTAACGTTTCTTCTGTATATTTTTAGGCCGAAGGTAAATTACATTGATTTACAAAGAAGATCCTCTTCGATATCGAATATACCACAGGAATATGATTTAATTCATTTAACTTGATGAAAATAAAAACAAGAAGATTTTTTCAAGCAGATTTTTTATCAACAACCCTCAGTCTCCATGGACCCAGCTCATTCATTTTATACGAATTACATTGAGTCTCTACTCCTTTGAAATAAAGTCGAATCCTAGGATACCAGAATATCATACAGTTGCCAGACGATAAATTATATATTTATATTTCCACGACTACTAATGTACCATAGCAATATATATCCAAACAAGTATTTTTTTTCCTATGATGGTAATTTATTGGTAAAAAGGATACTATTGTAAAGAAATAGTTTCATCGCTTCAAAAAAAGCAGTAATGTAATCTTAGGTTACTGTGCCCAACTCAAGTAAGGTTTTTTTATGTAAAATATTTTTTTTTTCAAAGATGTATTTTTTGGGGAAAATAATCTTTCTCAGTGCATATTTCATTTATTAATTATTTATTTTATTTTATTTACTTCTTTTCATATACAATAATGTTGATAAATACTAAAATGAAATATTCTCCTTGTAGTATTCTTTTCCAATGTTAATCATCAATTGGTCTTTGTATATCTTAATAAAAATCTTGGTAATTCGGGAGCTTAGGTCAACACTTGTTTCCTTTTCGTTACAACACATGCTTGTTATGACCTAAACATCCAAATTAGCAAGCATTCTTCTTCTATTGTTTTACCGCTAGTAAATTAGTAAGACTTTTTTATCTTAATAACAAAAGAAGTCGAATAGAAAAAAATCATATTTATCTTTTTTCGTGCCTATTACAACAATTTCTTGCCCGGCGCAGTGGCGTTAAGCTTAAATCAAATATATATACCATCACCTATTTCTCCGTGAAAAATAAATCCTTGAAGTTTTACACGGTTGCCAAATCTTTGACTATCTGTATTCTAGTTACTGCTGAATATAGATAACTGCTATACCGATCGCATAGGTTTTTCTTAGTTCATCAAATATGTCGTTATTATAACAAAGCCATATACATTGGTCGAAGTCAGTTTTATAGGTCTATACCGAGTGTAAATTAAATGCTGTCACCTTTTTTAAAGATAGAAATATCATTAAAAAATAATGTAATTATCTCTAAGCGAGAAAGTCCCAACAATTAAGGGAACCAAGATATCAATTTTTGAAGTTCCCATTAAATGTTGGTTCAGCATCACTGATATTGCAGCCGGATCTAGGTTATTTGTTAAATAGCACGCCAATGCACAACTTGGCGACGAGCAAAAAGAATAACGGTCTGCTTTGATGACTAAATGTGTAGAAATATTAGTATTTTAAAATCTTTTAAAATTAAATTACATATTATTAGTTGAATTTAGCTGAGTGACCTCTGTTACCCTAAAAAATCTGCTATCATTTCAGAAACACCCTGCGTATTGAAACGAAGCGGGGAAGAGTCTATTTGGTGATTATGAAGTTTGAAGAATCGTCAGTTGATATCCTACACTCTTAAAATATTTTCCAATTAAGTGATTCAGTACAGCATGATTGGTCGACATATGACACACTCCGTATATGTACGCACATAATAGGTTATAATATCCAGAAGAAGTGATTAACGCACTTTGATTATTATTTTACAACTCCAATATCTTTCTATTTTTCCTTGTAAAATATCAAACTTTGAATAAGCATCGTAAACGTTACTGACCTAGTGCGCGGATTAATCACTAATACCATATTTTAGAAGGGCAAGGCAATGTTGTTTGTATGTATGTAGATATGTATAGTGGAACATTGGCGATTCTTAATTGTCTAACTGTACCTACCCACACCTCGAGTACTACTTTTGTCTGCAGAAAAAAAATCGCATAACCTAGGTATGTGTACATATGTATGAATCTTGCTTGCCTTGTTGTAGGTTAGTAATATCTAATAATCTATGTTATTTAATATTATGTCGGCCTAAGGAATGTTATTATAGCTGCATGCGTTACGTAATCGTTTAATAGCCGTAGTATCGGCGTACTACTTACGTATCCAGAAAATTATTCGCCTCGTCTGCAAGGAGATTTATTAGAACTGCTCGTGACATGAGAAAAAGTACTGCAAGATTGTAGAAAAAAAAGTAAGAGGTCTGTTTTCCACTGATTTTGATACTGTCATGTTAGAAATATTTACGTTAATAATATATATTACAATTACTTAAACATATTCACGATGGACAGCATGTAACAAAAGAAACAATACAGATTAATCAGAATAATTTGGAAAAGATTTTTCTGACGGTTTACCACAATTCAAAATAGTTAGTTATATTAATAAAATGTATCTGAACTTCTTTAGATCACTTACTGTATTAGAAACTGTAATAGGCTTTTTTTTTGCTATCGTATATCAATCATTNTCTGGCATCCTTTTTAAGGCTACTGAAGTTTACAAATAATCACTATTTTTTAATTGAAGTTATAATAAAAAACAAACGTAAATATTACATTTTATTGAAAGGCCAATAAAGAAAATACTCATTTTTAAGTCTAGCCTTCGCTGGTGCAGGTAAACCCTATGGCTTTTCACTCATATTTCGTAGTGGCTCTCAGGGCGTTTTCTTGTGGCTCTAAAACAAGCCATTGTATTAGATCATACATGAATAAAACATCGTACACATACAAACCTCTAATACATTGGAGCATTTACAATAATTGGAATGTAGCTACATTCTATACTTAATCTATTTTTACTTATTTATACTTGAAAACATCTACTAATAACATAAACAACACAACACATTCTAACTCTATTAGGTTTAGCTTATCTACCGAGATGAATCTCTAATAAATCAACTAGCAATTTATTGTAGATGCAGTACATATATGATGCATAAAATTCCTATAATTATATTATTAAACGATTTCCGTACATAGGATATGACCATTCCAATTATCTTATAAACTCCCATGATATGTTAAAAGTTTTGCTTACTCGTAGTCACCACAAAACTAAAACACACCGCAAGCAATTAAAAACACAGTTAACCTAATCTGCCTAATCGTATACATATACAACTAAACATGTACGACAAACGAAGAAACTGATAAACGCAACGTGCGCGTATGCATTATGTACTAACCAAGAGCATAAACAATACTAAAATCGCAAGACATAATGAAGAGAAGTTGTGTTGACTTCGCAACTTACAATATTACAAATATTAATACAAAACGCAGATATATTAATAGAAAGTTACAGCGCTCACTGAGATACTAATTAAATCATATTAGATATATATATCTAATTTAATCTTTAAAATATTATTTTAAATAGGTACATACCTACTTAATATGTATGCATATTTTCCCCATTTAATATATTCGTCCTACGACACCAAATGTACAAAAGAAACATTCAATCTTTTTTTTTATATGAAATAAATATTTACAGAAATACAAAGCAAAATATTCTTGCAGAGTTATGAAAAATATATTGAGAAAACATTTGCAATAAAATATTATTAATGCTACATAACATATATATTTTTTAAATGTTTTTCCTAATATATTTTCAATAATATATTTTATGCAATATTATATTATATAACTAATATTCAAGAAAATTTAATATTTTTTAAATATTTATAAAATATGAAATAAATATAGTTGGTCACTGGGGTAGCCTTAGGGATTAGAAAAATCAGATTCGCTTTTACATTAATACAATAAAAAGAATTATTTCTAAAATAATTTTAAGCTACTGCAAACTTTATATTTCCCATAATAATACAGAAATGGCTATTTAAAAATACTAACATGCTTGCTAGTCACAAAAGTGTTATCTCACAACATTATTTATTGGTTGGTTAAGGGGAGTAATAATGATTGCGATAATAAGCGAAATATACCGTTTATTATTTCGAAAAAAGATGCCTCATAAATTGGTGGAGGTGCTGGGGAGTACAAGCTTGTTTCATTTCTTTTGACAACTTTTGTTTTATTATGATTGAAAGGGATAACTATATGGTTCGATGTCTTCCATGGCCTATTGTGGAGCAGATTTTAACATAAATCTGATTATGCATATCCGATAATAATTAGCCTTGGGACTCCACTCGAGGTGATCTTGCCCAGATCCATTACAGTCTCTCGTATATCGTCTCGAGATAGGATGATATAGCAATAACTTTAGAAAAGCTCAACTCGATTTAATATCACAAGCTTTCTTGTCGTCGTACATAGAAAAATGCCGTTGTTATAATTACAAAAGTACTTTTGTAATTATAACAACGGATGAATACTATGCTTTAAAATAGTTAGCTGTGACGAAAAAAATAAGTTTATAACAATCTGTTGCTTTGCGGTAACAAACTCACAATTGGTGAATTTCCAATTTGTGGAAAGTCCTTGTTTTAGTACACAGATAAAAAGCATTCTCTGAGTCTGAGAGCTAAATTTCTTTGCTCCTATTTAAAAGAATCGTTTCTTTCAGTTAATAGATGCTTGTTTTACTCAACACGCATTTCTTTTATTCAAAAAATAGCATTTTCACTTCAAAGAAATATGTATTAACTGAAGAGAATGGTTGTTTTAAATAGTGCCAAAGAAATATTGCTTTGATTTAAAGAATCCTTTTTCTCTGCATATAACCTGTAATCTTAACATACAGTAATTTTGACCCAACAGACATACAAAATAACATGATTGTTACATTTTATTGTGATTGTAAATTAAAATTATGTTAGCATGCGAAATGGTACCTATAGGACCAATTGATAAGCAATTTACATATCTAATATTCTCTCCCGACAAACATAATGAAGGTAGGCATTCTAAAAAAAATGCAATGATTCTGTATTTTTAAATTACTCGAACTTTTGCGGACAAGGATTTTTTTTTGACTTGTTTTAAAATTCTTTGAACTATTATAGTTATTAAAAAAAACACGGGCCTTTGAATATAAATAGGTATTGATTTATAGGAAAACTGGGTGAATATTACGTGATAGTTATTCATAACATTGTTGATGGTGGCCATTTAATCGTATTATTATGTTATTGTTGCTGTGGTATAATGATTAAACGATATGATGAATGAAATAACGGTATCTGGATAGAATCACTTACCTTGACTGTATTCAAATTGTAACTTATTTTGGCGCCTTTCAAATTACGACTTTTCGACAGTGCGACCACTGCGTAAACTGTACAAATTCCTGTTCATCTGCTTGGACGAGGTAAGTATTTGCCACCAAATGAAATGAAGTTCGACATAAAAATGAGCCGTTACAAAGAAAAAAACACATTCTCAGGTAAATTTTTAACTCGTAATATTGTAAATCAAAATAAATGTGGATTACTAAAATACCAAATTTAAATGAAAATTGGGATCTTAACAAGTATTTTAACTCTTTTACATAATCTTGTTACAACTTCTGTTCTAACTGTTAAAATTGCTTTAAACAATGATTAGATTCTGAACTTTTAAAAACTACACATTATGATTCAAACTTTTGAATTATTTAAGGTAAGATTCTTTTTCAAAAAATGTTGTAATTAATAGACTTTAACGATAAATATGAATTTCTAAATGCTTTAACGAATAATGAACTAAGTAATATAAATCAATTTGGTATTTTTTATGTAGATTGAAATGGTTCTGGTAATTATATTGTTCTTTAATTGTTTTATATTGTTTTAGATGTGAATTCTAAGCTCTTTTTTAAAACACGTGTGTCATAAAATAAATAATAAAAGATACAGGCCTGTTTATACCGTGGACTAACTCCTTGACGGTGAAATCTTCAAAATATCTTGTCTAGTTATTTTGAAATGATGATAATGTCTCCTAACTTCTCTCGACGCTTTCCAAAACTCGAAAATGTCTGGCTAGATGATTTTATTTCTTCAAGAATGATTTGCACTTGGATTTTCGCATCAATACCCTCGCTAAGTTATATTCTTGTGTTTAAATGTTCACTTAATTGTTATAACAGTGCTTTCGTTAGAATAATTTTTCTTTTTAATTTCTGGTCACTTTTTTGTGTGAAATCTTTTTATTACGCGTGCAAATTTCATTTTTCTAGGAGTGATTTCAAACATATACCCTTTTCCTTTTCTTACTCACACGTCTCTTTTTCGAATTTTTTTTTTTCAAACAAACCTCTTTCTTTTAGGTCATGGTAGCAATCTTCGTATTGCACGAATATTACGGATTTGTCGGTCGTCAAACATTCATAAACTGCTCCGTAGGCTTTGAATCTTCCCAACTTCAAGGCACTTCTCGGTATCAATTATTTTGACATTTAATGTAAAAATTATTTCTCATTCAAATATTGGGTGTCTCATTTACAATTTGTATGCGATTTGTAATTGAAAATCAATTAAAATTCACTGAATTGGCAACTGATTACAGATTTCTTTTGAAAATTTAAAATTTTCCGTTTTTGCCGATAGATGTCGATAGTTTGACAGATGTATTTTTTTTTATTAAATTATATTTTATTTAATACGAAATTTTTGATGATGGAAATTAAATAAATACATTTTACAATAAAAAATACTTGTTTTAATAAGTTAAACGATTTATATTTTTGCTAAAGAATAGACACTATTATTGTTTTTGAAACATGATTTTTCTGAAATTTAAATTTGTATTAACAATTGGGAAACAACTCGATGGTTTGAATTGGTTTATGTGATTTTCAAAATTATATCACATTCCATTGCAATCAACATAACTAGTGCTATGTAATAGAATACCATAGTTTATTAATACTAAAAACTAGTTACTAAATAAATTTGGCCTGAAAAATGAGAAGCGGTAGATATACAAACTTGACGGGCCTAACGGGTCAGCCAGACCGTTCGCAGCTCTACAGCAACGCCCAAGCTAAATAATCTGGAGTATTGAATGTAAACTACTTTATAGCAGAACGCTTAAAGTGTCGTGAGATTCCTAGAAATACTGCCGTTAATCAAATTTGCTCGGACGCAAATTTAGATCATGGGACAAGGGAATATCAGAGGATTTAATTACACAGTGATACAAAATCGAACTTTCCGAATGGGAAAGGGATGAGACCAATTGCAAACGAAAGTTGACATTATCCATAACAAGTGCGAGATTTCTTTACACGCATTTGAAGTTGTTGATTTTGGAACGCTGTCTAACAAGGAAAGATCATTGAAAATTTGATAAAATAATGCTTTTTTATTTTTATTATCTTGGAAAGTTGTGGTATCTTACTGTTTTTGGGGTCTAGGAATTTATTTTCGATAATCGTCAATTTGCATGTTTGAAGTAGCAAAAGCTCCAGAAGTGGTAGGCTGTGGATCTCTGTATGTTTCTGGTTCTTGCTTTTCGTCAGTATCTCTTCATCGTTTGTTCTCTTTAACCACCAGCATAAATCACCTAAATAGAATCTAGTTTCTTTCTCTCTGTACCTAGTTTCCATGGTTAAAGCTACTTGGTGAAAACGTTACATTGCTCATCAGATTCGGTGGATAGTTGGTTTTCAAACCAATCCATATGGTGATGGAGAAAATGATTTTTTAATGACATATTCCAAGCACCAAGTTCTCAAAAGCGCTTTTCAAAGAGACGTTTAACTCTTTGGTGCACTATCTGCTTCTCGTTTTTTACCAAGAACATTATTCGATTAGTCTTTAATTGCATTCAATGCAATTAGTTGATTTTGATCCAAAGAATTATCAAATCATTATTTTTCATCAATCTTCTAATGTCTGGACCATTAAACATACCTGTAAAATAGAAAAAAAATATTGTAAATTCAATTTTTTAAAAACATTTATTCTTATTTGTATACAATAACTTCTCTTAACTCTGCTAGCACTGAGTCGTGGAAATGTAGATCTTAAAGTAGTAAAAGCTGGTCCATCTACAGAAAACACTTTTACAAAATTTTTGAAAAGACCCAATTTAATATGAAGTGGTGGTAGTATACTTTATCTGCTGGTACAAGAGGTTCATGGATACACATTAGCTGTTCCAACACGAAAAACCTTCTCTTTTTTCCAGTCACAACTTTTGATATTGATTTCTTTGTAACCGTGTGTCCACAAGCATATAAAGCACATGTTTTTTCGCTTGTGGTATCGTTTATGGTCTTGTTTGAATTTGTGCGTTACTGAATTTTATTGCTTTATTGTCTGTCTTTTTGTAGAAATCTTTAAGGGCTCAAATATTTATGTTCTAAAGCAGTGAAGCAGTAAATAAATACCGTTTCTTATTGAAAATTTACAACAATAGCACCATTTGTCATGACAGCGCATCTGAACGTCAGTTTTTAAGTAAAAATAAATATCGAAAATGAAATTCCCTCGACCAAAAACAGTAAGATACACAATTTGCCAGGATAATGAAAATAAAAAAGCATCATTTTATCAAATTTTCAATGATCTTTCCTTGTTCGACAGCGTTCCAAAATCAACAACTTCATATGCGTATAAAAAAAAATCTGGCACTGAACTAAAAAGAAACCTTCAAGGTTTTGTTATGGATAATGTCAACTTTCATTTGCAATTGGTCTCATCCCATTCCCATTTTGGTCGTTGCACTGTGTTATCGAATCGGCTTACCTAACTGGATGACCTTGACCCACCAAAACTCGCTGAAGATCTGATATTTATAGCTGAACTGTGCTTCAGCCTAAAAAATGGAAAAATTAAATATTGAAAGCAGATAATCAGCCGTATTTCCGAAGACTGATGTGAGCCGTTTGTCATGGGATGGCTCTTACTAAGCAAAAAGAAAAAAAATGATAGTGATTATCTAGGGAGGAAACCTAGTAAAGTTATCATTGATATATTTTCACTTTTATTCTGAATAACTGAAACAAACTTTCTTCGATATTATAACAATAAAATTCAGCATACAATTTTTACTATGTAAGATATAATTACTACTTTAATTCCACAGAAAGCAAACTACTAAAGGCAGTTTGTCAATCGTGACTAAAGTATAACCGTATTTTGGATTTAACTAACAAATACCTTATACATATGTGCATTTAATTCGTTTCAACAGTCGACAAATATGAGCAACCGACGTGCAAATATTATTCTGGCCACTTTAACTTCGTTCTCTTCCGCAACGATCGAGCTTCCGTTCAAAACGACAGCGCGTATGCGTTGGGCAAACGGCGTTATGAGTTGGAGCGTTTAATTTATCGGTTTTACGCGAAACGACCGCGTTTATTATTTTACCGGGCGCAATACCGATGCAGTAGGTACCCAGCGCATAAACGTGTATGTATTTGAACGTTACGTTCAACGTTATTAAATGCTCATTGCTATTAACTTGGTATTAACGCGGCGTTTAACCAATTTTCGAAGCGATACATAAAAGTCACATAATATGGCACGTGTGTTACGAGAAGGCGCGCACGTCTTTACTCTCAAGAACACGGGATTAGCGTTAAAGTTAATAGGTTAAACGCTCCTCATGCCCTATTCTTTTAAGAGATACAACATCAAAATATATTAGAAAATCATAAACATGTCGTAACCAAATTATTCTTTCATTCTTATTTAAAGTTATAGATAACAGAGGACAGGTCGACGTGATATACTTGGATTTTGGAAAGGCATTTGATCAGATGGATCACCATGTTCTTTTAGCTAAAATGCGCTCTTTTGGCTTTTCTAACTACCTGCTAAATTTCTTTAAATCTACTAAATAGGGAACAACGTGTCAAGTACCGTAATTTCATGTCTAAATTCATTACATTAGGCGTCCTCCAAGCCTCAAATTTAGGGCCTCTTCTATTCTTAATTTTTATTAATGACCTTGTTAATGATTGTTAATGTGAAAAAGTAATGTAATGTTTGCTGACGATTTAAAGTTGTTTGCCTCTATTGATTCTCTTGAGGTCTACGAAGTATTTCATTTAATATCAACGCTACTATTTCCTGGTGTAGTAAACGCAGGCTTTCCCTTAAAATTTCCCAGTGTAATTCTGTGATTTTTACTAAAAAGATCAACCCTGGTACTTTTTCTTAAATGGCTTTCTGCTTGTATTAATTATCTATGAGCATGTTCTATGTATAGCTGCTATTGTCATCATTAAGCAATATTAATTAATTAATTAAGTTAAAAGTAAACGTGGTGTTTAATTGGAATTCTTAACATGGTAGCAGAGCGTAGTTAAAACTGGTTGAAGGAAAGTGTTATATTGCAGTTAAGCTAAAGTGTTTTTAAGTTCGCAATTGAGAAGCGTGGTTCGCAACAGTTCACAACTGTACGTATTCAAAATGGCTACGTGTATGATGAAAGCCGATGATGTGTTAATACCAATATTTGATGGAGCGGAATACAGTAAATGGAAGTTAAGAATATTGAAATTCTTACAATTAAAGAAATGTAACGTTGTCATTGAGAGAATGAGAAGGACAACAGATAAGGAGTGTGAATGGGAAATAATGGACGTGAAAGCTATAAATTACATTTATAGTGCAATATCCAATAGGCAACTAGAGCTAGTAAGCGAACAGAAAACAGCGTATGATGTTATTAAAAAGTTTGACGAAATATATTTGAAAGAATCAACAGCGTTACAAATATTATGCCGAAGTAAATTAGAAAACATTAAATTAAAAGAATCATTAGAAACAACAACATTCTTTAGTGAATTTGAAAAGGCACTAAACGAGCTGAAAACTGCAGGAGCAAAGGTTAGTGAAGAAGAGAAATTGAATTACATGCTAAAAGCATTACCGAAAGAATATAGTCACTTAGGAGATCTGATTGATGTGCTACCGAAGGAACAAAGAACTGTTGAATATTTAAAATCAAAAATACAATTGAAATATATGCGTGACAACAATGAAAACGTGAGGGATCGTCAACAAAGGCAAATGCATTCAAGACAAGTGTATCAACGTTTAAACGGCATCAAAACTGTTATAAGTGTGGCAAACCCGGACATGTGCAAAAGTTTTGTCAAAGTGGAAATAGTTTTCGAGGTTATAATAATCGCGGGCAAAACCAAAGTTATCGTGGACAGTATTAAAGCAGTGTGTCAGAATTAGGAATATAAGTATGAATATATAGTTACTTTTATCTTACTAAGGTGTAACTAGTAGCAACGAGTTAGTAGTAAACAACATGATGTTATGTCGTTAATGTATTTGTAAAAACAGTTAATTATAATCAGTTAAAAGTAAACGTGGTGTTTAATTAGAATTCTTAACAATCTTCAGCATCAATGACATTGTGGTCAAAACACCATCGGTGGCATTGTTTCGCCAATTTCAAAAGTTCCTCAAAATGTAATAAGCAATCTTCGGAGATCTTTATCGTACCTTAAGTTGTAATATAGCTAATTTCCAAAGTATTTGGCATCTTGGGTGAAATTAACAGCATTCTGAACTATGAGAATTGGAGGCAATTGAAGATCATAAGATTTGCGAAATGGCTTGATTTGGCATATAAAAAAATAAAATGAAATTAAAACTTTGCATTGAAAAAGCGCCATCTTTCACTGTTGAAAATGTTGAATACTCTATCACAAGTTGAAATGGGAAGGTTAAGAGACACTTTATGAATAATTTCGGAATTGAATTCAGGAATTTAAAAAACAGACAAGTTTAATGTTTCACGTTTTTCAACGTGGATTTACCACTACTATATGTAATTAGAATTAAGTTGCAGTGCAGGAATGACTCTAACCAGGCTTCTTTTTTCCGATTTGTATGGGTTTTTGGAGAAAGACGGAAACAAATCGAAAAACTACGCATGCCCCTGAAAATGTTTTCATTTCCTAAATTTAAATATCTGTAAAAACAGTTTCATCAAATGGACAGAACACAGAGAGATAAATAAATAAACTGCTTGCCAAAAAAAATGCAACATCTTGAAGGAACTAAGTCACCAAACTGAAATTTTGGCAAGTTTCAAGTAGTAAATCGTAACTACTAGTTTTCAGCAGTAAATCATAACAATTGAAAAAAAATACCAACATCAGCAAGAATTTATCAATAAAATGTCACATCCCCACGAATGTTTATGCACTGTCTACTGCAAGGCATGCTCTAAATGAAATGATCAATGGCATCTTACAACATCTCATCCCAGGCTTGCTGTAAACGACGAAGAAGTTCCTGCAACGTGTTTGCTGCATGTCTGCAAGCTCGATCGTGTTTAAATTCAGAGAACGAGCAGGCCAGGAAGAATATCTCTTCGTGTATGAAGTTTTGACAGATGTGGGCGATATGATGATAGCGACTTTTTACAGCAGCCAGTTGCCAGATTTTAGCTTTGTGACTAGCCTCCATGGAGGTGTTGCAAATTTTTTTGGCAAGTAGTTTAGATAAAACAACTCCTAACGAAAAAAAAAACAGTCAACTTTCTAAAAACTTTTTAAGGCTTGCACTCTTAGACATCTGTTTCAGTTCTTTTTGGGGACGAAAGCGGTAAAATAAGGTTTTGATATGCTATGAACTCAGTCTGCATAATGGAAAAGATTGTGTTTGCTAGTTTAAGACTGTCTACGTTTTACTAGACACATAGCGGTATGCAGATTTTGTATTTCAATCGCTTTTTTTATTAGATCATTAATAATCTAACCAAATATAACAGTAGCTTTCTTCTTCTAAAAATAATTATAACAACAGTAGGCTGTCTGTTAATTATTATTAAATTGCTGGTACACAAATATTATAATAATTTTAGTGTCATTCGTGAATTATCTAGTTGAGTTAAATTAAGACATTTTTCTCAAGAAGACATTTCGATAAATTTATCTTTTCAAATACTTTTTCTTTCAATTATTTAACCATAAATTTTTAAATCAGATTGTTGATGTAAAACGTCACTAATTTACAGCAACAACGTTGTTAAAGTCAATAAAATATAAATGGAGTTGTGATACCTTTTTGTGGGCCAAGTCGTACTGAGTACACAGATGAAAAATAGAATTATAAGCTAGTACTAAGCGGATCTCTATAGAAAGCGGACGTATAATTTTTTAAATTTATAATTACTTGTCTAAGTATTATAAAATTTTATTTGACTCGATAAAAAAAAATACAAAACAGTGTTGTCATTATTGAATCTCACTACTAAGTGCTGCAAGTGTTTTATCGAATTAAATCAAATTTATCGATGGTGCACTGCATTCATTATCAATTTCTAAAGATTATTTTAATTATACGTGCATTACATCCGCAGATGTTCTAATTGTAAGAACATCTTTTCAATCACAGTTTGGAGAACAACGTGCTTCTCTGAAACAAATGTAGAAACTCACGTCATCTACGGTATTATTTTAATCTGTCTAAGTTTAACGAAAAATCTGAGAGTATTATTTGATCCTTAACTTTCTTTTTCTCGTCACATAGCAGATGTTGTCGCACGTAGGCTTTGTATACTGATATATATTAGTAAAATATCTGTGCCATTCTTACCAATACCTATGGGAGAACTCTTCGTCCCTATAAAAATTTATTGGGTACATTAGAACACGCTGAAACTTTTTTTATTCTTTTGTTTCCTTTTGTTTTCTCAATTTGTTCAAATTCTCTCTAATTTAAACAAATGAAATACTACATGAGAATTCGATATAGAGAAAGTCAACTATATTATTTTAATTTGGTGTTGGTACAATTTTTTTAATAAAATTTTTATTAAAACTTTTTTCTCAGCGTGAGCATAATGGGAAAACGGAAAAAAAACTTTTATATTATATTTTAATGATTTCACGTAGTGACATTAAACATCTTAAAATAACTGCAGAACCCTCTTATAAATTGCTTTAAAAAGAGCCGCTTCTCGATCTATCAAATTTTTCCATGCTCCTTGCATACGAACGAAGTCAATTGTATTAGTCTATTTATATTGATTAACATAACTAAAAATCAATTAATTTTAAAATTGATCAAACTGACCACGTATTTTTGTAATAATATAATCTGCTGCTTTAATATAGCATTATATCTCTATGCTTTTTTAAACAGAATTAAATGAAAATACCGTAACTATTATCCCATTACTACATTTACATCATTTTTACAATTAACTGCCATTTTGCTTTACGTATTTGATTCTTTTTATGTTTCGTTTACGCACACAGAATGTCGATTCTAAAACGTAGAACAGCTGCGAGTGAAACGGTCAGTGTTAAATATTTTACAGGCAAACGAGTACCGTCGATAGTGGAGTTCTAGATGTTCGTGTTGATAAATTGCGTGAACGGTCAACAAATACGCAGGGATCGATTTTCATGAAAATTTCGTTCGATGTGACTTATGTGTGTCAGGAGATAATCACTGCTTTATGCCGGCAACAACCCTTTGTTTACCGTATGCGGGAGATTTCCTCATAAATATGAATTACGTATGTCGAAATATTGGTAAATAAATAGAGATTAAATACGAGGAGGATATATTGAAGGCGTACTTTCTTCTCATTTTTCAGCCCCGAGTAAAATGAAACGGGAATCGGAAAATATGAAAATGATGCGTTCTCATCAATAGTGAAAATTGTAAATCTTACCTATAAAAAGTATTTTTCTATTTCACAATACATAAATTTTGCCGTTTGTAGTAACATTTTAAAATTCACATTTTACACTTTTATATAGCTCCAGACTTCTCCTAGACCCCTCACCACTCCCATTTTTATATAGGCTTTTGCATGGAATTGCAAATATTAAAATTGTCTGCATGGATAAGAAATCCCATTTGAAATAAAAAATAAAGATAAATTAATGCGAAACAGAAAAAGAAAACCGTTTAAAAAACACGTGTTATAACGACTGTTGTAATACTCATACATTGAGTCATTCACCCTTTATTTATGAAAACTAAATTATTACAAATCATCCCAACCCCGTGCTCCACCTAAAAAAAATACTACACGAGGCTACCTATTCTAAGTACTATATGGGTTCCATAACAATTGAAATGTTCCTACTCTAACTAGATAATTTCTCTATGATTCTTAATAACAAAAATATAATACAGTAGCCTCGCGATCATATGAATACTACTTTGTGAAATGATGAAATATGTGAAATATGATTAGTTCACATAATCGCTAGTCTACTGTAAATCGGTCAGTTATCAGTTATTATTAAATGCGCCCATGGAACGACTTTCGTTATCTCCCAGCATTCCCAAGGACACTGATTATATATAATATACTTAAATAAAATCAATGGCCACGGAGTAAGAAAAAACCATGGCAGAAACCTTACTGTGGGAGGATCTGGGAAGAAGCCCCAGACCTTATTACTGATAGCCGCAAGCTATTATTATCATTCTGAGTACTGAAGAAGCAGCCTCCGCGTCTCCTTAAATTCCGACAGCCTTGCCGTCTTCGCGTATCTGCTCCCATTTTCACACATTGGAAATTGAAACAGGAAAGATGATGACCTAGGAAAACAAACAAAACAACAGCAGTACCTATTCTAATACTTAATAATAACTTCATCCTAATTATTCTAACCAAGAGTAATTAAATAGAGATTTATATTTTAAATATTTGCAGTTTAATACTAATTCCGACCACTAAAGAGCATAGAATATTCATTCATAAACGTGCTGCCCTACTAACTATCTAAATATCTAATCTATCAAGTTCTTTAGCAATATTACTAAAAAAAATCCCACCATTCGATCAACTTATTATCTTTAATATCTGTTTCGCGTCGCGGCCAATTTAACCCCCTAGCTAATGCCCTAACCTCCGTACGCGACCGCCACTCATCAGTAAGTGGACATTCAAATAAGACATGCCCCGCTGTATCTACCCCACCACACTTACAAAGCGAATCATTAACCCTCCCAACTCTACATAAATATGATTTAAAATTACTGTAACTTGTTATTAATTCTACCGCCTGACACGATAAATTAACCCTAATTTCCTTAATACGTGTATTCACCGCTAGGCGGCTTGTAATTCAAACTTGTACTACCAGTATAACAACAAACGATATTGTAATACTAGTGTTTTGATATACTATTTTAGAATAACTGTCAAATGTGCCTTGAATAATATTAATCTTCCCTCCCCATAATTAACATGAAGTGTAATATTAATGTAGCGTTCTTTTTGGCCCAAATCTCTGTTTAGTTGACTCCACTCACTGTGACTCAGTTAAATGCACTTTTCATTTGTTTCGGACTCCATGAAAGATTAGCAGGGTAGACGCACTACGTATTTTTGTTTTGCCCAATCGCCCAATTTAGAGAATAGCCCCTCCGAAGTGTGGGCGATTTTTCAATTTTTAGAAATATCTCCAAAATTACAACAGATACTTATTAAAAAAAACTTTTAAACATAATTTGTATGACAACATGTAAAAAAACACTATTAAAGTATTTCTTTATATTTTTAGCTACTTGGGGACCTCTCGGATCGTCAAAAAACTACAGCTAATCATTATCGGCAACTATACTGAAAAAATTTTTGGTCGTAATATCAATACTCTACATTTATTGAGTGAATTTTCATTGACAGAAGAAAATGTGTTATTTTTGTGATCTTTGGGCCTCCGTTTAGAAACGTATTTTGCATTACTACTAGGCTGGCAAAAATGTCACTAAAGGTTGGAACACTACAATCGATATGAGAGATGTGTAATAAACTGTCATTAAGCTGTTATGTAGATAGATAGAAGGGTGATGTTACACTGCGACCTAGAAGATCTATTGTGTCGCCTATTCTTGCTGCTTTACAGCTGGCCTTCCAATCCTATTCCTTTCAGAAAGTGTAGGATGTCAGAGGGTTCCAGTCTAGGTAAGTCTCCCTCTTTGATTTCACATGCTTCCAGGTGCAACGCTCTCGAGTTGCACAGTGCTACGCAGTTTGAGAGGAGGTGGATGGGTGTTTCATCCTGTTCCCCACAAAATCTACATTCAGATTGCTTTTCCAATCCAAGCTTACTCAGGTCTTTCAGTCTACAATGGCCTGAAAGTATTCCTGTTAATATGCGAACATTGTTCTTTCTCAGGTTGATGCATTCTGTAAACCTCTTCTGGTTATAAGTTCCCAGAAGAATTTTACTTTGCCTCATTCCTATGGATTTTCCCAGTAACTGGATTTTCTCTGCTCCATTTCTATTTTAGTTTCTTCAGTATTGTACTGCTACTAACCCGCAGAAGGGTTCAGGCCCTACAAAAGGCATTCCAGCCCCTTTTTGGCGAGGTTATGAGTTATTTCGTGTCCTTCCACTCTTGTGTGAACCGGAACCCTCAGGAGGGTTACTTTATTTCTATTATCTAGCTCATTTAATTTCCCTAGGCATTCCCAGATCATCTTGGAACTGATTTCATATGAGCTCAGCGCCTTGATGGCTGCTCTTGACTATCTGACATGATGATAATCTCCTGCTTCCGATAATTTCTTCCGTATTGAACTGAACACATCTTTCAATAGCGTGCATTCCGCTGAAATATACTTGGATATTTTCCCAAGCTTTCAAATATGTGGTTCTAGCCCATATGTTCCTATTCTGGTTTCTTCTGCTGTTTTGGAGCCATCAGTATACTATTTGATGGCATTTTCTATTCAAGTTCAAGATGGTGTTATGATCCCACTCGTTCCTGTTATTAAGCTTTGTGATGAATTCCTTCACAAAGCTGAATTTTTTTAACATATCATCTCGGGGCATATCCCAGGTTTGATCACCGTCAGGAAATTGAGGCCTATGCCTAATCATTCCTTCCTTGACCATTCTGAGTGTTGTTCTTTTTTCCACTCCCTCTACTACGATATAGAGGGGGGCAAGATCCAGTACTACTTCGATAGCTGCTGTTGGGCAGGTTCTCATAGCCCCCGTTATGCATACACATGCTAATTTTTGCACTTTCGAGAGGTTAATTCTCGCGGTGGCCAGATTAGTTCTTTTGCTCCATGCTACTGATGCATAAGGTGATGATCGGTCTCACTATCGCTATATACATATATATGCATTCCCAATTTTTCCCTGCAAAGTTTCTGCACACCATCAGAGCTCTTTTGGCCTTGTTGGTTACTTCAAGTTCATGTTTGTTCCATAGAAGTTTATTGTCTAGGGTAAGGCCTAGATATTTAACCTCCGTTCTTCAATCTATATTTTGCCCATCCAGTTTTATGGTTTTTAGATTGGATTTTCTTTTCCTAGTAAATGCTACTAGGGTTGTCTTAGTGGGGTTGACATTGAGTCCCATCGATTGACACCATCTTGTTGTGAAGTTCAATCCTCTTTGAACTATGTCACAGAGGGTATTCTCAAATTTGCCTCTTGCGTATATGACAATATCATCAGCATACCCTTGACAAGGTATGTCTATATCCGTCAGTCCGCATAAGAGTTCGTCTACTATTAGGCTCCACATAAGTGGGGATGTAACTCCCCCCTGTGGGCATCCTCTGGTCGTACTAACCGAGATGGTCTTATGTCCCACCTCCGCCTCCACCGACCTGGTAGACAGTAGTTGCGACATCCATCTAGAGGTCACGCCGTCTACCCCCCTATTAATTAATGCTTTTTTGACAGACTCGTGTGGAGTGTTGTCAAAAAGCGCCTCTATGTCTAGAAGGCGCACACTACGTTTCTTTATTCGTTAGGGCATCTTGGATTTGGTCCGTCAGCTCCATAATGCAGTCTCAGTGGATTTGCCTGTTTGGTTAGGCGTGCTGACAGGGGTGCAATGGCACCCACTCCAAGATGTCTGTTCTGATATAGTTATCTACAGCCTTTTCCACCGTTTTCAGAAAGAATGATGTAAGGCTGATAGGTCTGTGGGATTTAGGGTGCGTAATGTCCTTTTTCCCTGCTTTTGGTGTGAAGGTGACTTTGGCCCTTCGCCAAGCTTCTGGAATATACCCCAACTCCAGACTACTTCGGCTTATCCGAATCATGTGAGGAAGAATTTCTTCCTGCCCTTTCTGAAGTAAAACTGGAAAAAAACCCGTCTACTCCCGGTGTTTTGAAGGGCTGAAAGGTATTCATGGCCATTTTAAAACGTCGATTAGCTGCTTATGCTTACCTTATAAATGAAATGTCGCTTCCATTCCACTAATTATTGATAACTACGTATCAAACTACAAAGAAAGTTACAGAAAAAAGACTTATTCTCGGAAACACCAAGGTAGTAAGGTACGTAATATGTGTGCCAACCTGCACTGTACACTACCTAGCATCAAAAATTTGCCGAATCAAAAAAAATTGTGCGTATCACGTGGCCAAAAACTCTTTTACGAGTATTCGTACTTGTGGGACTTCGGCCCACAAACCATACTCATACTCGCCAAACTGTTAGTTTTTTTTCTAGTGATGCAAATAACTATTGTTGATAATATGAATATGAAATAAATATACATCGTTATTTTTACGTACAATTTTTATAAGGTTATTCACCATATGAACGCAATGAAGTATTAAATGGTACCTTCTTCGTTGTTAACAGGTTTGGCAATTTTTGCAAGAACGAACGGGTAGCATACCTTAATGAAATGTGTAAGGCAGTGATTGAATTACTGATTTACGCCGCGGTCGCTGAGTGAGTGAGAGTTTGGCGTGTGGCCTCTAGAGGGTGTCCATTTAAACTCATGGTCTCATAGCGGGAGAACTTGAACTGAGAGGAATGCTCATGACGCCTGGCAGACTGTTTGTATGGTGATTCGCCTACAATTGACCATAATAATATTCACGGTTAATTATTTAGGCATTTTTGTTTATCCTCGTAACAGTTATTTATTCGAAAACTATAAACACTACGAACTCAAAATTTTCTAGATTGAATATTAGATATAAACCCACTCCAGAAAAAGATATTAGTAGAATCTGTGCAAGGTAGCAAGGCTATAACCGGATAAGTTAGTGAAAGCGAGGTTATCCGGTTATAACCTTTGTCGCTAAGGAATCTTGCAGAGATTAATGTTTTACTTTTTTCTCACCGTAGGAGTAACTTATAATCTCTTATTTTTTTCTACTGCTTTGTTGTTCATGGTTTCTTCGCTATTTTCTGATATTTTGTTTATTACTGTTTATATTTATTTAATATTTCTTCTTTGCGCCACTTACAGGATTTTAGTTTTTATGCTCTTGATTTCTTCTTTTATTCTCTTATATTTATTTTAGCTACGAAAATGTAATAACGTTTGGTACAAAAATGCAAAATTATGCTTCTATATAAATAACATAGAGCAGTTAGTGTTTACTTATCCCAGTTAGGAAAGCTAATAAGATTCAGAGATGTAAAAAAAGTAAATCTAAATATTTCGCTAAAATATAAATTTACTTTCCGAAATTACATTTACACTTCGCAGACTGAAGTCTTCTCCGCACATTCTCTCGTTCGCCCGACTTCCGCTTCCGTCCGCGGCTGCACTGGCCCGAATGAAATTACCTTCTTATCAAATGAAAATGAGGGAGGTTTAGTTCCGCCGTAATAAAAGCAAAACCATCGCCGCCTTGGAAATTGAACGTGAGCTGTTCAAAAACAAACTAATAATTTTAGATGTAGTTAGAGAATGTGTACGTTCGCGAATTTGTGGAATGGACTAAAGTATATCTTATGGTAACGTGTGTTAATAGACTGTTCTATATGTAGTTAAAGTGTATATATTTACGATAGATAAGGTTTTCTTGTTATTTTCGTTTAGAGGTTGTAGAATGTATGGAATCACTGTTAGAATATCCACTAACTCTAATTGGAAAATTGTATGGGGAATAAAATATTATTAGGATCTACAACGAATGTTTTCTACTTCTGATTTATAGTGGTGAATAAAAAATGCGTTCAAAATCAAATAATTTTTAAAATCGAGAACTTTAGAACAAGCTATCAGTAGTTATAAACCCACTTTGTAAATGTAGGAGTTGTAGCTATTCTGTTGAACTAACTTTGGTGAAATTTTGAGATCCCGCTTAAACTGTTCTATCTCCTTATGATAATTTGATGGTCAACAATACAACAATAACAACTACATCTATATGAGAAATATTCTATGATAAATGCACAATAAATAATGATTTTCAAATGCTCTATTTTCGCAGACTACTTATTGTGATAGCTTACACTCATCCTCCACATTATAGATAGATAGATAGATAGATAGATAGTTTATTGATTCCTTCGACCCGCAATGTAATATGGAACAAATCAGTAATATCAATAGATACAAGTATATATTATTGTGATTTCTATAATAAATTTGCTCAGCTAATGTTTTTTTTTTTTTTTAATATAAATAACTTTCTAATTTAAATCTGCCTTTTCTTTACAGATACCTTCCTCTATATCCTTAATGATAGACACAATACAATCCCAATCCACTAGATGACTACAAAATACCGTATATGTCCAAGATATCTAAAGTTCACCAGTCCAGATCATGCGCACTAGTGATCTTCTCTCTTACTGACCAATGAGTAGACCTTGGTATCTAGTATCTTTAGGTCTGTTTTGGTTCCAACTTTAGACGGTTCTATTATGGTTCAAAGCAAACGCTCACGTGCGTAGTAAAAAGTTTGCCACTACACGACAAGGTCATGATCTATGCTGGTCTACTGCTCTGAACGGTAACAGAACCGTCCGAAGTGAGAACCAAAACAGACCTTTACTTTTCAAGTTGTGTATCCGTTGCTCTGATGGCTGTACAACTGGTGTCTCCTAAATCACTAGCTTGAATATTATTATGTCTTTACTGTATCAAATATTGAATTTATAGTTTAATTCCTAATAATTCAATGTATCACATGAGCTTTCATTAATAAAACAGTGCAATTATTAATTTGTAACATGTATGTTAACATGTATAATTTATTAACAAGTTTATATCGAAAACATATAAAGAGTATGAGAACTCTTACGCTAGGTGAGTATACTTATTTGGAATGTTCAAAACAAATATTATCAATTATCCAGTATATATTTAGATTCTTTAATTCTCAAAATAACTTTTAAATATTCCGCGCTATCATAAGAGGAAGAAAACCACCAACCACGTTTACCAACTTATACAAATTAAAATTTCAATCTCAACTGTCATCTAACAAGAATTAACAGTAACCTCAAAATATTTCCTTGTAGTGACAATGCAGATCAACTCAGATGTTCGCAGAGAACAGTTCAAATCGAGAGAACCACACTGGTATCATAAAAAATCCAGGGAAATAAACCGCAGCATCCAAGGTATATAATTAAATTCGAAACAGCAGAGACATGTATGATTCCATATAGAAAATGTACTAAGGTATAGTAAACAGAAAATTTCTTATAATGTCGAATAATCTTGACGTTTCTTCTGAATATCTTTAGATCGAGGGTATTTACATGAATTTACAAAGAAGATCCCATTGAATACCAGATACCAAAGGAATATGGTTTAATTCATTACACTTGATAAAAAATAAAACAGCTTTTTCGAAGATTTTTTTATCAAGAACCTCTGTATCAAGGATTTTCATTCACTTTTTTTTTCAACGAATTACATTGAGTCACTACCCCATTCAAGTAACCTAGGATACCAGGATATCGTACAGTTGCCAGACGATAAATTATATTCAATTTCCATCACTACTAATGCGAATTAACCCAAATTATACTGGACTTACAAACAGGTGTGTACATAAAATAATAATTACATCTAATATGGTTGATAGCTTTCCTCTTATTAAACACTGCAACATATATAAAAGTTAAAATATAGAATATATAAGTATAATCAGTCATTAAGCTCTAACTTAAATCGAATAAACTATAGCATTATATAACAGTACTACAAACAGGCGCATAACAATTACATAGACATGTGTAAATATATAGTACAAAGCAAATGGTTATACATTCAAATTAAATTATAGTTTAGTTGATCTCAAAAAAAAGATTCACATAATGAATAATTAATATTTTTCAATCAAGAAGTGTTTCACTGTTAAAAACTTAAATTTAGTTCGGGATGATATTTTTCTCAAATTTTCTGGCAACTTGTTGTAAACTCTTACTTACTAGACCAATGATTGATGTATGCTTCACTACCTTCTTTCCAAACAGAGAGGAATGAAGATATCATAACAGAACACTGACGCAGGCAGACACCTGCTGGTTTACAGATGGAGCAAATCGAGCAGAGTGTGGGCGCTGAAATATTTTGTCGCAGTCCAAGAACCGAAAGATATTACAACCTTGGACAATACACAACGATCTTTCAGACTGAATTCTATTCTATTAGATGTGTGCGAGAGAGATGTTGGATAAAAACTACAAACACAAATCAATAAAAGTTTTCGGCGACAGCCAGGCAGTGCTAAAAGCATTTGAGGCGCATAAATGCAACTCGAAAATGATCTGAAGCTGGGAATAGCTAATAAACTATCCCTAATCTGGATTAGCAGAACACTCACTGATTCTCGCAAATGAAGAAGCAGCAATTTTTGCTATAAAGGGTACTGCAATTGCAGGAATCAAAACCTGCCATTCGTATACCACTTACGATAGCTAACAGGCAAATCAAATTTTGGTCAAAGCCGAAGTATGTATAATAGTGGAAGAATTGTCGTGATTTGGTGCATGTGAAGAAGTGTATTTCACTTAGTCATGCCAGAACCAAGTAACTGCTAGAACATGATCGTAAAAATATCAAGATAATTGTCTCTGCTTTTAAACCCAGAAAGCACTTACACAAAATGGATAATACTGAATGCCAACTGTGTTTAGAAGACAAGGAGGCAGTTGTGCATATGTATTGTCACTCGCCTGCTGCTACAAGAATCAGGTATGTAGCCTTTTTAAAGGCTGACTGTTCTCTAGAAGATCTGAAAACAATCTCATTTAGCAAGATGCTGACCTATCTAAAAGGTCTGAACTTGTTAGATCAACTCTAAGATAATATCCGCTCTAAAATAGATCCTAGTGGTCACAGTGAAGGAGACGATTAATCGAACCATACGGATGCTATCTCTTGCTAATCTAAACTAAACTAACTAAAAGCTTTTACAGCTGCAAACTATGGACTTTTTTCGTCAAAGGATTTTTTTTGATATGCGTAGAGGAGTTTCACGCATTATATGAACGATAAGTACTTACATTTTTTCATATTTTCTAGATTTGTTTCGCATACGCAAGTAGCTGCATTATATAAATGCATGGCAACGGCGAAACTCCCATTGAGGTGAAGTAAGGTATGCCATTAGTGCGGCAGTTAACACCATTCTTCAAACGTATTTCACATTTTTGCATTCTCAAACGCCAAATCAGATAAAGTGATGATCCCCATGCAGTGTATGGGTGGTATGTGGTAACTAACCTTTGATTTCAGTACAGCAGGTACATAATATTCAGGTGCCACTCTCATACATAATTTATCGGCGTGTTCACCCGAACCACATCTATTCAATTGATAGTGATTACTAAAAATTTTATAGCGTCAACCCGACGAGCAATGACACCATTAAATTTTATTAAGTCCTTCATTAATTACGATAAAATCATTAAGGCGTAATTTTTTTTTACACGAGGTGTGTTATTGCTATATTCCTTCTTGCTCTTTCTATAGACATGTCGCATATATACAGGACATATAGCAAAGGACAGAGCACATTGCCACCTCAATGATTAGCTTGTCAGAATACCCGCCATTTATGTTTACATAATGTGTCCTTCCCTCCAAATAGCTTGTAAACCATCATTCAAGTACACTACCCTTATGCCGTAGTTATACGGTTTGGGCCAGCAACACCTTATATTTTACCAAATCGACAGCTTTACTCAGATCCAAAGGCATAGCTACACATGTGTCACCCTTTCATTCATTCATTAAAGTTAGGGTGGGCACTTAAAGTCCAGGCACTTGAGCTAGGTGCTCATTGTACCATCCCTATTAATTCTCTTATTTACACTCGAGCAGCTTGGTGTTCTCTATAAAGCCCAGTAATATGCCCATTGGGAACCTTAGAACCTTCGAGGGCTCCAATAGATCTCTTCCGAAATATTTCTGCCTGAGTACCTTCAGTTCCTCACACGTGCAGATTACATGTCAACTCGTTTCCTCCTGTAGTTCGCATCTTCTACACCATGGTTCGCTTACCCGGCTTGCGTTGTATAGATGCTTTTTCAGGGGACAGTGTCCAGTTACCAACCCAGTAATGGTTTTAACTTCTTTCTTGCTGCGCCTGAGTAGGTTATCAGAGAAACTAACGTCCCCATCCCCTATTAGCGCTTTCGTATGGAGTTGACCATTCAGTCGACTTCCATTTCTTCGTACTTTCTTTACGTAACCAGGTCCAGATCTCCCTTCTTGCGGAATCCTTAGTAATGCCACATACGGGTTCTGGACCCATGAAGTGTCTCTTAAAGGCCTCCTTGACTAGTTTGTCGGCTATTACATTGCCCTTTATATCCTCATGTCCCGGCACCCAAATCTGAGACACCGTGTAGTCTCGTGCCAGTACATTGAGAGATTGTTTGGAGTCTCTAACTAGTTTTGACCTAGTTACGGGGTTCGAGACTGTCATTATATTAATTTTCCTCCTCATGGAGCCCCCTTTTGCAATCATTTCTACACAGGCTGCAAGGGCGAATACCTCTGCCTGGAAGACTATTGTATGTTTCCCCTTTGATTAGGACTGGGCCCACAAATACCGGCTCCTGTGCCCTGGCTGGATTTACATCCGTCCGTGAATCAGTTATCAATGGCAGTAATCTCACTACGTGCCTGGTCTCTGTTCGGTATATGTGTCACTCTTATCAACACCACCACTAGGCCCTTCAGAAAAGACACTATGGCAGTTAAAGTGTTACGATCTGTAGGAATTCCAAATTGAATATCTTTTAATATATTATAGTTTTTTAGAAACTGAATCAATCTCTGAACTACTTTCCCAAATACGTTAGAAAAAGAGCCCAGTAGGTAATGAAATTGGACGATAGTTCGTTATGGACTACCCTGAGTCCCTCTTAAACAGTGGTATTATTTAACAGGCTTAACAGTCTCAAAAGTTGGAAATTATTTTTAAATATCCGCTTGAATAACTACAACCCAGTTTTCCCGTTTTAGTAATTCTCTAAGCATTCTACTTCTTTAGAATTTAATTGTTTATAAGGAACTAGGGTATTGTTGTGAACAGAATCAATACTATCAAACAATAATTCAATGAACTGGGCTTACCTTCTGATATACCGTTATGAACAACATCTGACTTAAATCCTGAAAAATTTTCAGTGATACATATAAAAGCGAAGTAGATATTTGGTATATATCTTCCAAAATGCTACAATTCCCATTTACGTGGAAAAGGTATAAAAGTCGCCAATATCAAAATTCAACTAGACCAATTTTTCAGCGCTCTCCGACCTTTTAACTAATCTCCGGCCACGAATTTGGCTTAATTGTCGCACGGGATGAGCGTGCCGTAATTACGCGGCACGAATTAGTTTAATTTACCGGGTCATTAACGAAAGTGATATTGTTTTACGGTAGAGCAAGGGCACATTCGAAATCGATTAATGATGGCCAATTTGCCTTTGGTCGTACGCTGTAATGTTGGAGGGTTCCCATTCGGGTTTTTAATTGAAACGGCACACACGCGGAATATCTGCCAATTTCAATTACTACGATTCGTACTCATTTCCATTTCGGCGAAATCTGTTTGTTCAGTTAAATGAAGCTGTCCGTTTCGCTCGGTTGCTTTTGGTGACGTCCAGTAAAAGTTGAGGGCTTTATATTATTATTTAAAGACGAACAATATAAGGATTTATTCTTTAAATATATTTAACTTAATTAACTAGAATTAAAAATAAAAAATATAGGGAAAAATGCATTTAACCCTACATTAGTCGCTAACAGCGCCCCACACTGACTGAATAAATAAATGGCAATCCCATTTTTCTTGATAATATTGCTACATCTAATTTATGCTCCAACAAGTGGCAGTATTGAGTGATTTTTAATAAAAAAACGTAAGAGCTTTTCCTATCAAAACGTGTAGGCTTAATCACCCTGTATGTATTCCCTGTTATGTTATGCTCTATATTAGTTTACTTTTCTTGTACGTAATGCTGTGTACTAAAAGTACAAAAGAAAATGCAAAATGAATTTATAAAAATGAAAAATTAAATTTACTAGCTCAGCGGATTAAAAATTAAAAGGGCGCAAAAGAACAATTAAACTCAGGGTTACCCTCGCAATTAAAACTTGAATTTAATCATGAAAAGTAAATTGTGGGTGAAAGAAATCTGACTTTCTTTAATTACACCAAAAATTGAAAAGGTTGAATCAAAAATAAAAGAACAGAAATTTTGAATGACGTTAGTAACAATTAATGATTTTTTTATTAGAGAAAAAAGAAAAAAAAAACATTTAATTACAAATTGCAGTAAAATTAAACCTTGGACTCCTTGGAGATCCTGGACGAAATCAAAAACTGCAAGAATTTACATTTAAAAAGGACAATGCAAAATCCTTTAACAAACAAAAGACAAATTTGTTCAAAAAGATAATTCTTTTTTTCACAAAAAATCCACGTGGTTTCAAAATTTAAAACAACCTAAATTAACTTAAACGTGGACAGAACAAGTAAATTTACGAAATTGAAATTTAAATACAAGCACAATGCTTCTAATCACCCAAACCGTGATGATTAATTATTAAAAAACAAATCAGCAAACTAGAAAACGGAAAAATTAAACTGTTAAAGCTTTAAATACCTTCCAGAACAAATATAATAAAAGATCTTACATCTAAATTGTGCACACAATAATATAATGCCAATTATTATTAAATGAGTTCCTTGATGGATGATAAAATTTCAAATCAACGCAACAAAACTTAAAATCAAAATGAAATGCCAAAATGGCAGCTAACAAAATAAATTTACATGTACTTACTCGCGGCATCAATCTCGGAACTGAGTGCCTCTTAGGGATAACAGTCGTATACATATAAAATTCTTAAAGCTGCGTGCGCTGCAACGCACAAAGATCTGTCCGCCAACGGACGAAATCGCAAAAGATAACAACATACAAGAAAGGACATGAGCTAACAAGAACAAATACAAATATATTAAAGAGTGAAAACAATTTCAACTGGACAATTAAAAGAATAATTAAGATCAATTCAATTAACAAAATCTTATACAAAAATGAGATATTAATTTCTGAGAGAATTTTCCCGGCACATTGACAAAGACAAATCTCAATAAATAAAATATCACTAAATTTACGAACCCCGGGGTGCCAAACCACAGCAGTAAGTTTTATTATATTATATTTAAACTGATTTAGTTAAATTGATACTTATTTAAACCAGTTTTAAGGTCATTAGAATCCTGCTTACAACAACGTGTCTAACTGGTTGCATAACCTATATCCTGGATATAAGAGGAAATCCTGATGAGATCCGCCTTGACCCCCCATGTTTCTTGGATCCGGGCCTATGTTAACCCAGTTATCCTGTATCCACGTATTAATTCCTGAATGATTTCGTACTTAAAATAGAGGAATATCAATTAGTTTTTAATCAATTTTAAGTACTGAAGACCGAATTAATTGACAATTTGTTATTCACAACATTGTATATTTATGCTGAACAGTGGCAAATAGCTGTAATATGTGTGCCCAATAGTGATGTATTCATCAAATACTTATTCTCAACACCTGTCATAAATTTGCACGTTACAGTTTGAGCGCAAGCTTATAGTGCGATAAGCCAACAAGTGGAAGTGACCTTAGTAGTTAGATGTCATTCGTGCTTTATGTTCGTGCTATACAAGCGAACTTTACGTTAAATTATTTGCCGAACTATTCTTTTATGGGTACCTTCAAAATCACCCATTGCGTTATACAGGTTCCCAGATGCATAAAAGCTAAATGCAATTAGGAACTGATGCGGTAACGCCACAGCATGATTTCTAAAAGTACAAATAAGTAGTTAATTCATACGTTGTATTGATTTTACGTTTTTCACTTATAAAATACATATCTGTTTGTGTTGTAATTAATGTTGTAGCAGTGGTAATAAATTTTGAATAGTCCTTTTCAATATCCAAATCGGTGTCGAAATTCTTCATATTTCCGTGCGTCAAAATCATTTGCTCTGCCTCTTGTGATATAAGTATGTAATCAAAATTGAGTATTACGATATATTGATAGTTATGTGGGATTGGATGCAATGGATTAGTGCTTCAAATAGTAACCCAGATCAAATTGCGCATTTCCATAAGATGCTATTTCCTAAGGAGCGGCGTTTGCTAAATATTAATATCTTTAGAAAACTAGTAGAATATTTTTGAGCGGGTACGTTACAGTACAACCACGTAAAAATGCTGGACGTCCTCATTTTCATGAGAATGCAGTTATTTAATTGATAAGAAACGATCTTTCAAGAAGTATTAGGTACGCTGCGAAAGAATTGGGAACAAATTAAGATCGCTCTGGGACGCGATCAACAGAATTCATATCATTTTACAAGCGTCCGGTATTTGGCACAATATGACGGTCTACTACGGCAAGCGTTCTGAAAATGATATTTAAGTGATGATATGAACATCCAAGATTTCATTCTGTGGATAGATGAATGTTTATTTACCCAAGATTGTATTTTCAATATTTATAATCAATATCACTGGAATTATGTGAATCCAGGTTTAACTATACTTAGAAAGCATTAAGATTACACCAAACCTATTTTTTTTTGACTGTTATAATTTCATTCCATGATTTTTAGTTTACTGATATTTTGACGTGTCGCATGTACACAGAAAACTATTTAGATTTTCTGCAACAATAGGTTTCAGAATTTTTGGAAGATATGCCTCTAAATTTCTTATGAACTTGGCCATAAAAATGTCATGCTCATTGTCTCTATTTTTAAACTCAGAAAGCACTTACACAGAATTGGGCTCGCTGATAAGACTGAATGAAACGACTATGTTTAGAAGACGAGGAGACATTTGAGCATATTTTCTGCCACTGCTCTGCTACTACAAGAATCAGGTACGTAAGCTTCGGAAAGGATTAACCTTTCCTAGAAGACCCTTCTGCAAGATACTGAGCTCAACGGCCTGAACTTGTTCGATGAACTCTAAGATAACATCCGCTCGACAATAGATCTTAGTGGTGGCAGTGGACAGGACAATTAAACAAACCATGTGGATGCTATCACTCCGGTATAATATAATGTTTGTGCATGGCGGCCAGGTCTTCACTTTACACGAACTGTACCTCGTACACTTGTATACCTTAGCCACCTCGATAACTACCTTGTGATTTCTTTCTATGTGGCCATTAACTTTCCAAACACCTACGGTCGATATTAATGAACTAGAAGACTGGGTATTTTAAAAGATGTGACAAGTGACACTGCAGATAATAGGAAACGTCGTTCCCCCAATAGCAAAGCATCCTAAAGCATGTTTAGTTGCTGACAGAAGACGATTTGAACAAATGCTGTAAAATGTAATGTACCTATTATAAATTCAGTTATCTAATATTTAAAAGTTTTACGTGTTTAAAAATCCCTATAGGTGAGAAAATAATGGTCAGATTAAAAAAGCAGCAAAAGAGCGTTTCAGTTACCACTCTATAGTCAATGTCCTCTAATTCCACAACAATCTGTTTGCGAGAGCAAATGGGCATGTTGATTTTTTGCGATCGATGAAGTCACAGCAATTTTTGAAGTGTTAATGATGTTCTGTGTATTTTGGCAACAGTGTGTTGACGCAGCAGTCGTAATTGTTTATATCAATCACACGTAGAAATAGAGAATGACCACTTGCTAACCAAGTGCGCAAAGTATATGTATTCTATGTATTAATTTCACTTAAATGTTGTCGCTTTTATTTTCATTGATTTTTATAAAACAATAATTAGTAAAAATAAAATTAAAATCTTTGCCTTTCTATTTTGAAGGTTAATAAAATTAAAAAATAAATGTATTATATTTGAAATTTGAATTATTTGGATAGTTTTTAATTATATAAACAAATTACACAACATGATAGAAGTCATTCGGCATGATTACCAAATTGTCGAATTTCGGCAGTCAATAAGTAGGGGGCTGTGTGGAAAATTATTGGTTGTTTTGAGAAAGTTGTTGATAAGAAAAGAAGAATAAGAGCATTTTTTTATGTACGTCAAGATATTTAAAAATATTTTCAGAAGTTCTAAAAAAGAAATATAAAGATTGCTAAGAAAAAATCAAAAACAAGTTTTATAATTGGAAAATATTGGAAAGTCTTATAACTGGACAATGGTTAATTGTAATATTGCATATTAAGAAAGGAGTAATCAAAAACAAGCTTTATTTTTGGAAATTGGACTAGTAGTAGAAGTACATTCAGATAAATCGACGAATTTTATAATATCCTTAGTTATGCACTGATTTTTAATAATTTTGCACACATTTTCGTATGCCTGATGAGGTTATTTGGATATTTACATTTTAAAATGGGAACAAAATATATGCTTGCTGCAACTACTTAGGGCCATTATTAAAATTGCGGTTCAAACTTCACTTTAGACATATAAATAAAAAAAATTAACTTGACTTCGCCATATTTAATCCTTAAACCGCGATTGTAATAATGGCCTTAGATTAGGATTGGGGTGGCCTATGGACCTATTTCACCGCGACCTTTTCAGATCTATTGTGATCCCTTTTTCCTAGAGGACGCTCTCTAATTTTGCCCTAATTAATTAGGCCTATCATCTTTAAGAGCGGTTTCTTTATGTAGCTACTAGCTGTGGGGTTCTCCTCCCCCATTATTAGAAACCTTGTCCTCGCCAGGCGTTCACATTGGCACAGCACATGAACTGGTGTTTCTTTCCTCCTCTTAGCAGTAACTGCAAGTTGCATCATCTGCCAAGCCTATGTTGTACATATACCTATTCAGTCTACAATGACCAGTCAGCAGACCTACAATCATTTTGACAGTCTTCCTGTCTTTATTCAGTAGATCTCTCGTGAATTCAGGCCTCTGCTCCTTTAGGAACTCTTTTGCCTGTCTTTGTCCCGGTGATTTTTGCCACCACTCTCTGGACTGATTATGTATCCATTCATTGATGGTTTTTTTAATTTGCGATTTGGTAGTGCCGAAAGAGGGGTCGACTCCAACGAATGGCCTTGACAGACCTCATCTGGTCAGCTCGTCCGCCGCCTCATTTCCTCTCACGCCCGAATGGCTGGGGACCAGGCCAGGGTTAGTTTCCTTTGGGTGCCTACCTCATTTAGGGCGCTTACACAGTCCCAAATCAACTTAGAGTCCACGCTCGTGGAGCTAATCGCTTTAACTGTGGACAAACTATCAGAGAAGATAGCGACGCTTTTACCTGGCTCGCTACATCTTTCTACCTCTCGGACACAGTGATGGATTGCAGCAACCTCAGCTTGGAACAGTCGTTGTCTTGCTGGGATTGGATGGCGATTATCCTTCTTTCGGCTAGAGAGATATTACCCACTGTTAGACTTTCGGCGCGACGCCTTTCCTCCGTAAAGCTCCGATAAGTGAATTAGTGGTAGCATTGTTAAATGCTTCCTCGATGTCGAGAAATGTTGTCATGGCAATCTCTTTGTTTTCTATAGACTTTGTAATTAGCCTGTTGCGGTCATCTAAAGCGACCTCTGTAGACTTTCCCGTTAAGGGCCATTATCCCTTACTATCATGCCTTTCCTCTAGTTATTACTTATTTAAAAATTTTCAATACATAAAATGGGGAGTAATGGTGAAAATAATGGTCATCACGTTATTTAATCCTTAATACTCCAGCATGCGGGAAGCATTAGTAAATGTGTTTTTTTTTAGCTTATCTATCGCGGCAATTCTGTCAGGTAATTTTCGTTCATTTTCTACATGCCCGGTGCATTTACACATAATGTAGTCAATACAACAGTATAAGTCACATTTGTATGTACTAAAAAATGCAAAATGCTTTTCTGATATTCATAAAACGTAATCATTACATATCTATTTCTATACCTACCTAATATAATGTGGCATAGGCCAAACATAAAATGCACAATGTATAATATTATTTCAATCCACGTTCCACATGTTTTGATCAAACTACACTTAACAACGACAGGATTGCCCTAAGCCGCAGTCAAGGCCATTTCGGTTATAGGCATTTTTTTGTGCCAACGTTTTCCTTAAAAGTTATAATAAATTGAATATAGTTTCAGTTTATATGTTGAAGTACAAACATTTATTTATTATGCTAATTAATTTATACTGTGCCACATCAATTGTATCTGCTACTAACACAAAAACCAAGTGTTTGTGCAAACCGTTTGAACAAAATGAAGATTGCACCATGCTACTCTTAGAGGACTTGCTGCGATAAGTGATGAATTGTTTTAAGTAGTACCTAATTAATTCTATCTAAATTAATTACGCAAATGGGGAAATCAGAATATATTTATCATAGCTACTGCATACAATAAGTCTTGAATTAGTTTTTTTTATACAATTGCTTGTGTTAAAGAAGACTCCATAGATATTAAAATTTGTTTTTTATGAAAATAATTATTAATTAATTATTTTGACTTTTTTGCTTTATCGAACTATGTTAGATCTCTATTGTCTCGAATATACGAACGAATATAAAAATACATATTTTTTGAAAGAACAGATTCAGAGGAAAATTATATTGAACTATAATTACTCGAACAACTTACAATTGAGAAGAGAATAAAAATGTAACAGAAGACATAGGTTTCTATTTGTAATATTAAAGTTGGCCATGACTAATGGCAGGGGTGCTTAACAGTAGTAAGGTAAGTTTGGTAAGGTTCTGATATACCGGGTGTCCAGCCTAAGATGCAACGGTCCATAGGCGATTTATTATTGTTTTTTTGGAAAAATGTTTCAAATAAATGTTGCCTCGAATCATATTCTACACATTTTAAAATTACTTTCAGTAATGGCGGACTTCCGGTTGTACCGGAAGTAGATACTAACTTTATTACTTTAAATGGAATGTCTTGTATATTATTGCACTTTTGGATTCCTTGTTAAATTTAAATAACAATACGTTAGGCATACATTGGCTATCCATTTTGGGCACTACACAATTGAAACCGTCTTTGCAAACACTTTTGAACATTTCTGAGCATTTATGGTGTGGCTTCCTGACACGCTTTTAAAATACGATGGCGCATATAATCAGCGGTTGTTTAATACAGGGTGTTCCATTTAAAATAGTAGTTAGTATCTACTTGCGGTACAATCGGAAGTCCGCCATTACTGAAACTAATTTAAAAATGTGCAGAACATGATTCCATGCAACATTTACTTCAAAATTAAAAAAAAAACAATAAATCCGGATGGAAATGGACCGTTGCATCTTAGGCTGGACACCTGCTGTAGAAGTAAATATTGGTTCTAAGAAACATAAAGTAGATGGCCCTACCGATGTTTAAAACAAGTAAATGGTATTACATCGAATGGGATTATGTTCTGTTGACATTTAGATTTGATCCCAGATAACATGTGAGCTTACGACAAGCTTGTCACTTGCTTAACTTTCACTTCTCGACGACAAGCTTGAGAGTAAAAGGTTATGACAAGGTTATTATATCATTTACGGTGACTTCATGTATTTCAGGAGTGATTCGGCCTCACTCATTTATCGAGTATTGATTTTTTTTTTGGTTTAACCGCCATTCCGCTATTCTTTCATCGACCGCCATTGTTTGTTGTGTGTATGCGTTTGTACTGTGTTTGAGCTGTTTCAGTATACAATAGTTTGAAACATCTTTAATGCAAAGGTAGGTACTACCTAAATTTAAATCTTTTACTAGACATGCATTGTTGCTTCATGAATATCAATAGTTTATAACCCTAACCGAACTGTGTACAGAGAAATCATGGAGATGTGCGTGGGCCAGGTTCGATATCCGGTATAATATTTTTTACTACTTTCCATTTGATTTACTGGCTGTACCGCATATATACTGTTCCTGCGAGTACTATGATAAACGACACATATAACGACAATAAATAAAAAAAAGACATGTACTAAATTGCCCCAATAATTTACAGATTAGATATTTGATATCAACCCATGGAAGGAACGTTAAGAATTTGGCATCAAACATCCTAAGAAAACCACTAGAAGACAATACTGCGGCGAATTATTCTCTATATATAAATATGTAGAAGTTTCTTTTTTTATTACATACTGAAATTCTCATTTTAGTTTCATTCTAGCAATTTTGCTTGATGCTAACAGATGTGATTTTGAAAACATTTTAAATATTTTAGGAGACGATGGAGGGTATGCAAAAATAATAAAATGAACGCAAATTATATCTAATTTACTAAAATTCTTTCTGAGTTTTGTTTAGTAATAATTTTGTAAAAAACATTTTCACACTTGGAAGTTGCAGAAAAATGTATGATGTTTAGCGTAATTATAGCTTCTTAATAAAGTTTATTTGTACGAAATTCAGTTTGGTTTCTATTTGCTGGTTGCATCTTTTCTTAGAATATTTTAAAAGTCACATACACATTGCGAAAATTAGTACTCAACACAAGTTGAATAAAAGTTCATATACCCAACTCCTTTTAAAACTCCTCTCAAAACAAAATAGGAATTGAGTATTAATTTCTTCTTTTTCTTGGTTTTAAGGTCATAAAATTATGGAAATGTACAATGTTCCTAAAAAATCTTTGTTTAATAAATGACAAAATCATAATTGTTTTGTTGAATTTTGCGTTTCAATGTTGTATGTTTTGATTATTTTTTGTTAGGTAGAGTTTAGTTAGTAGAATATGAAAAATTGAATTTTGTAATTAAATAGATCTTTAAAATATTGTACTTAGCTAAAATGAAACATACTTGAAATAATTCAAATTACATATATTTCATATAACATAAAAACGCAGTTAATGATAAAACAGACATATTACAATAAACAATATTTCACAAAATATCCTTTATATAGTTCTAGTAGCCACAACCAAAGTTAAAGTTTTTGTAATGGATATTTTCTTTATCTTTCTACACCGTCTTTACATATTCTACTTATTTATCTAAATGTTTCAACCATAATTTTGGTTTCCTTCAGACGCCATCACACACATCTCTACATATATCATTGTATGGAAATAATAATAATAATAAGTATATTCATGTAGACACATTACAGTGTACATGAATCGTCATATTATGATGTCAAAGATAATATAAACAAACAGTACAGCGAGGGCGGTACAAAAAAACACCTTACCATATAAAATATGTGCAAAAACATATTACTTAAGACGAGTAACATACAAATACAAAAGATAAAAAAACAGTATACAAGTTACTGTTATCTTGGATTCAAAAACTCCCCAACAGAGTAGAATGCCATATCTGTCAAAAATGTTTTGAGACGTTGCTTGAATTAATTGGATCGAATGTTTTTCTTTTAAGTAATTTGGGAGCGCGTTATAAAAATATCTACCTGCGTATGAGGGATTTCTTTTATATAGTGAAGTTCATAGTGGTGTATGTCGATTTTATTTATTAATTGTCAATTGGTCAAATTTACAGTAAAGATTAAATTAAATTTATTAAATTTACTATTTTATTATTATTTGCGCGAAACGAAAATGTTGCAATAAAGACGTTTTACATGATAAAACATGTTCTAAATGCTGTTTTAACGAACAAACGACATGTTTTAAGAAGTAGTCTTAAGTCTCTTAGAAGTCAATCCTAAAGCAAACCCTGCCAGATGTTTTAGAAACCTATATAAAAAATATCTTAACAATGTTTCAAATACTACTTGAAAAAGCCATGTTAGAACATCTCAGTAATGCTCTGGAAGGAAGAACCCAATACAAATACAATATGAATGATGAGCGATATTTCATTAGAACTAGATAAAAATTTCACCATTCCGTTTGAAGTGAAGAAGTTGACATCAATCAGCAATAGGCAAGATACTGACATCGACTCACCCATCAGATGTGCCATAAAGCAGAAAATATTTTGCTTAAATAGGTTATAGTCGGCGATGACTACTCTGCAAGTTTCAAAATCAAATCGTTACTAGAAGTTTGAAAAAAATGAATGAGCCAATTCGGTGTGCAGCCTGTATACTTACACACCATTCGTTGCATTGGTAAACGTGGTTTCATACAGCTTAAGTAGGCACTGCAATTCTTTTGAAAAGACTAAGTTGTCACCCCCTCCAATTCTCTCTCCATTAATCCTGCTGGCATGGGGGAAAATGGCAAAACGATATGCAAATTTTATTAAGTCCCCTCGATCCGGGCTAATAATTTCAATGTCAGATGTCTATCGCAAAATATATAGTGCTCATCGTAAAAATCGCTTTGAATTAGACTATAATTTAAACGTGGAAACGCTGAGGGTTTGAGGGATATTAATTGATGTTTATACGCGGATGACATTTGATAAAGCCATCTGCTCCATTTACCATGCAGAGACCGCAAGTTTCGCTCGACTTACGTACGGACGTATGATACGCTTGTATGTGCGAGTACTGCGAATGCGTTAGTCTAACAAAAGAACTAAAAAAAGAACGGAAGAAGACAGTACGAAAACAGACGAGCCACAAAAGAATAACGTCGCAACGTATTCGGGTTGTCATTAGTTGTGCCGCGTTAATCTTACCGCCTGGAAATTTTATGTGGCAAGTCATAAACTTGAAGAAATAAGACAACTTAATGAAATACTAAAAAAAACCAGAAGTGAGAAAGAAATTGCGTCTTGGGTAATAACACCCAAGAAGCAATTAATATCACATATAATATGGTGTTAAAAATCCTCAGCAGGCGACGATTTAGGGCACCTATATACAGGTATAGAACAGTATCATTTTAAATGCGCCTTTCCATATAAACCAAGTATGGACAACCTTTGACATGTTGTGGGGCCAAACTTTAGTATGCAAATACGTTCGCAGGCTGCGTTTAAAAGTAGTGCATTTTAAAGTAGTGTTCATAATTTTTAGCGATAGATATCAGACATGAAATAATACGACAATATTATAATACAATTTATTAAAATAAGAAAATGAAATGAAAAAAATAGGTACAACATTATAATTAAATCATGAAATTTGAAATTATTACAAACTACGAAAGTTAAATAACGACAACGAAGTCAATGAGACCCTTGAGCTTGAATTTGAGAAACTAATCCATCGATATTTAGATGAATTCCACTGATACAAAGACGTAAAGAATTTTCCAAATTATCGTCAGTCAGCCTTGTTCGATGTTTTGATTTATTAACGTTCATCATTGAAAAGAACTGTTCGCATTTATAAGTACTGCCAAACGCACAAATCAATCTTCTTGAGAATTTTCTAAGCTCCGGAAAATGGTCTTCTTCGAGGTATTTTTTGAAGAAATCGCACAACTCCACGTCTTTAAATTTAGATTTTAGGAGTTTTTTTGAAGCTCGATCAACTCCATTTGCAAGTGTATTGGAGCATTTTGTACATTACTTTTTGTTGGAGTAGCTAATAAATTGAAACTGTCTTCCATGTTTTTAAAATCGCTAAATCTGTTCGAAAATTGCTCCGACAGTAACTTGAGTTCTTCAGCATATTGAGCATAAGCAGTATGCGCCACAGAGAGCGTGGTGAAATGGTAACTGTTACCAGGCGGCAACTGTGCCTCCTACAAGCGGATTTTGTTTAAACGCTTTCAAACGGCTGTACAAATCTTTTACTAACTGTCCTTGTTTTTGAAGTTTGAAATTTAAATCATTTAAATGACCTGTAAGGTCAACCAGGAATGCTAAGTCACATATCCTTTTTGGGTCACTCAATTCAGATAGTGGTTTATCTTTTATTTGCATAAAATCTGCTATCTCATTTCTAAGCTCGTAAAACCGTTTCAGTATTTTTCCTTTGCTTAACCATCTGACTTCACAATAATATGTTACGTCGTCATATTCGGCTGATATTTCATCCAAAAACGCCTTGAACTGACGATGGTTAAGCCCTCGGAATCGAATAAAATTGATGGTTTTTACTACCACATTCATAACATTCTGGAGTTGAATGGACTTAGAACACAAGTTCTGTTGGGGATAATGCAATGAAGGACTATCAAATCATCTTTTTGCACATTTAATTCAGTTGCTTTTTCATACAAAATTCCGATGAAACCTTTACGTAAGCCGACCATAGAAGGTGCACCATCTGTGCATACACCAACTAATTTTGACCATGGCAAACCAAAACTTGTGAATACCTTTTCAACTTCATTAAAAATGTCCTCTGCTGTAGTGGTTCCTTTTAGCGGCTGTAAAGCAAGCAATTCCTCAGTAACAGTGAACTCTTTATCAACACCTCGATAAATATATCCAGTTGAGCTGTGTCAGACAAATCGGTGCTCTCGCCTAATGTTATGGAAAATAATTCAAAACCAGCCATACGGTCAGTCAAAGTTGTTTTTATATCATTAACCATCATTTCTATACGTCGGGCAACAGTTCGTCTTGACAAACAAATTCATTTTCCTTTTTAGGACACAAAACACTGCAAACTTCTAACATACACTCCTTGATAAATTCCCCTTCGGCAAATGGCTTTAATGACTTTGCCAATTTGTGAACTAACTATAAAACTAGCTTTCACAACGTTATGAAGTTGTGTTCTTTGTTTATGAAACATTTGCTGCTGCTTTTTCAAATTTGCGGTAAGCTTCTGGATTTTGTCTTTTCTTATTTGTCCTGTCAGTGAGTGCAGCATAGGATGCTTAGTTGAGTAATGCCTCTTAATATTAAATTCTTTCATCACTGAAATGGATTCATTACACAGCAAACAAATAGGCTTACCATTGTGCAAGATAAAAAAGAATTCTTCCGTCCGCTTTTTTTTTAAACTGGCGACTCTCTGCATCTACTTTTCGTTTCTTTCCACCAGACATCATTTTCGTTTACTTTTCGTTCGATAAACTTAATAACAAAATATAATTAGTAAGCACTCAAGATGCATACAAAGTCACAAAGCAAATTGACGGCACTAGCAGTTAACTAGGATATCGCTTGTCGAAGTTATCACCTCGGTAGCTCAAATAGAACTGAACTAAAGTTCGGGCCATCCACCCGCTTATATAAGCAAAATGAAGGAATGATTTAGAATCGTCTAGTGTAGAACATTTGAGAAGCTATAATCTTTTGTTGCGCCGCCAGTGAGGCGGCAAACATCAAAGGCTTTGATGTTTGCCGCCTCACTCTTTTATGATCGCCGCCACTCGGCTTGCTCGCTCATTTGATTCCGCAGGAGCAAGCGACAAACCCCATATCACTCGATCTCCCTCATTTGGAGTGAGCATGAGTAAATAGTGTAATATTTGTTTTTAATTGGGGTTTCCAAAATGTCTCGCGGGCCGGATCAAATCTTACAGCGGGCCGGATCCGGCCCGCGGGCCGGTTGTTGCCCACATACATCACCCTCCTTCAGAACAGGCGACTTGGCCACACCCACACTCGGCATTCAACAGTCCGCTCTCACGGAGTAAACATCATTTCAGAGATTGGAACACTTTTACCGATGATTATTGCATCCCATTCATGTTACATGCTACAGTGCATATTTTGTTATACAGAACTAAGTGCGACTTACTGTTTTCCATACTAGCGGTTGTGCAATAAACTTGCCAATGTAGTAAGAAATATTGGGATTTTATAAATGTAATGTAGAAATTCAACAAAATACATGAACCAAAAGAAAGGAAACAGTAGAATCCCGGGTGTTTTTAATCATAATGATCGTATATTGGGAAATCCACAAGATATTGTCAATTCCTTCGCTCGACTGTTTTCTGAAACATATATAACGGACGACACTGTCCCACATGCATCACGCTCCACCTACCATCCAAATATCCAACCTCCCATGGCAACTGACGACTATTTACTTAACATATTGTCTCGCTTTTCCAACAAGAATACTGCTGGTGATGACTCTATTCCATCCTTTATTATCAAGGATGGTCGTGGCGCCTTTGTAAAGCCATTGCTTATTGTAATAAACCTTAGTTTGCCATCAAATACATTTCCTGAGAAATGGAAAAAATCGAGGGTTGTTCCTGTATTTAAGAAAAATGATGTTAATCAGCTGCAAAACTATAAGCCACTCTCAATATTATCAAACTTTGCAAAGATTGGACAAGTGCTTTTCTGATCATATATACAGTAGTGTGGCGTGTATACTGTCTCCTGTCCAACATGGATGTATTACCGGTAGATCTACAGTTACAAACTTGGCGATCGTGACTCAATATATATGTGAACAACTAGTTAATTGTGGACAAGTTGATGTGATATACATAGACCTATCTCAGGCTTTTGATACCATTAGCCATCATATACTTCTATCTAAGCTAACTTCTTTCGGTTTTTCATCTTCATTTGTAAAACTAATTAACTTATCTAATGAATAGATCGGCATACGTTTGCTACAATGGATTTCAGTCACCAGAATATAAAGTTACCTCTGGAGCACCTCAAGAGTCTAATCTAGGCCCTTTATTCTTCCTATTATATATGGATGATTTACTGTCCCTGTTGGATTACCCAACACTGCAGATGACTTAAAAATTTACTCGGCAATAAAACATCCAAACGATGCTGCCATATTGCAAAGAAACCTGAACAAAATATACAATTGGTGCGACATTAATATGTTAAAACTAAATATCACTAACTGTTACACTGTCTCGTACACAAGAAGGAATACCAGAGACATACATACCTTTACAATAAATGGCATACCCATAACGGCAAAAACTTCAATACGTGATCTAGGCGTATTGTTCGCTCCATTCTTTAGCTTCGTACCACATATAGTGGATCTCTGTAAATGTGCGTCAAGGACTTTGGGTTTGGTGATACGAACATCCAAGGAACCAGGAGTCATTACGTTTTAAAAGTTGAAATGACAAACAATTATAAGAAGAAATTAAATACTTTCTGTGCAAATACACGCCGAAGAATAAGTAGCGCACTTAAGACATTGTATTTTTATTATTTTGGTGTCTATTACAACGCACAAAAAGTTGCCAATTTTATCTAACATACACAAAGCTTAACGTTGTTGCTCTTGCATACTCTAATGATTTATTGCGAAGTCTATTATTATTTCTGTAATGGTTTCGAAAGGAAGTTGTATATATACGAAATGGCCATTCCCAGAAGATATTGTATTACATTTTACATACACGAAAGCCCTCATTTAACTTAAAACGTCGGGGTAGATTGAGTTTACAGACACACTACGTACACACATAAGCGTAACTATATGTATAATAATTATATATTTCACACCCGACGTTCGTAACGACAAAGAAAATATTGTAATGCCCTACAACGCCCCAATAAGCGCCGAAAGGGATAACAACAGGAGGCGAAGAAGGAAGGCACAGTGCAAGAAAGAAAGAACAGAGAAATACGACTTCGCCGTACGCATAATATGCATGAAATAATTATAATAAGAATAAGGCGTAAGATAGGATCGAAAATATGCATCCATTAATTAAGTCAAGATGAAAGATTTCCGCGGGGAAATAAAAATTGCGCCGCACATGTCCCGCAGCTTGAGACGAATAAAATTAAAAGGATACCACAGAGAGCAGGTGCTCTTGAAATGGCTAACTTCTTCACACCGGGATCATTTAGTAGTTGGAACCCAAGAGGGGTGATCGTCATCGATAGTGAACACTTTATACAACAATACCAACGCAAGTTTCTTTTATAGTACGAGGGTATTATTACTGCTAGTAGCGATTAGGGAGCATAAACAGCCTGACGTGTATTGCTAACGATAGTTTTTGTGCGTGTGGGTATGTCATTATTGTCAAATTGCGCACATTCAGGAAAATACATGTATTGATTCAACCAATAAAAAACGTAAATTCAACAACAACTTTCGTGTGAATACGACGAAGAAGCATTTTTGTTTGACCGGACATAAAGATTATTGTTAAATTTTTGTTGGTTGAAAAGGAAAATTTAGTTGAAGTAAACATACTGCCGTGTACTGACTGAATTGAAAATACAAAATGAAAAAGGAAAAATTAAATTAGCTAGCTCAACGGATAAAAATTTAAAAGGGCGCAAAAGAACAACTAATCTCAGAGTTACCCTCGCGAACTAAAGCTTGAATCCAACCGCGAAAAGTAAATTGTGAGTGAAAGAAAACTGACTTTCTTAAATACCCCAAAAATTGAAAAGGTTTAATTAAAAATAAAAGAACAGAATTTTGAATGACGTTAATAAACAACCAAGAATTTATTATATAAAAAAAGAAGAAAAAAAGTTAAATACAAAATTTTGCAGAAAAAAAACCGTGGACAGAGGTCCTTGGCTTAAATCAAAAACTGTAACTGATTCTAAATTATAATAGAACAATGCTAAGTCCTATATCAGGCAAAAGATTAAGTTGTCCAGGAAGATAATCCAATATCTTTCAAATCAAACCACGTGGTATCAAATTAAAATAAAATAAATTCATGGAACACCAAAAATTTACAAAAATTAAAACTAAAAGCAAGAGCAATGCTACTATTCACCCAACCCGAGGTGATTAATAAAATAAAAATGAAACAGCAAACTAGAAAAACCAAAAATTGAACTCTTTAACATTATAATTGAGGGAATTAAAACTAAAATCTATCTTCCTGCACGAAATAATAAATGATCTTATATTCTTAAAATGTGTACACAACATATTAATAACAAATTATTATTTTTAGCGATTTCTTGATGGGACGAAATATACTCAAATTATGCGAATCAAATAAAGATATCAAAAGTATTAACAAAATGGCAGCAATGATTTACAAAATCTACGTCTACTCACGCTTGCGTCTGCCACGGAACTAACTCTTACAATCTCGACCGCTGAGTACAAAGCAACGCACAAAACAATAGGCCAACGGACAAAATATCAAAACATAATAACATAAACTATACAAGCGAACGCTAGAAATATAAATGAATGAAATAATTCAAAACACTGAACACTTAACTTAAATAAATCATTACATATCAATTCATTAACTAAATCTATATAAAAATAAAATCTATATCTGTGAATTCTCTGAAACATTTGACAAAGGCTGAACGGAGTAAACACGACAAAATCTATGCAACTTTAAAAAAAAAACTCTCGCGAAAACAAGGTGTCTGTCCACAGCAATACGAATTAAACACCAATTTGTGTTAATAATAATAATAACATTTATTATCCAACAGGCAAAACCCAATTACAGGTTAATAGAAATGATTTAGTATATACAGTACAGCAATTTAGTACAATAAAAAGAAAAAAAATAAATAAGTAATATATATTATATACTAAATTAAATAAATAATTAAAGAAAAGTCGAATTTGAAGCTAAAAAATATCAAACAATATTATTCAAATAAATGTAACTAAATCCTGCCTATTTGCCGCCCTGGACAGAGTGTACGTCGGAGCCTTTCGCATTACATCCGTCTTCGCAAATGAAACCAGGAAGGCACAATCATATCTCAAATTTATTCTAGGTGCAAGTAAATTCATTCGTCCTAATATGAAAGAGCAATCAAGCCTATTGTTTAGTAACTGATGAAGAAATTTTTCACAATTTTTTCTCTTAGTTTGCTTAAAGCTTGCATATTGTGCCTCATTCTGAGTAATGTCCATTTTGAAAGAAAGAAATTTAAAAAAATTGCGATAGGTGCTGTCTAGATTTAGGAAGTCACATGCATATAAAAAGTTCCAAACCAAAACAGCATCTCCCAGTTTCCTGATGATGTATAATGATTTTAATAAAGAGCTATCTTTAAAGTATTTGCAGATACGCATAATGAAACCAATATTTTTACCAATATTTTATGGCTTCAGAACATATGTAGCCAATATGCAATTTAAAGGAAATCGTGGTATCAAAGACTACACCAAAAATCCTTAAATTTAAATTTACCAGATAAGGTACTACCCTTAACTTAATATTAGTGATTGTAAATTTACCGACTTTTTATTTACCGAGGAAAATGAAAATACCGGTTTACCGGTAAATTACCGGAAATTTTTTTTTATGTGTAACATTAATGGGGATTCCCCAAGAAAAAAGGGTTAGAAATGAAGCTGGAATAATACATATTTTGCACAATCTTAAGGCAAATATAATTATTGTTAAATAATATTTGATTTAATTACATATTTTAAACATTGTTTAGAAGTAAAAAAAATCATATTAAGTTCAAATTTAGTTTATTTTACAAACAATGTTGCATAATTCCTCTGTAATATCGTGTGTTCAAAATTGCTATTAATTTAAATACGTGAAATTGTATTTTATATATTATTATTTTTAAATATTAAAAAATGAAAGATTTATTACTCTTTTAAAAAAACGATTTTTAAACTTTTAAAATCTTCTCAAATCTGCAAAGCACAAATCACATATGCTAACTAATTTTTTTCGAGATTAAATAAAATCCACACAAAAAACCATAAATGTAAGAATTGAAATTGCACTTGTTGACAAAAGCAAGTTGGAAAAGTGGGGTGTTTTGCTTCCTTCCGTCCTAGCAACAACTGAACATTTATCTTTCCTTTTCTTTGCGTTGCTTTTCGTTATCTATCTCGTTTGAGACTTATTTTCTTTCAATTTTCTACACGACTCTTTTAAATTTTTTCCTTTTTTTTGTTTTTTTGGATTTTTATTCCTTCTCTTCTGACTAAGCTCTGGTGGAATAGTTATACGTTCTAATCAAAAACTTTTGTCAGTTTCTTTTTCATATTCTCGATTCTAGGCATTACAGCTCTCTCAATTCAAGAAAGTTTAATTAGTTTTCAATTAAACAAAAACATCTCCCATAAAATTAATAATCGGGTATATTGTTACTTACACTTACCTGTTTTTTTTTTTATTATTATTTTCAATGTCCTTATAGACTTTTAAATACTATAATCACAATATTTCGTACATATGAATTTTTAGTATGGATTTTCATTTACCGGAATTACCGATAAATTTTTGTAATTTACCGGTAAATTTACCGAACGTTTTTTGGTCAATTTACAATCCTTACTTAATATGGTAGGACGATACGTAAAGCGAAGACGCATACAACTCTTTCTCATTAAGTTTAGCAAAATTTGATGTAATAGAAATTGGTCTATATAATGGCTCAAGATCTTGCGATCGTCCTTTTTGTGCACCAGGACAATCTTAGCAGTTTTCCAGCGATCAGAAAAGACACATAACGAGGTGGAAAGATTATTAATAATTTTTAGAGGAAATGCAAGTACAAATCTGCAGTCACGGACTAAGAAACTAGGCATCATGTCTTCCCCAGCAGTGCGTTTATTAGGAAAACCAGCCATAAGTTCTAGTAGTTCATCCTCAGTGACTACCGAACAAAGCACACGGCAGGGAATTGCGTAAAGTAGCACTTAAAGGTGTATCATTGTTACCAAGTGAGGCAAAAACAGAATAAAACGAATCCGCAAAAGCATTTACAATGTCATTTGGATCAATGAAATCATTTCTATTCTCATCACCTAATCTCCCAGGTATTTCGTGTAGACCGCCTTTTAACATGTAGAAATTGCCAGAGATTGGAAGGTGAAGTGTTACGTTAATACAAATACAATTAACAGTCCACTCAATACGTGAAATATATTGCTCTAACAGTTAAATTGATTTTATGTAACAGCGTAAACATGTGGCATTATAAAATATTGTATTTGCTGCAAAGGAATAATTGTTTGATATTAGTAAGATTTTACTTAAATCAAGTAAAAGTTTATTGTAAAACTAAATAATTATTTTATTCATTCTAAATATATATTTTTAGGTCACAATAAAAACGTGTGTAATACTCGGTTGATATTAACATACGTATGTTTCACCTTACCAAGGATCTTCAGTGCTACTGGTCAATCTTATGTAAATAATAATTTCTATCAAACTGCACAATTTACATTTGTCGATTGGCATTCCTGTCATTCTTGTTTTGATCATTAGGTGCTGTTTATTTATCGCCTGGCTCACCTCACTTCAGTTTTGTACATTAAGCTACGAGTTACTTGCTATGAATGACGAAACCTGGCATTTAAGTGAGTTCAAAGTGAGCAGTTCGTAGCTTAATGTACAAAATAAATGTGGAATGAGGTGAATCTTTGGTATAATATTAGATGGGATGATAGCGGCAGAAGTCAAATTTCATAGGACTGGCACACTTCAATCATTTATTGCCTGACTGCATATAATTGTTCATTTTTCTGATATACTTTTTAAGAACATATCATATGAATGCATGTGACTGTATCTGTAACCCTACTCGAAAGCTTGCAAAAGAAACTTGCCTTACAATTCAAAAGAAATATTTACATGCGAGCTGCTATGATGACAGGATCTTGTGCATGATGATGTTTCAATTGCACTGGATTTTACTACAACTACTTACCTTCACTAGTTTCCGAATAAATAAATACGTGGGAATATAAATGTGATACCTCTATATTCATCCAGACCTAAAAAAATCCACAAAATTTGCCCTTGTAATTGTAAAAAAGATATTAAGAAAGATAACTGAAGTCCTTCTTCTGTAGAATACGGATTAAAAATGTTTTTGCATAAATTGGTGGAGGTGCCGGTGATGTTTACACTAATTTAATAATATTTATTTTGATACAGGTACCTTAGCATAATTCGATTTCATTTATCTTATTCATCTATTAGAATATGACATATTGACATCGAAATATTTACCAAATTAGATATGATAAATATTTCTATATTACTAAATTTCATTTTACCATTTTACATGTTTTCAATTTCTGCTTACTTGTCTCGTTGTAATAGCTTTGGAGCATATGTATACTTTTGTTAAATCTATTGTATATTTCAATTTATTGTTAAATCCTCTTATTTTTAACCATTCTCCTTGAGATATGTTGTTTATATTGTGTAAGTAAGGCATTCTTAGGTTGTTCATGGATTTCTTTTCTCGTTAACATTGTATTGTAAACTCTTTATGCAAAAGTTTTCTTAATAGCTATCTCACTACTTTTAAAATATTTTTTTTTTTGTGAAAAAAACATGTAACAACAAACAACTGTTTAGTGTATATACACAGATCAGATCAGATCAAACTTTAAATAGTTGTATAAATATTATAGGTATATGTTTCTTGTATTCCTTTTAATCGTGATTATACATTTAAAGGTGTTTACTTTAGTATTTGTTTAATCCGTAGAAAAAAAAACATTTAACTCAGCATTAAAAATAATCCATAGTAACTTTGAATGTACACAAGTTACAACAAATATATAGTTATTTCACATTAAAAACGTGTGTAACATTCGGTTGATATTAGCAAATATATGTTTCACCTTACCAAGGATCTTCAGTGCTACTGGTCAACCTAATGTATTATACGGAAAAATTCGTATATATACTAATAAGTGGAAAAATAATTGAATAAGACTTTAAAGTGGAAATCTGATTATTTATGAGATTAATGAGAATTATTCTTCCAAACATATAGTTAATCAAAAAAAAAAAAAACAGTTTGAAATTGGTAAAAAGGAAAATTAGATGTAACTTAGGTAAGCATAATTATAACTTTACACTAATAAATTAATAGAAGTCCAATACTTTATTGTTGATTACTGTGTTATTCTTATTAAGAATAAATACTTGTAGATGTTAAAAAAATTTCAATAAAACGTAGCTGGAAATATGGATGAATTGAAATTTCTATTATAGTCAATCAAATAAATTAAAAAGCTACAAATATATTATTTCAAAAAGGTCAAATAAACAAAAGAAAATAAAAAATAAAAAGATTCTAATGTAATGTCAACCATCATTATAAAAATACTATCGAAAGAAAATTAATTCCTATAGTTTCAATATGATTAACCCCATATTTAATTTTTGTTAGATATAATTAGTTTTTGTTAGATGTAACTAGTAGCATCATTTTCCTAAAATTACTTTATTTGTACTACCATCAAACTACTTTTTAGTTTTACATCATACCGATTCTGTCTACATTACTAACTAACATAATATTTCCTTAAGTAACTTCAACTGTAACCTCTTTCGACGGTAATAATTCATAATGACCAGCATTAGTTGTGTTCTACCATCAGGTGCACTCTATCGTGAGTCGCAGTACACTATAGCGTCGGTAAGGTATAACATTAGAGTTCTCTTATCTCATTTAAAGATAAATGCCCTGTCTGCATCGAGATGGCTTTTAAACAGTGGCGTAGAGTAAATAAGTATGAGACGATCTGTTCACTCTTAACGAATTACGAGGCCGTTAACCTATGCACGGCGTAATTTATGATACCTGTCAGAGTGAGGCCTGATTTACTGATTTGAGTGCAACGGAATTGTTTTAACACTATTTGGTTACTTTTTTTAACTTTATATTTACCTTTAATGATAATAAAAATAGTAAAACATTTTTATTGCTTAAGAGAGTCGCTACATAATTTGGATCGAAAAAATATTTTTTTTATATTTTTGACTGTCATAGTAGAGGGCTTTGTAGTTATTTTCGAATAAGTTTCACGAAAATTCTAGCAGTAGAACTGATTGAATTATCTTTTTCTTTGTTAATTAGCGAATCCACTTAACACCTGTTTTATTTACAAAGGTAGTAATTCAAACGATGATAATTAATGTGTAATAAACTATCATGAAACTGCTGTGCACCCTTACTAACATGTAGTGGTGTCTCCATTGCATTTATTATTGATAAATAGTTATCAAACTACAAAGAACATTATGGAAAAAAAGACTTATTGTCGGAAACGACAAAATACTAAGGCATGTAACATGTGTGCTACTTAGGGTTTGGAAGTACCTACCAAGCGCGTCCTCGGGGTGGTGGATAGGGGAAAAGCCATCTTGTCAGGGTTCGCTCAAGACGAGATGGTTAGTGGCGGCTATAAGTTCGTCCTCTCTGCTTAAAACCGGAGCAGGGTGAATGAAGGCCGTTGCCGTGAACCACGTCCCCCTCGCTCGAGCTGTCGTGTCGTGGCTAAGGGCTTGCACAGGGTTCTACAATGATGCCAGTTGTTGCTTTCGGCTACCGAAAACCCAACACTTAAACCAGGTCCCGAAAGGGATGAGGGGTCTTGGTTTAACTGCACGGACCGAGAGGAGACAATCTCAACAAAAACCTAAATCCTAAAGTGGCGGGCTAGGCTAATGGGCTCGGTGGAGGTTTTCTTTCCTAGCGACTCGTGGGATCAATCATTGAGGAAGAAAATATATTTAATCTACTTAAGCGCGATGACACTGCTAGTAAACAGGAACTGGTCCAGGACCTCCATAAGAAGCTTTCCACTTCCAACGTGAGAATACCTCACTAAGAAGGAGAAGAAGGAATTGAAAAAGCAGCATCGTTGTCATTTAAGGAGATTTGCGAAGCCGAAGAATACGTAAGGATTGTTAATAATCTACTGGTCTCATATAAAGCCATGGGTTGCAATACGAGTCTAAAAATACACTTTCTTGTATGAGTACGAAAGTACTGACTGCTCCAAAGCGTTTTGGGAAAAAGTCTAAATGGGAATTTAGACTTTTTCCCAAAACGGTTTGGAGCAGTCAGTGACGAGCATGGCGAAAGATTTCATCAGGACATTCAATATATCTTTCATATACACACATACACATACAACATGTGTGCCAACCTGTACCGCCAACTCCCTAGCGCCAAAATTTCTTTCCTATTTTCAATCCAAAATTAAGAATTGTCGGCTCAGGAAATGATGTGTATCACACTACCAGAAACTCTTTTGCAAGTATTCGTACTCATACTCGCAAAACTGTAGTTTCTTGCTTAGTGATATAAATAACTAGTATTTATTATTTGAAATGGATTTCTTATCCATGCGGGAAATTTTAATTTTCATATTGAATATCAAACCACGAGTTGCCCTACCAACCTCACACAAAATGCAATGCGTGGCAGGTTCTTGTTGGAACCACATGTCCTCAACCTTAATATTTTTTATTTAGTGTGAAAATCAATCGTTAGTATGTGCAACGCTCACTGTTGACTGTTGCTGTCCACGTTTCGTTGTTTAAAAAAGAAGGCTTACAAATATGACTTTTAAATTCACACTTACTGTAAAATATCCTAGACCAATACCTCATAGTCCGGAATTACCTGTGCCTAAACTTCCACAAAACATGCCACTAAGCCATGATTAAAGTGCTGATGACGAAGTAAACGAAGAAAGCTTAACGGGCGACAATACGGATTTGGATCCAACGTTTTACCCAGATTCGTCTTGTTGTGTGCCACATCTTCTAAGTCAAGAAGACCTCAACGACCTCGTCTGCGATTTAAAATTGTCTAAGAAGCAAGCCGAACTTCTAGGTTCCAGGTTAAAAGACTGGAATCTTCTTCAAAGTGGAACAAAAGTTGCTCTTTTTCGTAATATGAGAATTTCTTCTCTATGGAAGAAGGACTGGTGTTTTGTAATGACGTCCGTTTTGTTATGAAGAAGCTTGATCATGAATATAATACAGATGAGTGGCGGTTTTTTATCGACTCTTCCAAATTAAACTTGAAAGCGGTACTAGTCCACCATGGAAATAAGCTCGCCTCTGTTACTTTGTCTCATGCAAGTGATTTGAAAGAATCTTATGACAACATAAAGTTTCTTTTGGAAAAAAAATTGTGTATAACGACTTTATGTGGAATATTTGTGACGATTTGAAAATTGTTTCACTTTTGCTCGGCATGCAACTCGGTTACACAAAGTATTGTTGTTTCTTCTGTGAATGGGGCAGTTGGGATAGGAAAAATCATTAAAAAAAGAAAGAGTGGCCAAAACAAACTTCAGTGATACCAGGAAATAAGAATGTCATTGGTACACCACTTGTTGATCCTCAAAAAAATTATTTGCTCCCTTTGCACATTAAGCTTGGGTTGATGAAAAACTTTGTCAAAGGTATAAATAAAAGTAACAGTGGGTTTACATATGTGAGGAGTAAGTTACCTAAGATTAGTGATGCTAAAAGAAAGGAAAATATTTTTGCGGGACCCCATCATACAACTACTTCGAAAGGAAGGATTTGTTGAGGCGCTAAATAGAATTGAAAAAGCAGCATCGTTGTCATCTAAGGAGATTTGCGAAGCCGAAAAATCCGTAGGGATTGTTAACAGTCTACTGGTCTCATATAAGGCAATGGGTTGCAACACGAGCCTAAAAATACACTTTCTTGTCTCCTACTTAGACTTTTTCCCAAAAAACCTTGGAGTAGCCAGTGACGAATATGGTGAAAGATTTCACCTGGATATTCTAATCATGGAGAAAAGATATCAAGGCAAATGGAACTCTGCTATGCTGGCAGACTATTACTGGACGCCGAGGAGAGGTGTTTTTGATGCAAAGTATAGCTGAACATCATATATCAGCACATTTTCCAAGTAAATATATCATTTAACTACTTAATTACTACATTACACAATTTTTTATGGTTTATATACAAACTATAATATATACTTTCACAAAACTTCATTGCTTCGTTACTCTGAAACCCTGCCTGATAGAAAAAATTCTGAAGACAAATATGAAATAAGTGTAAAAAGTTGAAGTAAATCTGAAATTTTGTTGAGCAGAGTGTAATTCTTGGTCTTCAACCACATTATCATTTACAGCAAGTGTATTCTCTTCAAGTGTGTTGAACATATGTTACGATGATGTACACGGCCTATGTTATTCCTAACAGCTTATTCGGCTATAGTCTTCGCTCTAAACCTTTGGCTACTGTATAATGTAATCGCGTAAGTTTTAAATAAGTACGAATTTTCGCATTTAAAATAACGAAAGTTTATATAAACGGATGAGTAATACAAATGGGAATAAATGACCCTTGCGATCTGACGGCGAATTAAATAAAATTTAAAAGTCAGATCTCGGTCACGTAGACCCCACAATACAATGGCCGAACGATGATGTACAAATAAAGACATTCCGGCCGTGCGAAGTGCATTCGCACTCGAGACACCGCATGAGAGATCGCAATCGAAATTCCAAGGCCAACTAAAATACTGGGAGGTAGCGAAACGTAAAAGGAGAGGAAGCTGAAAAACGCCCGGTTTTGCCGGATAGTACCAAGGCGCGTGAGTATGTAACAGTTTCGTCGGCCGAAAAGCGCACGCCATAGGCAGACTGGTAATTTTGGACGCGACGACCGTAAAACGACGAACAAAAAAAAAGACGAGAGTGAACTAGCCGTGTCGCGTACTACATGCATGCAACGGGCTTGTTTGTCACTGACCTGGGCCAAACTTTGCCCGCGCTCTGGAGACCTGAATTTTGGAACGGTGATGATGCGGCGCGATGACCTGCCTCAACGTAGAAAGAGTGGAATATGCGTGGAAAATACTACTCGCTTTTGTCTGGTCATAATTATGCTGGCAGTTAAATGAGTTTTGGTTTATGCTCTGCTGACTGTGTGTTATGTTAAATATTTTATATGTAATCTTGTTATTTTTGCTTTGGTGTATTTTAGTACTATTCATATCGATTATATAACATGAAATAAGATTAATTTTAGTATCATAGAAAAAATGTAGGAAATTTTGTTACAATTGTAAATATTTATAGTCAAGATTGTAGTACATTCGGCATTATTGACTTTTGTTACGTAGTACGACACTGGTATGCTGATGACATTACAATAGTTGTTAGAGGACGGTTTCCAAAGGTTCCGGTGGAGCGTCTGCAAACCGCTTTAAATACGGTTGACAGATGGCGTAAACACGAGCGACTATCAGTTAATGCTTAAGAAACACATTCACAAGAAAAAGAACGCTAGAAAGGCTACAACCACTAGTGATTGGAAGTGAAAACATTCCAATTGAAATACTTTGGGGTATGGTTTTATCAAAGACATACATGAAACCCACATATCGAGGGTGTGGCGAAAAGAACCGCACTAAGAATGGTCAAGGAAGGAATGATTAGGCATAGGCCCCAATCTCCTGACGGTGATCAAACCTGGGATATGCCCCGGGATGATATGCTAAAAAAATTTAGCTTTGTGAAGGAATTCACCATAAAGCTAAGTAACAGGAGCGAGTGGATCATAAACACCATCTTGAACTTGAATAGAAATGCCATCAAATGGTTATACTGATGGCTCCAAAACGGCAGAAGGAACTGGAATAGGAATATATGGGCCTAGAACTACATATTTCGAAAGCTTGGGAAAATACCCAAGTATATTTCAGGCGGAAATACACGCTATTGGAAGATGTATTCAGTTCAATATGGATAGGAACTATCGGAAGCAGGAGATTATCATCATGTCTGATAGTCAAGCAGCCATCAAGGCGCTGAGCTCATATGAAATCAGCTCCAAGATGGTCTGGTAATGCCTAGGGAAACTAAATGAGCTAGGCAAAAGAAATAAAGTAACCCTCCTGTGGGTTCCGGGTCACACAGGAGTGGAAGGAAAAGAAAATAACGGATAACCTCGCAAAAAAAGAGCTGGAATGCTTTTTGTAGGGGCCTGAACCCTTTTGCGGGTTAAAGTAGCAGTACAATACTGAAGAAACTAAAAATAGAAATGGAGCAGAGAAAATCCAGTTACTGGAAAATCTCCAGGGAATGAGCAAAGTAAAATTCTTCTGGGAACTTATAACCAGAAGAGGTTTACAGAATGCATCAACCTGAGTAAGAACAATGTTCGCATATTAACAGTAATACTTTCAGGCCATTGTAGACTGAAAGGACACCTGAGTAAGCTTGGATTGGAAAAAGATCCTGAATGCAGATTTTGTGGGAAACAGGATGAAACACCCATCACCTCCTCTCAAACTGCGTAGGCACTGTGCAACTCGAGGCATTGCACCGGGAGCATGCGAAATCGAAGAGGGAGACTTACCTAGACTGGGGCCCTCTGACATCCTACACTTTCTAAAAGAAATCGGATTGTAAGGCCAGCTGTAAAGCAGCAAGAATAGGGGACACAATAGATCTTTAGGTCGCAGTGTAACACCACCTTCTATTTACATACAATACGATACATCAACCCCACATATCAGAACACAACCAATATAAAGGCCACACGCCTAGATAGGTGAAGTAGTGTGTGGAAGGAATTGGGGAATGTTTTGAGATTTTGTCCGGTGGCGGAATGATCTGTGCGGGTGTTTCACGAATTTATTTTATTTTAACTTTAACTATTACTATTAAACCACGTGGTTTGTTTTGGAAAAAAGAATTATCTTCCTGAACTAATATTTTTTTTTGCTTTGATATAGGAATTAGCATTGTCCTATTGTAATTTAGAATCAGCTGCAGTTTTTGATTTAAGCCAGGACCCTCTGTCCACGGTTTTTTTTTTCTGAAAAAATTTGTAATTCACTTTTTTTTCTTTTTCTTTGTAATAAATTCTTGATTGTTATTTACGTCATTGGGTAAAATTCTGTTCTTTTTTTATTTTTATTAAACCTTTTCAATTTTTGGGGTAATTAAGAATGTCAGATTTCTTTCACCCACAATTTACTTTTCGTGATTAGATTCAAGTTTTAATTCGCGAGGGTTGAGTTTAATTGTTCTTTTGCGCCCTTTAAAAAAATTTTCCGTTGAGCCAGCTAATTTAATTTTTCATTTTTAATACTCATTTTGTATTTTCAAATTCATTCAGTAGACAGGAGTACGGAGCTATAGTATGGTGTCCAAAGATGCGGCAGGTGGCGTCGGCCAAAACGCTAAGTGACGTATAAAGACTGGCGTGTCTGTGCGCCACGAGAGATCGACCTCCACCATACTGCAATGGAAGTAATTCTAAACCTACTACCGCCACCTATTTACATACAAGGAACTGCCAGGTCTACAGTACATAGACTTATGCACAGTTAAGTTCCGATCGCAGGGAACTCACTATCAAAAATAATTAGGTAAACTCAAGCACGCACTCCTTTTGCGGATTCCATGTGACGCCATGGTTCAAAAATTCAACCTAAGTAGAAAATATCAAGTTATTATACCAGATAAGAAAGACTGGGAGACGGGTGCTTCAGTAAGAACGGACTCAAACTTCTATACAGACGGTTCTAAAATCTACTATGGCGGGAATATACGCAAGAAGCCTAAGAAGGCGCTTTCGGTAAACTTTAGCAAAGACGCAGCGGTATTCTAAGCTGAGCTTGTTGCAATTCACCATTGTGTCTCAGAAATTGGAGGATTGATCGAGATAAATAAAAGCGTCGCTATCTTCTCTGACAGTCAGTCCACGCTTGAAGCAATTAGTTCCGTAAGTGTGGACTCTAAGCTGATTCGGACTGCGTAAGCGATAGATGAGGTGGACGCCCAAAGAGATTTAACATTGGCCTGGGTTCCAGGCCACTCGGGCGTGAGAAGAGGCCAGGTGGGGTTGATTCGACATTACCAAATCTCAAATTAAAAAAAAAAACCATCAATAAATGGATACATAATCAGTCCAGAGAGTGGCGATAAAAATCACCGGGACAGAGACAGACAAAAGAGTAGATTGATCTAAATGTTGGTCTGAATCCACTGTCAGAAACTTCAGATCCGGATCCGCTATCCGAAACCTCGTATCTAGTGCAATAATCACTAAGATTTGTTGAATACCAATGCAATGCAAAGTGGATGTGTACCTGCATATGTAGTACGCACAGTAATATGCGGTAATTGGATCCAGATCCGAGATCCGGATACAGTGGACCCGGATGATAGGATCCGAATATCCGGATAATTTCTTTTCCCGATTTTATTTTATCAGATACCAGAGCACTAATAAAAGCTCGCCGTAGTTACAGATAAGTCCCTCCAGTACTATATATGCCATTGTTCCATAGGAGCAGCAATATCAACATTGCATCCCTATTTAAAGATGTTTACAAGCCAACCCGGTATAGAGACAAGTACAATCTATAGCAATATTTACTATCGAAGTGTAGCACTAAGTTTGTAGTAGTAATTTTTACAATTTGTATGAAAAAATTAATGGACAAGCAGCTTTTTTTTCTACAACCTTGTGAGATAAACTACTAGTAGTTACTGTAGTAAAGGTTTACACCATTCTTTTTAACTTTTATATGATATTTATGCTCATCAAGGTATAGACCTTGATGGGCATAAATACACACGTGTTGCAGCATACCTATTTCTGTACCTTAGAGGTAAGGAATGGTATCTCCCTATTTAACAGTTTAGAAAAACGCTATTAAAGTTTTAAAACGAATCAATTTTGTTTTCTTATAATTATATGGAATAAAAACAGGAATGTAATTCGTTCATGTCGAATGTCATTTTATTGCAACTGTCAATACAATGTTGTACCTGACGGGAACATTTTACCATTTTAACAAAGTATGATACATTTTTTTCTAAACGTTGTATTAGGGAAAGTAATAATAATGTACATATGACTCTTTGTCACAATAAAATGTCAGAGGCTGGTGTGTTAAAAGAGGTCCTGTTTTTATTTAACAGAAAAATGGATCAATGTTTTATATTCTATCTATATTCTAAATTGTTAAAAGCTTGTCGCGGAAATGTTTTTTTTTAGAATTTGGACTAGAAAATTTTTTTATAACAAGTTGAAAAAAATGTTTCGCGTTCTTTTATACTTACAGGGTTTCCTTTTATACTATTTTTAGGAAACCTTCCGGGAGACCTTTGTGATCACTTTTGTATTGTATAAAAAAAATCAGCCTCATTTATTGGGATGCATTTTTTGAATCTTGAAGTATAAATGGCTTCTTTACTTTGGTACTTTAAGGGTAACGTGACCCCTTTCTTTTTTATCGATCATTAAATTGTGGATTAGATGGAAGTGTGGTAAAAGGTTTCGCTCAAAATACAATTAGTAGTTGCTCTGAGTTGGGTATTCATTGAACTCCATACCGCCTTAATTGGTTATAATCAGCAAAAGAACAAATGTTAAAATATTGAGTTAGCGTTTCTCTTTAATTTATGTTCAACATACCTTTATTTTTGTATTCGTAACTGTAAAATAAATCAAAATAAATTTATAACAGCCAATTTTACTTTATTTATGTATGTGCAGTTTACACGTATCCATGCAATTATTTCCGTTATTTACAATCTGTATAAGTTGAATAATTCGTATACGTTTTTGAATTACTGTAAGCAAGGAAAGAAATGTGCAATTTACGATTACACATAGCTAATTTAATATTCATATATTTCATATATATATTGAAATTCCAATCTGTTCTTGAATCGATTTTACGAAGGTCAACAATACTTAGACACTCGTATATTACATAAATACGTAAGTGTGCGTTTATAATGCTCTTCTACATCCCGCAACCACGGAATTTAGTACTTCCATATTTTCGCTTGTCCCTAACTCGAGGTCACATTATCATAATATGCATAATAATCCGGGAGATTTGCCATTAAGTTACAATAATACTTCCTTTTGCATTGCACTCTTTCACATCAGCCACTTTCTATTGTTCGTCTCCCTCTCGTAATGAAAATTAGTAGGATCTTCTATTAATTAAAGCTAACATCAGTATATTCCCTTTAGTTAATTAGCATTCTTTTGTGCTGGTTTGGTAAATTCAGATTTTATAATAAACTAATTAAATAAAATATATATGAGCGTCTATTATATCTTTTCGTTCTTTTCAGTTAATAATGAAACCGGTGTTGTTAGATGATTAAATAAAGGATTTAAAATAGTAAATGTTACACTTTTAAACAAGGTTGCAGTAACGGATTATGTTTTATATTGTTTAACAAGGTAGCTGTATCCCTCTTGCTTTTTATTACTCGACACATTTTACCTTATCTCCATAAAATTACTATCGTTATAATATATTATCACATTATATTATTATACTACAACGATAATAATAAATATAGATGAATATGCTAGAGCTGTTTAATTAGTAACTAAAAAGTAAAAGATCCAACGCTAAATTATACCACTGTAATGTAATACAGTGAAACCTCTCTTAATGGACTTCTGTGTGTTTCTCTCTGACGTTTAAAGTATAAGAAACCAATTTATTTGCATATTTTAATTTACAACCGTTTGGCAAGCCGCATAGATACTTTAATTTTCGTCATCAAGGCAAACATTTATCTCTTCTCAACACACACTTGCAAAATTTAATGTTTTCTTTTTTTATTTCCAAGCGATGAAAGTCTGAGCGAGCAAATTTCCGTTACCAAGAATATCTCAGCCTCTCACTGTTGAGAAATTGTACTATCTAGGTCTACTTACGTACTACCTAAAATATCTTCTTTTGAACATTCTTTTTTCATTTCACTTACTTTCTCGTTAACCAGTGGAGGTATAGTTGTACATCACGCAGGCAGACACCTGTTGGTTTACGGACGGTTCGAAAACCGGGTATAGGCACAGGATTATTTTGTCGCAGTCCAAGAGTCAAAAGATATTACAACCTTCAACAACACACAACGATCTTTCAGGCTGAAATCCATGCCACAGAGATGTGTGCGAGAGAGATTTTGGATAAAAACTACAAACACATCTTCAGCAACAGTCAGGCGACAGTAAAAGCACTAAAGGCTCATAAATGAAACTCTAAACTGATCTAGAGTTATAAAGATATCTTAAACATATTGGGGATGGCTAATAATCTATCCCAAATCTGTGTACCTGGGCACTTACTCATTCTCGTAGACGAGTAAGCAAACAGCCTTGTCAAAAAGGGTGCGGGGAAGCAATTGCAAGGATCAGAAGTTGCCATTGGCATTGCCACTACGGTAGCTAATCAGAAAATCAAATTCTGGGCAAATTAGAAAGTGCTACTATACTGGAACAACAGTCTTGGTTTGGTACGTGCGAAAGAGTGTATTTCATCTAGTTATGCCAGAACCAAGGAACTGCTAGAACTTGACCGTAAAAATGTCAAGGGGATTGTCTCCTGTTGCTGCAGGTCACTTCACACACACAGGTGCATTTATACCAGAATCGGGCTCTCTGATGAGATTGAATGCCGACTGTGTTTAGAAGACGAGGAAACAGTTGAGCATATTTTCTGCCATTGCCCGGCTGCTACCAGAATCAGCGAAAAGCCTGACACTTCGCTAGAGAACCTGAAAACAATCCTATTCAGCAAGAAACTGAGCTACCTTAAGGACCTAAACTTGTTGGATAATCTCTAAGATGACATCCGCTCTATAATAGATCCTAGTAGTCGCAGTAAACACGCTCTTACTAAACCAATCCAAGCAACCATAGTTGTATATCCTTAACGCCAGCGGAAAAATGCGGACCCATTGTTTTTACTTTTTCGGCACGGACAAGGCATGTTAAGTTAACTTCTAATTTAAAGTAATGCATTTCGAGAAGTAGTCATGCAAATTAAAATGTGCAGAATTTACATAATTAATATATGTGGAGTTTAATTCCAAGGTATTTAATCCTTGAAACAAATCCCTCAAAATAAGTTATGAATGGACTCAGCATTTCTAAAAATTTATTGAATATGTACTAATCAGATGCGACAAATTGGTATAGATTTATTGTACTTTTATCACCTCTACTCTCACTGAGAGAAATTTCACTGGATTTGAATTCGTATTCATTCAAGCAACCTTACTAGGAAAAACTAATTTTATGCTAAAATTTTTATTTCGACATGCCTTGGAGAAAACAAAACAAAGTACAAAAATTGTACTACCTTAAATGATAATAAATACAGTTTGTAGGCGTTTGTTTATTTTTGTTGTACTTATAATAAAATAAATGAAAATTATAAATAACAAAATAAAATAAGAATTCTAAATAACAAAATAAAATTAAATGGCCTAATAACGTGCCCAATACCCATTGACATCTATTACTTACTGTAGTAAATTTATTTCCAGGTAGGCACGTGCACATAGCTAAGATCAGGTAAAACCCTTTGTTAAATGGTATTGCTCTCATTTACATATACATACATTAATAACTATTTCCTTCCGTACCAAGTATACTCAGTATACTCTTAATGGAACTGAAAAAGCAGAATGGTTGTCTTTTGAGGAGATTTGCGAGGGCTTCTTGAGAAATCGTAAAGGCGAAAACTACATAGAGATTGTTACCAAACTACTGGTCTCATAATCCATGGATTGCAACATGAGTCTGAAGATACACTCTCTTGACTCTTACTTGGACTTTTTCCCAAAAAATCTTGGAGCAGTCATTGACGACTATGGCCAAAGATTTCATTAGGACATTCTGGTCATGGAGAAGAGATACCAAGGAAAATGGAGCTCTGCCATGTTGGCAGATTATTGCTAGACGTTGAAGACAGATGTTTCTGATGCAAAGTACAATCGAAAGTAATATATCAGCACATTTTCCATATAAATATATCACTTCGTACGTCATTTTTTTATGATTTATACACATATTATATTTACTTTCCCAAAATTTAATTACTTTATCTCTCTGGAACCCTGTCTGATAGAAAAAGTGTAAAAGGTAATACCAAGTTCACTCACTCTACCTCGTGAGACAAAATAAATCTGAAATTTTGTTGGCCAGTGATGATTGATAGTACTTCAAATTTAATATTTAAATGTCAAAGGCATTTATGAGTTCCATGTTCGCATATTTTTGTCCGGTATGAATCAACGCTTCAAGGTTAATTAGCTTAATATTGCATGGAAACGAGGATTGTCGTGTTGACTTCAAAACTTCAAAACGTTAAACCCAGTAAAGTTTTATATAACACATAGGTAATGCTACCTGTAGAATCAGGTAACAAGATAAAATTAGATTTCGAAAATCAACAAAATCTACGATGCTTTTAGATTTTATCGGCACATAATATACACCTATACGCATCAATTTACGTAACACGGGTACGATGGAAACGACGCTCAGTGCGACACAACGAATAACAATCGCCAGCGAATATAGAGCTATAAATTCGTCGCTACCGAGCTTAAATGCACACTACAAACACACACACATTCAAATGCGAACGTAGATACATAACGTAGCAATGATTCACTGTCATTTAGTCGTCGCAACCACCGCGAACAGCGCCCGCGTCGCCCAGTTTTACGATTTACATGGGAAAACGAGCGCGTGGCAGCGGTTTATAAAATCATCTGACACATTACGGCTCTATAATAACATAAAATGGTAATTAACTTGTTGTTATGATGTACCGCGCAAACCGGCCAGTGTCCGAACGAACGAACGGAATTGTCTCCTCTTCTCTAGTATTGCTTTTATGTATTTTGTATACAGCGGCGGCGGAAACTCTGCGACAAAAATTGGTAAAATTGTGTAAATATTGTGACTTGTTAGTTCGTGAGTCTCGTTCATACGTATTGAGTTTTCTTTTTGTGCTTCTTGCTAACCCGCCTCTCCACTTCAATTTGTTTACTTTACGATGTTGAAGTATGGTATACATTTCAACCTGTTCATTATTTAAATAAGAAATGATATTTGCATCTATGCAGTGTAGAGGTGCTGAATGATTCCAGAGAGTAAATATAAATAAATTCTTGAAAAGCACTGTTATAGATGCATACAGGTGTGTATAAATTGGTGAAACAATTTATTATATATCGTATTAGTTTTTATGTATTCGTTAATCGAAAATCTTAATATTCTAATGTTGTACTTTACTTTTTGTATTCGCAGGACCGACTGACTTGTAGAACACTGAAAAAAGTGGAGAATATTACCTCAAAAAATGGGAATAATTGTGACTGATTCCTTCCTGATATTGTGTTCCTGTTATCTTTAGATGTTATTTCCTTATTTACTAACATTCCTTTGCCACTCGTTGTAGATATTATAGAAGAAAAGTGAAGTTTGTATCTGAACACCCGTACACTTCTCACAGGAAAAATCGGGACACCAGCAATCCAGAATTTTAAAATTTCCTGATTGTAAATGCAACTTTCGGAGGACGTATTCACTTATCATAGCCATAAATCACTTAATTATGTATATTACTGCGATCAAAGGTAACGACTAGAAATTTAAACAGAAAAATAATTATATAGAGAGAAAAAGGTTTATGTATAGCATAAACAAACCGAAATTTTGGTGGCGGGATTTCCTTTAGAAATACCAATGAAAAAATAATACATAACAACAAAAAAAACTCTTGAATAGACGGCTTCATTTAGAAATATATACATGTGTTTAACTTGTTTGTTGTTATAAAGAGATAATTCTTTTTTAAGAAAACACGTGGTGATGGGATTTTATTATTTAAAATTATGTTACTCGTTAGTGCTGCTTTGATTTGATTAGTTACTTACTTGGATTTATGCTCGCGAGTATTAGTTTAGCAATAGATAATATGTCAGTCAGTCTCCTCAGTTTTGGGATAATGTGATTTTCACAGATTTATTGACTACTATTGACACTATTATTGATGTATTAATTACTGTTGTTGTTTAATATTCTTAAATATTGTATTACTAAAAGGTTTTCTTCTATCTAGAAAAAATTACCAAAACCAGGTTTAAGATTATTTATAAAATTCTTAAATAAAGAAATTAAATTCGCAAAGAAGTTATTGGATGAACCCTCCGTTTATTGTATTTTCAGGGAATATATCTTAGCTATCGCCTGTGTAATCTGACGTCCTTGATCTATTTTCTTCAAATATGGCCAACACTGAGTCTTTTTACAAACTGTCTTTATGTAGCACAGGTTTATTAACAATTATTTAAATATTATTGGATTTATAATACATAACAAACATTGTAAGAAATCATATTGTTCGTCAATCTCAGTTAGTGCTAAAATATTTATTGTTGAATTTGATACATTTAATACTTTTTCGTTGCTACTGCCCGAAGCTGTGTTACAGACCTAAAGTGTTAGCTATATTTCAATAAAATAGAACGACATTGGATTACACAGGCGATAGTTAAGATATATTTCTTGAAAATACAATAAACAGAGGGTTAATAAAATAAATAATTTCGTTGTGAAATTAATTGCTTTAAAAATTTTGTAAATAATCTTAAACTGTTTTTGGTAATTTTTTTAATACATAGAAAAATATTTTGTGGAAATACAATATTTAAGAATACTAAACAATAACATATAACAATAATGAATACATTAATAATGGTGTAATTAATCAATGTGAAAATCACATTGTTCAAAAACTCTGGAGGCTGATTGACATATTGTCTATTGCTAAAGTATTACTTGCGGGCATAAATCAAACTAAGAAACTAATACCATAGTAATAAGTAATATAATTTTAAAATCGATCGCCATATGTTTTCTTAAAAAAAGAATTATCTCTACATAACGTCAAACAAGTTAAATACATACATGTGTATTTCTACATGGTGCCGTCTACTCAAGAGGCCTTTTAGTTATGTATTTTTTTTTTGCATTAATATTTCCGTATTGGGTATTTCCAAGGAAACATCGCCACCGAAATTCCAATGTGTTTATTTAATGTATAAACCTTTTTCTCTATATATATTTATATTTCTGTTTAAATTTTTAGTCTTTACCTTTGATCACAATAATACACACAAAAAAAAGTGATTTATGGCTTTCTTATCTGAAAGCTGCATTTACACCCAAGAAATTTTAAAATTCACGATTGCTGGTGTCCTGATTTTTCCTGTGAGAAGTGTACATATGGAGGAGAATACAAGGACATCTTTCTCAAAATATTCAAATTTCCTTTTGACTCGGTAGTCTTTTCTTATAATAATAATAATACGTATATTTGTCCAACAGAACATGCCAATAACAGGACAAAATAATATAATAAGTACAATATACAGTGCTATAATAACTATCAACTAAACTTAAATTATTTTAGTAAATGTAAAAAAATACGAATTGTTCAAAAACATTAAATAAACAAATTCTGAGACAGTCTATTGCCGTTAATGGCCATGTGTGTAAGTGGTGCTCGCCTGAGTATATTGAACCTTGCAAAAGGTATCTTAACGACATCAAAGCAACGAGTATTATGCGTAGGTAAGACAAAATTAATCTGCGAAAGCACAGCAGGGCAATCAACATCATTACAAATCAACCGTTCCAAAAAACTAACACTAGTACTTGTACTTCTGCTCTCCAAAGAAAAGAAACTATGTCTGTTAAGCAGATCAGTACAATCCACTCCACGTGATGGATAAACACGATCAATTTTAAATGATAAATATTTCAGGATTCTCTTTTGGATTTTTTCAATTGTCAATTTCTGAACGGTATAGTGTGGATACCAGACCAGAGAAGCGTATTCAAGCTTAGGTCTAACAATAGAGTTAAATAAAGTTTTTAAAATAGTAGGCTCAGTAAACAATCTGCAGGCACGAATCAAAAATCCCTCACTTTTGGAAGCAGAATTTACAATTTCATTAATATGATTGTTAAATCAAAAAGAACCCCTAGATTCTTGTAAGTGGAATGCCGAGGAATTGGTAGCCCATTAATACGGTAGGGATACGTTATAAACGTATTACTTGTCACATAAGACACTATGGCGCATTTGTCAACATTAAGGTACAATTGATTTTGATTACACCACTGATATATGATGTTTAACTTGTTTTGAAGTAGAACACAGTCAGATACAGATGAAACCCTGGTATAAAGTCATCAACATAAGCAGCGAAATTACCGTCAATTGAAGTTAATAAATCATTTATGTAAATGTTGAATAAATCGTAATATATATATAATCGTATAATACGTATCGTAACTTGAGGCGTAAAGCCATAGTTTGATAATTTTGCAATCAATAAAGCATGGTTAATAGTGTCGAACGCTTTTGTAAAATCCGTATAAAGAACATCGACCTGTTGACGATTATCCAGGGCTTCACAAACAAACTGTGCCACTTCTATTAATTTAGTTGTGGTTGATCTTCCAGATATGAATCCGTGTTGGTGTATTGACAAATATGGTTTGATCATCTGATTGTATAAAACACATTCAAAAATTTTTACAAAGCTCAATAAAATATTAACTGGCCTATAAGATTTGTCTCCCTTCTTAAAAACAGGGGTCACTCTTATGAAGATGCTGTGTGCAAACAAACTTTTGACACTCCTGTGGGGTCCACTTTAGGTCCTATTGTTGCTAGGATGGTCATATAGCATCTTTTAGATCATTCTACATCTAAATTACCATTCAGATTATCTTGTATTTATGTATATGATATAATTGCATTTCTACCAGCTGACCACATTGAATCTGTTAGGTAGATTTTTAACTCTTTTAAACCACATCTTTAGTTCACAGTTGAATGTGAAACTGATTCGGCGGTTCTATTTCTTGACATTAACACGGTTGCAAATTCGAACCAAGACGTTTCAGTTGATTGGTATCAAAAACGATCGTTCTCGATAGAAGATACATATATTAGTTAATTCTACAACCACCCCATCAACCAGAAAATCAATACTATAAAGGCGATGAAAGATAGAGTCGTTAAGATCTCCGATCAGCAATTCCATAAAAAGAATTTCAATCTTCTATTTGACATCATCTAATTGGTACTCCGTTAGGTTATTGTCAACTATTCAGAATCCACTTTTTGGCTAGTCACCACCCTGGTGAACAACAAGAAGTTATATCGTAAACTACTATATGCAGGAGACTTATCTGGTAAGCTCGCTTCAATTTATTCAAGATTTCCAATAATTCAAAATGAGTCCAATATCCTTTATAAAATTTCTTGTTAAAATTGTACCTAATAAATGTATGTATAACATAACTTGTGGTTAGTCCATCATTAGTACTTAACTTACGTGATTTATCGTCACTGCAACGGTGGATTTGCTTTAGTGTTTTCTCATCCTTTTTAATTTATGTTACTCCTACTGTAAGTAACTTTTAAATTTTTACTTACTTGTTTTACGAATTGTCCATTACAGTTGCTATCTACTAAAGATGAAATAAATTTATTTCGAAAACTATAGACAGAAGCAAATAAAATGCGTTCTCAACTTTCTGGTTTGGCATCTTTCCCCAATATTGTGACATCCACTTTTAATATCGACCTGCCCCTCAATTCAGGAGCTAGATTTTACCATTTTCCTTCTTTTTGAATTAGGAGCAATCCTCTAGAACGCTTTGCGTGTATAAACAATAAGAAAGAACTTCACCAATATTAGCAAACTTTCTAATGGCAGTGTATGTATATCTCTATGCTACTCCTTGACAACATAATATCTCCGTGTCTTGTTTACCGACACTACTATTCCATACACCGTGTACTTATCTCCGCATTCATACTTCATAGCCATATACAACACAAACATGCAAACGCATGCATATACGAACTTCTCTACATATGTATAGTACGAGTACATAGGTATCTATCCGCGTTCTCGGTATATTGATGCTTGTATGTGTTTCTTGAGACGTTTATGGGAGCGCATCGATAAATCGGCCTGTTCCTCACTGAAAAGGTAAGTGTCGCTAAATGTGCAAATGATTTCTCGAAGCCAATAAATATTTGTAACACTAAATTCAATTGTACTTATAAACATACAAATGCTGTAAGTACTCAGGAAATGTTATACACGCTAAAAATTATTTGGTAAAATTCCTGTACGACTTTGGGGCAATTTTGTGCCTCTAAAACCGTACTTTTACTTTTAGAAGTTCTCATATAGCCTAAAATTGTTGTATATTAACCAAAGTGTCCAAAATTAAAGATCTGGGTGTCATGCTGGATACTAAATTGGCATATTGTGACCACGTGCAATATATCGTTAGTAAATGTACCAAACTACTTGGTTTTATTATAAGAATATCCAGAAAAGGAAGACGCTTTGCGTGCCTCAGATCTCTTTATTTTGCATATATTATTACCAAAATTTTCGGCACCGAAAGTGACGGTCGAGTACCGTGAAAAATCGCGAGGCAAGAACTCAAAATAAAAACAGAAAAGGTGATGCACTTCCGCTTTACAAACCTTCGAATAAGTGGATTGATATTCGGCAATCATGCAGGGTGCCAGCCGGCTCGTCGGCGAGGGAGTGGGTTGATAGAAACACAAACCTAAGATGGATAATAAAATTTCGGCGCCACCTGCTTAGGTTACTTACCCTGTCATGCCCTCAAGATAAGCAGGAATCCAAGGTGATAAATATAATCGGGGGTAAAGCGGGTTGCAAATATTTACACACAAAGAAGTAAAAGAATAAGTTTACAGACAAAGCAAATATAATTTTAATGCAAAATCTTGACATATAAATAAAAAATAAAGGTTATTGCCAGATTGACAAATAAAAAGAAATAAAACTCAAAAAGAGCAATGTTGTTGTCGATTTGACATTAAATACGGTAAAAAAAATTAAAAATGACAGATTGTCCTAAGATAGGACACAAATGCCGAACGCTATGGCCAACGCGAACCGCTCACATGGATTTGTACAAGCAAAATTTCTTAAATTATAAACTGATTGAAATGTTTCGGTTACAAAAACCAAAAATAAAATTAAATATTTAAATGGTGAAAAGGTGAATAAACAGCCTGTATATGCCAGGCCGATATTCAATCGGATGGAGTTTGACAAGTAAATAAAAAAAGTAAATAAATATCCGAATTGAAGTTAAACTATTTTACAAAATTAACGTTAGGTAGCACCCTCCGATTCTAGGCACAACATATAAAATTTACTTTAATACGTTAAATACAAAAAAAAACTAAATGACGGGGGTGGTTTCCTATTATATTCGCGGAAAGGTTACAAATAAAAAAAGGAAAGAGAACGTGCACTTAGCTTTTCCCCTCTATCAGCTGTTAGTGGGGCGTAGAGACCCTCTCCTATTCGGACAGACAGATCGTAGCCTCTGGGCTGACTCGGCATTAACCGAAAACCCGGTGGTCCGGGTAAATTCAAGGAATGTAGGGTCCTCCGTAGGACTTAAAAAGTCGTAGAAGTCCTCAGCCGCACGTGGGTGTTCAAATTCTCACATAAAACGAAGGTAAAATTCCAGAATTCAAAATAAGGGGTGTTATAAAGACCTCGTTAAATAACGAGGTTTTACAACGAAGAGAAGAAAGACACAGATATGGCGTTGCAGACGCGTGGGTTCTCAAATTATATCTCGATTTATCGAACACATCAGCCGTGATAATCCCGAAGTTTCCACTTCAAACACAAACAAAGATACGGCCAATGATTATTTCAAGCAATCTTCCAAATAAATCCACAGATGTGTGAAAATATCCAAAATTTCCAAAAATAGGAAGATGTACTCGTAAGAACACGTCTATTCAACAACCACCAAGATGAAGCAGGGACAGGAAGCCGGAAGGGAGAATACGTCACACAAGCAATCAGAAGACAGATAAATAAAATAAGAAAACGGACATAGAGGTGCCCTCTAACGTCGAAAAGATGTAAACACAGAAAACACAGATCTAAATAGACGATCAATCCAACAAGTCGAACACATCTATCGCTGCGTGGAAATCGATACTACCGGCATGTGCAAAACGAACAGATCTTAACCTACGTAGAAATGAAACGTCAACTGTCAAAACATAGGAATTGAAGGAATTTACTAAAATTGAAAGAAATTAAACGAAAATCTAAGACCGTATTAAGTATAAGGAACTATTTGTAAGTAAATGAGACTAAAAGATACAAGAAAACACAATTTGAAAGCCAAAACTTAGACGATAAAGTTGACGTTGTGAAAATACAAGACGTAGGAGCATCTCTGAAGGTAGAGTACGGAAATAGAAGAAAATAAGGTTACAAAAGCTTATCGAAAAGACTAGCGGAGAACTAATTCGAAGTAAGCGAAGCAAAAAGAACCGTAACAATACAAGTGTCCCATATTGTTATGTTCAAATTTTGGGAGTGTAGAGTAGACTTCATTTCAAGTGACAAAAACGCAAAACTTGTATATCCATTTTTATTTGTTTTAAAGTTACAGATCCATGAATGTGATTATCAGATCATGAAAAAAAATCACATTCATAGATCTGTAACTTTGAAACAAATAAAAATAGATATACATGTTTTGCGTTTTTGTTACTTTAAGTGAAGCCTACTTTACACTCCCAAAATTTGAACATAACGATACGGGACACTTTGTATAAACTCGATTATATCTTATGCGTCTGTTGTGTAGAGTCCGCAGTATATCGTCTGTATTAGCATGCTTGAGTCCGTCCAGCGAAAATTTATTAGATTTCTATGTCATAAGTCAGGCCAATTTTTTGATAATCACTTCATCGCACGTAAGCACTTTGGCATTCTGCCATTGAGTAAGCGCAGGTTACTGTCGGATTTAGTATTACTGCGCAAACTACTTAACAACAATATTGACTGCCCTAACTTGGTTTCCTTGATTTCCTTTCGTATTCCTCTTCGTCATATCCGTAACGTTGTTTTATTTCATTTGCCTTTGTGTCATATCAATTCCTTTCAGAAGTCTCCTATTAACAGACACATGCGCAGCTTATTTTATCAACTTTAGTAAAATTAGAATAGATTAGGATTGGGGTGGCCTATCGACCTGTTTCACCGCGACCTTTTCAGATCTATTTGTGATCCCCTTTTTTCCTAGAGGACGCTCTCTAATTTTGCCCTCTTAATTAGGCCTATCATCTATGAGAACGTCTTCTTTATGTAGCTACTAGCTGTGCGGTTCTCCTCCCCCATTACTAGAAACCTTGTCCTCGCCAGGCCTTCACATTGGCACAGCACATGAACTGGTGTTTCTTCCTCCTCTTGGCAGTATCTGCAGGTTGCATCATCTGCCAGGCCTATGTTGTACATATGCCTATTCAGTCTACAGTGACCAGTCAGCAGACCTACAATCGTTTTGATAGTCTTCCTGTCTTTATTCAGTAGATCTCTCGTGAATTCAGGCCTCTGCTCCTTTAGGAACTCTTTTGCCTGCCTTTGTCCCGGTGATTTTTGCCACCACTCTCTGGACTGATTATGTATCCATTCATTGATGGATTTTTTAATTTGCGATTTGGTAGTGCCGAAAGAGGGGTCGGCTCCAACGAATGGCCTTGACGAGGCCTTTAGTAAAATTAGCTATAATAGTATTTTCCCCATAACCTGCTTCAATGTTACTTTATACATGATGTTAATTACTTGTTGATAGAGTGTACTTGTGTAGTCATTTTTCTTCTTTTGTTTTCTATGTGTACATAGGCTATAACTTTTCTGGGTTCGTCCCATTATTGTCGAAAGAAAATAAATAAATAAACATGGATTGATACCAGCGATGCATAAACCAGAAATAGTTCTGTTGACTGGACGTGGATTTTCCCTAAAGATCCTAAAATTACTAACAACCACTACGTCAATAACAGTGAAATACTATAAATTATAAAATTCGCTTACACGATTTTTATGAATAATAAGACAGCACAAGTAGTTATTTTTTAAGTAGGTTAATGTCAAATGCTGGAGGACTACCTTCTAGAGATGCCATCAATGCCATCTTACTCTACGGAAGCACAATTTGCGGAGATATTGAATAAGGAGATGCGCAGAAAGAAAAGGATCCCGTCCGTTGTTTTACTAATAGCAGAGACAACGCTGATTGGTTTGATGCCGAAGGAGAAAAAAATTCGTTACTGTAGAAGAGCAGAGTACGGAAAAAGGAAGGCATAAGCTAAAATGTAGAAGTATTCCTGACAATGTGTAGAATGTCCATGCTGCTGGCTTTGTAACAGCCTGACAAACGTCTGCATGTGGTGATACTTCAGAGAATTTATATTACAATTTCTTTTAGTAAAATACGAAATGAATATGATTGACGCTTTTGATTTGATTATTCGCGAGTTGTTTCCAATAACACCTACAACTTATTGTGGCGTTTAGTCTTTAGACATTTGTGGTTTAGAAAACCCTATTCGTCGTCTATAATATTTAACAAGGTATATAGTTGCTACAACTATAGCTACAACGTAATTAAAAGCATTTCAACGAACCAGTGCTAAGTCAAACGACACGAACGACTGAAACGTCATTCTATTATTTTTAACTTTAACGAATTAATGTCTACGTGTAGGGTTCTCCTACACTATCCACGTATAAAGCATACGCGTGAATGTTTACTTCCATTCACGTCCGCATAACACGTTATCGTGTTGGCTAAATACGACTGACAGCAGTTATTCTACCACCACGCCACGCCATTGCGAAATTCCGCTAGATGAAAACGACATTTTTGACGGCCGATTGTGTCGCCTCTTTAACTTAATTTCGCTCATCTCACCCTACCGTATCTCCGCCACTTTGTACAACACTATGGAGCCGTGAAGCTGCGGTTGTCTTTCCGAACAGCGGGATTTGTAAAATTGTCGACGTCCATAAGGCTTGAAAATTGTCGCTGTCCAGAATATCCAACTGACTACTGAATCCGTACGTCGTCGCACGTTTGCTTTTTATTGTGTGTGTGTGTATAACGTCAGTACGTTCCATTTCGCGTCGTCAAACTAACGAAATTAAATGATACATGCCGGATGTAAAATTTCATTCTATTCATGTGATTCTAAGCTTGGGCATTTCATTATTGTGTAATAATATGTGGTAAGCTGAATCTACATATTCAGTTTATAAGTAAATTCAAATGCCTATTCACTTCTCATGGTTTTTTGTAGGTGCCGTCAGAAATTGAGTTACTCAAAGCATATAAGGTATAGCCTCTTAACCTATCGTATTCGATTACTCATTACTTCATTCAATAATCAAATCATACTAGACATTCTAATACATTATATTGATTTTTACAGGTCTCTACATTTGGTGAGGTAACCTTCTGTGTTGTATATTTTTATTGTATATTTATTCTCCAGTTTTGATTCCAATTTTCTATAAGTATTATTTCAGATATGTTCTATTACTATCACTAGTGTTGCATCCCTTTGCCCTAAGGGTTGGGAGTTTAAGCTACTCGCTTGTTTAACTTAATTATATATAACTGGCTTGTTTAACTAAAAAGGTACATACTGTGGGGCTGCAGTTGAGGGTTGTTAATTATTAAAACACCACTCTTCAGAGATCACAACCTGAATGCCAATGCCTCGTCGCCAACGCCCTCGCGAGCGCGATGCTCGCAAATCGCTGACGAGGTTCCGGTAATCCGATTGTCATCTCTGAGCACATCTTTATCTTTTTCTTAAACCTAACTTATTTCTACGTAGTGGAACTTTCCATAGCATTATCCCCTCTTCCAAAAAATATGTTACGGGGTTCTCAAGCTTAAGGTCTTCTTGGAACGAAATAATTTAGTTCGACACACAAAGTTTTGGATGACACTGTATATTTGACAAAACAAATAAAATTCAAGATAATAAAAATACAATGAATTACAATAAAAGTTAAATCTTAACATAGGTTACGATGATAATATATTGATGTTCGGTCTTAACCTCTATACTTAAGTAATAAATTAAACTATTAATTATGATATAATTCCGAAATATAGATGTGAGTCTTAATGTCTAGGTTAATAATGTTGGCCGAAAGGTTTGTGTCATGTGATAGGATTTTAAAAATAATAAAATAAAATAATGAAATATTAATTCGGTGCAAGAAAAGAAAACAATACAACTAAAATATACGACTTATCTGGTAAATTTCTAGGAATGTCGGTGTATTGCGTTCGGGAGGGTGGTTTGATCGCGTTACGCTGATATCAAGGCGTGGTCCCCTTTCGAATTCAACGATCTGGATACCGTCTCCCAAATTAAGTACTTCGCTCACCCTCGAGGTTCAACTCAAAGCCAAAATAAAGCAGTAGTAGATAGCAGTAGTGTAGTAGTAGTAGGTGCTAAGATAGGATCGGATTACTATACTGATAAACTTAACAAGAGAAGTCCGCTTACCAGTGACCTAAGATGACGCCATTAACAAAAGGAATGCCGGCTTGACGCTGTTGTTGTAAAACCCTTTTCAGGAATATCGATGCAATGGACACAGAACTCCTGGCTGCCCCAGGTAAACGGAAAAAATAATGCACTCGATATTAGAGGTGTCTCACGCGACAAAATCCCACAACCTGGTAACTAATTAAAATTTGCACGGAGCAACTTGAACAGCGCGTCTAAGATGGTGTGTGTCGCCTGTGCGTCTCCCTTGCTTAGCGAGAGGGCGGAAATAGGAAAATACAACGTGAATCAAATAAGTTACTGACAAACTTAATAATGCGGAATAATTTGCACAAAAGAAAAGGTTTTAATTAATGAAACTTGAACTAATAATTGCAGATTGGAAAGCAAATTTAACTAACAATGAATTACTAATTAATTTGGAAAGAAATAACGAAAATGAGACATTAATTTTTTGCTATCACGGGTAAGATGCGTTGTGACGAGCAAGGAGTTCGAAACTTCACTGCTAGATGGCGCTGCAGGGTCTAATTCTTAAATTAATGAAATAAAAATCTTTAAATAAAATCTATAAACGAAGCGATCGCAATCCACCGGCAACAAACGGCTCCATATTTGAGCCTTAATTTTCCGGTACAGCCACCAAAGTTCCGCTATTTGGTTATATCTAACTTAACCACTTATTTATCCACTAAATTCCCTACTCAATCAACAGTAGCATTCACTTATTTTCTACTACACTAAAAAAGAGAAAGTTCATCTAAAATTTTAGCATTAATTAAAAATTTTGAAATATAGAACAAACTTAATACATCTGATTTAGATTGTGTTTTAAAGAACTAAAGGTTTTAAAAATTATCGAAATATTTGAATGATTTAAAAATATATGAATAAAAACTAACAATTAACATCAAACAAAGTAGGTAGTAACGTTCTTCATGGTTAGAGCGGTCAGACGTATCTACTTACACGCACCGCACTCGCCTTGCGCTATGCAGAACGTTCAACCATAGCATATCTTTCAAGGCAATAAAATCACTCCCTCCGATTCGTGAGTCTAGTATCTAGCATCAGTGTTAGTCGAATCTTGATTGTAATGCAATACAATGTCGGGCGTAGAGAATCCCAGAAAACGACCACTGTTTCATAATTTAGAAGAGTATATTCGGTGAATTCCAGGATTTAAATTATGGTGGTGCCAAAATAGTTTGTGCGATAAACAGTTATTATGCTGGCACAAATCGGACTACACATTGGTGGTGGTACATCTGATCTGCTATCTACCTATAAAGATTATTTTAATTACGCGTGTGTTACATCCGCAGATGTTGAACGATCTTTTAGTGAGGTTTTTTAGTGAGAAAAAATTTGGAACACTTAATGCTACAAACTTTTCAGCAATCCTATATCATTTCTGCTACTGAAATAAGCTGAGGAGCTTATATATAATATTTATAATTAAATAAATAATTTTGCTCTTTCCCGACACTGTATTATATACTTGTGTTAAACGTCAATGTCACATATATGAAACCTAGTACTGACCTGGCGCGCAAACGAATGTTAACCACTCTATTGATGATGTTCCCCAAGAGTCACCTCTTCCCTCTTAGATATTTCTTTCCATAGCGTTGACGTACTGCTGTGTACTGACTGAATTTGAAAATGCAAAATGAATTTTAAAAAATGTAAAAGACAATTAAATTAGCTAGCTCAACGGAAAAAAATTAAAAGAGCGCAAAAGAACAATTAACCTCAGAGTTACCCTCGCGAATTAAATCTTGAATCTAATCACGAAAAGTAAAATTATGAGTGAAATAAATCTGACTTTCTCAAATACCCAAAAAATTAAAAGGTTTAATTGAAAATAAAAGAATAGAATTTTTTAACCCAAAAATGCTAAGTAACAAACAAATTTATTCAAAAATAGTTAATTACAATTTGTGCAGAAAAAAAAACCGCGTACTGAGGGTTCTGGCCTAAATTTAAAAACTGCACTTGATTCTAAATTACACTAGGACAATGCTATATCCTATACAAAGCAAAAGTTTAGTTTGTTCAGGAAGATAATCCTAATTCTACCAATACAATCCACGTGGTTTCAACAAAATAAAATAAATTCGTCGACAAACACACGAAATTATACAAAAATGAAAACTAAATGCAAGAACAATGCTTCTATTCACCCAACCGAGGTGATTGATAATTGAAAACGAAACAGCAACATAGAAAAACGGAAAAATTAAACTCTTTAAACTTATAATGAGAAAATTACAACTGAAAACATATCTTCCCGAACAAAAATAATAAATGATCTTATATCTATAATGTGCACATATCAATATAATAACAATTATTATAAAGTGAATTCCTTGATGGACAGAATAAAAGACAAATTATTCGAATTAAATTACGATATCAAAATGAAATACAAAATGGCAAACAATGAAACCCAAAAATACGTGTACTCACGGTAATAGTCGACCAAGGAACTGCCTGACAAAACTCCTACAATCGTATTTCTTACAACAATCATGCAAACGCACAATTTACCGACAAAATCTAGTAGAACAAACATTAAATAGAACTAGCAAATGCTAGACATCTTAAAGAAAAGAATTAATTTAAAAAAACTTAACACTAAATTAAATAAATTATACAATTAACTCTTTAACTAAAATTTATACAAACTAAACATTATTGTGGAAATTTCTCGATACAATGACTCAGCAAAACGGAAAAATCATGACAAATTACTAGGCAACTTAAAATACACTCGCGAAAAACCGGATGCTTTCCACAGCAGTACGTTACCCATCTTGATCCCATTTAGACAAAGTTTCTGGATAGGCATGTGTTTCTCGCCTTCTTCAGAGCTAAAAGCAGCCGGAAATAATATTCCTGGCGCATATCGACAGCTAGTACTGTGGCCGCAACACAATTTTCTTTCAGGTATACGCTGTAGACGTCTATATTATCCAGAAAATGAAATTGCTAAATTAGCATTGCTCCTCTCCATCCTACTCAGTTCAGATGAAGGAAATGGGCAGACTAATGGATATCTCCTCTCCTTCTTTCATTTTTAAAGGGATAGACGCTCAGCGTTGGGGGCGCAGAAGCATATGATAGGGCACCGGCATCGATACCCGCCGCCTCCACCAAATATCGCATTTCTTTGCCTACAGAGCTGGGGGTTTGAGCTACTCGCTTCTTTAACTTAATTATATATGTATATGAATACTAAAAAAGTACTTACCGTGAGGTTGCAGTTGAGGGTCGTTAATTATTAAAACACCATTTTATACTATCACACTAAATTTATTGATATCACTACTCTCTTCAGAGACCACAACTTGACTGCCAATACCTCGTCGTCAATCCCTTCGCGAGTGCAATGCTCGCAAATCGCTGACGAGGTTCCGGTAACCCGATTGTCATCTCTGAACACATCTTTATCTTTTTCTTAAGTTAAATATAGTTTTTTTAGGTAATAGCTTTTTCCTAGAATATATCACGGTTCTGAATTATAGGTTCAACCAAAATTTAATAATCGATTGATTGTCGTACGGCAGAAAATTGAAATTTGATATTTTTTCATAATGTCCAGTCAGCGAATCATATACAATTGAAATTCATTACGTTGTTTTCTAGGCTTTTAATCCACTGACTATTATAGGATCATGCAGACAATTACCATCTGTCGAAACTAGTAGCTGAAATAATATGATCCTATAGTATATCAATAAAAGGAATTAGAAAGTACTCATTCCAATTTATTTTATTTATTACATATTCACCTAATTATGGACAACCAAACATACTTATAAATTCCAGTTCCAGTCCTGTTTTCGGTGTTTGATCCATTTGTAAACTAGGTCAAATCACTCTTACTCCGGTGGCCTTATTCTCATTCTCAAAATATTGCCTTCCACACCATGAACAACACTATTCTAATCCCGCATAGATAACTCCCTCTGTGTACCTTGCATTCTTAGATACTACACCCTTGCTGCTTCCATTTTAAAATATGTAAATTGCCATTTTGTGAGTGTAAAAATAAATACACAGATACACAGATACACTGTATTTAGAAGTAGCATATCCCCAAATAAAGGGGTATTAAAAATAAAAAGCAAGCAAAAATAAATGTTAGCACAAACAGAGGATATTTTTATCTGAAAAATCAGGTAAAAATAACCAGATAATAGTTTTCATTGTTATCACTATCATTGTTTAGTTGTAGGTACGTTTACTGTCTTGTGTTAACGTATTCCATTAAATTTTTCTTAGTGTACAGTGCAAAAAATGATTCTATGATAAATAAAAACTACATTGATTTGCATCGATACAGAAATACAACAATTAACTAACAACTACTGGCACACGACAGATTTTAATTGCTTATCTAGTGCCTCCTGTAGATTACATACCCACATAGGGAGAATGGTGCTGTTAACCTTCAATATTTCTAATTTTACAGCTGCATAAAGTATCATTGTCACAATCATCCAACCATAACCAAAAAAAGAACTGTAATTGCGACATATTGCATATTGGAAGGAACCCGACGTACATGCGTTACACACACACATACACAAACGAAGGCACGAACGGCCTATCAGGGCATATGATATGTCGAATTGTTGGTTTCTAAAATGGCCCACCGTGTTAGATGAAAGCAAATGCATGCACACACAATAATTACATCTGCTATAATGAAACTTGGCCATTATATGTGTACATGGTGTATAGAATTGACATCTGCGAAGCAGGTGCATTTGGCAAGGTCGAATCATTTTATTCTAAATTCGTCTGCTGTATATACGAACACATTTGGCACTACTTGGCTTTGTATGTTCTATACGATGAAAATTGCCTTAAGGAAATGTATTTAAGCAGTGACGTAATAATAGAGCGTATTATTGGCCAATTTTCTGGGTGGGACAACAAAAAGTCGTTACCAACATCAATTACATTATTTCTTTGAGAGGCGCAATTATATCTTTAAACAGTATTGATTTTGTACCACCGTACCTGTGGTATAGAAAAAATATTAAGATAAGTTACTCACTTTTTTTACAACAAGCACTTGATGATGAACTGAATTAATTTAGAATGTATGATGTCAACAAATTCTCAAAATCTTCTTCAATCTCCAGTCTTCAGAATAACTATCTAATGTTAAGAATATTGCTAGATTGCGTAACGTATACTGTCCATTGAACATTTTTCAATCCGGATTTCAATTGTTTTGAAAAGAGAGATATTCAGATGTCATGTAGGAGATATTTTTAATCATGGCTAAGATTATTAGGATGTTTATCGATTTCATTCGATTCTAAGATTTATAGTAATGAAAATTGCGAGATAGGATTTGAATAGAGTTGATTTAGATTAGTGGCCAGTTTCCTGTCGATCCTCAACAAATATTGAGCCTATTACATGTAACACAGTACAGTAATAACTTGAATTAAATAAACCATAATAAACTAATCAAGAAATACGTCTTATATTCTGTGAGGAAGGGAAGTACTCTGGTACAACGTTAAGATTGAGGGACACGGTGGACAAGTGTCAATATTCCGGAGATTGATATCAGCAAGAACCAAAAAACTCATTTTCTTTGTCTCTAGAGCTTTCGAAATAAATTTATTTCATCATCAGCAGAATGTGTTCTCAATATGGTGGTTGTTGTTACTCATATCTTCTACATTATTTTAAATTTAAATTAATCTCAATGTTTTTGCTGAAAATTTTTAAACTTTTAACTTATATAATGTCTTTTTATTTTAAATTGGAATGTTTTCTTTGCGTATTGTTTGATATTATTGCTACCACCTTACTCTAATTTTGTCTACTGATGATGAAATAAATTTATTTAGAAAGCTTTAGAGACAAAAAAAAGGAATTTTTTGCTGGTATCCCCGGAATATTGACACTTGTCCATTATATTCTGTGACCACGCCTTCACTTGGCATCGATTCTAGCAGATGGTCGATTGCGGTGTTCTGTTCCAAGCAACCTATAATTCCGCTGAAAAACTTGCCGCTCCCATAATGTCCCAAACATGCTCGATGGACGAAAGATCCCGAGATCGGGGTGGCAATGCCAAGAGATTAACATTAACCTCAGCAAAACGGTCCATAGAACGTCTTGCAATATGGGGACAGACATTATCTTGCTGGAAAAGTGGGTCTTCCAATTGCCAAAGAAATGAATATAAGGTTCTACCAACTCATCCACATATCACTGACTGTTGATATTGATTCGGACGAATACCAAACGAGATCTACTCCCATAAGTTATAGCACTTCATACCATAATCCCCACAGTTTGGTGCACATGCCTTGCAACAGAATAAAGATCACCCTCTGTCACTCTACGTTCTAACCTACGCCAGTAAAAAATTGCTGTTGGTGTTGAGCCATTAGTGGTAGCACAAGATGTGGCTGATACGAATGCAAAATAAACGCTCAGGTTCTGTGGTAAGCCGTAAAAGTGTTACAGGCCATGCATTAGCAAACCATTGATCGGTAATTGATCTGCTACTGGAGAATCGGTCTCTTATTACCATAAATCAAAGATGGCGGTCCTAAACCTCATTTGTTCTTCTTCGCCTCTCGGCTCTTCTTCTGCGTCGTTCCTAACCTGAGTCTCCCTAATAGCAGCACACTATGGTGAATTGATTCCAGTTAAACCGATTTGCAATTTCTCTGTATAAAAAACTACTTTTGCGCAAACCAACAATGCGACCCGTATCAAATACGCATAATTGGCGGCAATTTCTATATTGGCACACTCTAGGCATGTTACCACCTGCCAATCAATCACAAGCAAAAACAAAGTGCTGAACAATGTCTCAAAAAATATACCTACACCTGATAAAATTGTGAGAAAAAAGTGAAGAAGCTGACAGATATGCCATTACCACTTGATGAATTTTTCTGACATTTAAATAATTGCTATGCTTTAGTGGTTAAACTTTTCTGCCAAGTATAGCCAAAAAAATCCTACCGCTTCTATCATATGCGTAAGTGGCGCTTTAAGTTAAGTATTACTTCAGGCGACAGGAATGAAGAGCGTATCGTCAGAACGACTGAAACTTCTATGAACACGAAAAGATATGCGAGAGAAAAAGTTCGGGAAAACAATCTAACTAGAAGTTTTGTACTAATCAAGTTCCTCTTGATAGACAGAGATTGGAAGCCAGTAGATCTAAAATACAAATATTTCAATGACAGTTTTTGGACTCTTTCAGTAACAAGATGACAATGTATATAATGTGGAAATCACACGACAGAAGCGTACTCCAACTTATTATAGTAAGAAAAGGGAATAGCATTATGTTTTCGGTAAAGATAAATTTGTGAATTGTCTACAAAACAAATTAAGAAGCCAACTGACAGAAAAGGGAACTTGCAGATCAGATTAATATAATTAGGGCAGTCCCCTAATCATATTAATCAATAATAAATAATAAATGGAGAGTCAAAAGTTATTTCTAAGTCTTTAACAGAGCTGGCGGGTTACATAAATCTGATCAATGGAATAGTATAAAAAAAAGATTGTTCTTTCTAAAGTAGCACATTTTTCAATATTCCAGTGGAGTTTATTAGACTTACATCACTCATGTGTAACGGTGAAATAGATTGGAAGGTGACCAAGTCTTCAGAAGATGAAATACTGCAGAAACCTTTAAGTTGTTAGCGTAAGTTAGAACTTTATACTTACTTAGGGATAGTAGGTCATTAATATAACACAAAAAAGTAGGAGACCCAGTTTGGAACCTTGAGGCACTCCCGAGGAGGCAATTGACGCTATTTGGGAAGTAACCATTATGGAAAATAAAAGAAGTTCTGTTTTCGAGATAGAAGGCGATTAAGTTACTAATAGAAGAAGAAGATCTCAGAACAGAAAGTTTGGACATAGGTAAACCGTGGTCAAGGCTATGGAAGGCGTTTTATAAATTCGTATAAATGACAGCTGCCTGCTGACGCTGCGAAAAACCTACACTAAGGAACTACGCTAAGGAAACCGAATTGGTAAGTATTGATCGACCGGTCATAAAGCCATGCTGTTGCTCCGAGGTGGAAAGTTTTAGGCAATTACATAATTTGGAGTAAAGTAGGTGTTCGTAAACCGTAGCGCTAAAACATAGTATACAAATGAGACAATAATTATCAATGATAGAACAATCACCCATTTTCTAAAGCCAACTAATACTGGTCAGCTTCAAAAAATCTGAAAAGTGAAGGTGGTCAAAGATAAGTTAAATATAACTGCAAGGGACTTCCATAATACAGGCGCACAGTCGCGTATCAGAAAATTTGGGAGTCCATCAGATCCAGACGTAAAATCATCCCGAAACTGTTGAATGAGCTTTAACCCTGATGAAAGTAAAATAAAAAAAAGAGCAGCGTTGACGGACCGGGAGAAGAGGGCCGCAATGGAGCTAGAACAGTAGAGAATCTGTTCGCAAATGCCTTCACAATTTTAATAGGGTTAAATGCTTCATCTCGATTACATATCATTTTGGAAAACAAACTAACGTGGAAGTTTTCAATTAGATTTGAAAACAATTTTTTTTTGTGCCTGCATAGATTTTCTCCTAACATCTTGAATGTTAAGGAAGATATAGGTATTTTTTTTCCAGGGAAAATGCTTAATGCACCCCAAGATCTATCGCAGCTTGGGAGCGAGGGAGTCTTTGATCTCAGCCTACCCTCTAAAACCCCTTGTAATGCCCTCTGCAGTAGCTGGAACTAGATAATTACTAAAACATCAGGTACTGCCGGCAGACGTAATTCTCTTTAAGAACGATTTAGATTTTGACTCAGTAGTTCATCAGCCTCTTTCGTTATCATTATGACCCTAATCATATCGTGCAAAGTCCTCTAACGAGACGGCGACTCCAACATATCTGGTAGCAAAGTATCCGGGGTCACGTTGGGATGCAGCATCCTCTGTGTTATCTCTCTTACGTCCTTCCATTTAGTGCACTCAAACAGTATGTGTTCCGCTGTGTCAATTGCCCCGCAGTATATACATTCGTCACTCACGTCCTTATTGATGCGCCTAGCGAAGGAGCGGAAGGAGCCATAGCCTATCAGGGTCTGTGTCAGGTGATAGTCCACGTGGCGGTGACTGCATGCCAACCAGTCTTCTATGCACACTATCAGGCGCTTGGTCCACTGCGCCTTCGTTTCATACCTATTCCACCTTCTCTGCCATTCGGCCATGGTGATTTTCTTTGCTTCTAAACTGGTGAGCACTCCTTCTTCTCGTCTCTTTTCATACATATATGATCTTTCTTTGATCATGAGATCGATCGGGACCACACTCGCTACAACTTGCAACGCAACCAAGGACACCGTTCTGTACGCCGAGGCCACCCTCAGCAGCATGTTACGCTGCGCTCTTTCCAGCATGTTTCTGTATTTTTGGATGTAGATCACTCTTTCCCATATCGGAGCAGCATACAGCAGCATGTTATGTATCGCCCCGCACAGTACAGCCCTCTTCCCGCTGCTAGGACCTTTGATGTTAGACATAATTCTGGTGAGCGTGACTGTCTTTGCACCGGCTTTGCTAATAATAATTCTAACGTGAAGTCCAAAAGAAACCCTTTCGTCAAAGGTAACCCCAAGGTATTTTAAGATATTTGCTCGCGTCAGCACAACTCCATCCATGGAAAAGGTAATGTGGCTCCTCTACCTTTTGCCCTTTAATAACAAAACCTCGGTTTTCTCCGGAGCGAGTACCAGTCTATGCTCCTTCATGTACGCGCTAATCTCAGCCAGGCAAGTATTGGTGTTGTACATCAAGGTGTGCTTATTCATGGCTCCCACCACCAGAGCTACATCGTCAGCAAAACCAACGCAGACCGCATCCACGGTAAGTTCGAGCCCTAGGACACCATCGTACAGGACGTTCCATAATGTCGGCGCAAGAACCGACCCCTGCGGGATGACAGTGCTCGTATCTAAGATATAGGTATTAGAGTGGTAGGAAATGGTTTACTTTTCAAATACGTTGAACCTAAGATATGGCAATATTTGTCCTTGTAGTGAAGAATTTATCACTTTGTGTTTCTGAGCTAGATGATGGTGTGAGAGAACATTTAAGCAATGATCGTCGATTTACTAGAATATCTAGGAAAGAAAAAGTGCTGTCTGAATCGACTTACATTGTGAACTTCATGGAACTATGTTGGGAATTATAACGAATGAGAAGAAAGCGTCTTCTAAGGAATCACCTTCATAAGTCCGATTACGAAGATTTCGTCAAGGTATCTAAATCAGCATTTTATTTGTTATAATAGAAATTTAGGATTTGTTGCTCAAATATCTAAAAATGTGATGAAGGTGAGGATTCACGGCTGTACCTGAAAGTTATTCGTAGTAATGAAAATAAGTAGGGATAAGGCAAACTTCCACCACTCACCCAAGCCCTTCAGTTGAAGATTGCAAGCTGAAATTTCACGGATTAGCTGGATGACATCGATTATAGGACCAACGCACAGTGGGTCCGCTTGCATTCGCAGCGCGAAATAATTGTAATTTACCAAGTTCCAAGAATGATTTATAAATTGCATAATTTGCATACTATGTATGTTGAAGTATAACTATCAACTCAGAAATTTTAGGAATATCAAGCCTCTGCGGCTTATTCGCTAGTGTAAGTCAATTTACTTGAATTAGACGTTTGAGTTGTGTACTAAAATAGAGACTAATAATTGCAGATATTTGTATTTTACCGAATTTATTAAATGTGGTAGACTTTTTCAAAAGTAAACACGTAATTTTATTCATCATTTATTGAAATACCTTGACGTTGTACTACAGCTCAAAAACTATTTGTTCGAGGTAGCTTATAAAAAATTGCAGACGTTTGCAGGTGTTGATATTTCATTTTAAAATTGTTCATAGTTTAGCTATGGTGTGTACCTAAAATAAAGTGCGTCCGAGTGCGACCGTAAGCGTTATAATTTTTTTTAGATGAAATGTCCATTGCATTTAAACATAGTGTTTTGTTTTCGGAGTAGCACAAACACAAAAATTTAAAAAGATCTACGCTAGCACACACGTTTAAACAGTGTATTTACGAAAGAAACTATAAATGAACAAGAAGGTGATAAATTATTAACTAATTTTGTAAGAAAAAGAATTTCCTTGGAAACAAAGTTGTCACAACGTAAAAGAATTTATAGCAGGAAATAAAGAGATAGTTAGATCAGAAAGTAGAACTTGCTGGTGCTACTGTTGGTAGTACAGTCCAAAAAAGAAGTCCATTTACTAAAAAAAACAATTTGGTTATTTGGTAGGCCACAAAAAGCATTTGATGAATGTAGACATCAATACCAACTAATACAAAAGTAGTACAAAAGTATTTATTTCAAATCTCTTATCTTTTATATATATCCTTCTATTTTCAGTGTTGTCTTATTTAATATGAATAAAAATAATGGTTAATATGTCGTCACTGAGTAAATATCAATAAACATTATTACTAATATAATTACCTGTATAATAGTAATATCACAACTGCTAAGATTATAAATATGTAAATGTGGACTGGATTTAGACATAAACGGCAATTATTTCGCCCTACGAACGCAATCGGGACCACTGTGCGACGGTAAATAAAGATTCGATATCAAATATTAACAAATAAATCTTAAAGATCTAATACTGTCAGTCACCTCAACCTGTGTACAAAGTATTTGGAATTTTGGAAATAAAGGAATCATATGACGCCAACCAACTTACTCGCCAAAAATATAAAAAAAAACCAAACTACTGCTGACTCCTCCGAAAGGTCCAAGATCTTACCTGTCATTCAGGGTCCCGCCGGCTTCAGTGGAGACGGGGGTGGGTTAACAACAAAGATCGAAAACTAAGGCGCCACCCGCTTTAAGATTTACCCTGTCGAGGCGTCCGCCAAAACGGGAAATTCGGAGATAGTAAGTACAGGGGGAAATCAGCGTAACAACAGGAAAAAAAACAATAACGAAACTACAGATTACGTGGTGAATGTAAGTAACAAGTTTATTGTAAATGGTAAATATGCGTAATAAAAAAGGAATGTTAAAAATTGTAAATATTTCGGAAAATAAGATGTATAAACGCAGACGAGTACAAAAAAAATATTTAGGGCTCAAATAAATATCGAGTTACCTTAAAGATAATTGAAACGTAACAAAGTTACAAAAGTAATCTTAACTACACACGGATGGGTTTCGTACGCGTAACGTTGATGATCACCAAAGCTTAGCGCTAACAATATTTCAACAGTGGCGAGTTTAAAACTCTGCCGCATCCGACGACGGTAACATTTATAAAAGTTTAAAATTAAATATATATAAAACAATTACTTGATATCCTGAAGGGAAAAGAGAAAAAAAAAGTAAACAACATGAGCCCCGATGCCTAATTGGCTTCTTTACTCAAGAAATTGGCTCTACGCTGCCGTTTAGGCGAGCATTACAAAATAGTTAACGGCAATAATAGGTAAAATTTAAAACACAAGCCTGATTCGTTTCGCCGACGTCCTCCTCCACGTCTAGCGTCCTTGGAGAAACGTGCCGACTTCCGGTGTTGACGGCCCCCAGATCAGAATTCGGGTCTGTCTCCAGCTCGGTAAACTCGCAAAAAAAACGTGCAGCGGATGGCGGTGACTAAACCTGAATGGCAGGCTTGAGATGGACAACCCAAAGGTCCAATTAGGGAGATTACATCACCCCATCAAGATTAGGCAACGTAATTATGCTTAAAAGGGCCCACAGCTTATAATATACAATGAGTAGGTTAACCGTAGGTGGAAAAAAAAAAAAACCCTTAACGATACCAAAGTCTTAGAAAACGTAAAGAGAAAGAAAGTTGCTCCTACCTTGCGTCCAAGGGATTAAGGAACCACACGGTTCAGAACACGTGGGCGGTGAAAACGTAGGTCGTCTGACTGCACAAAATCCGCCTGAGCGATACGAACCGCAAAAATTTCCACACTAGGCCTTCGCCCAAACCATCAAAAGCAATGCGATTCCACCAGCAATACTCGCAAAATGCCCTTAAATCCGCATAACTCAGATGCGTTACTTCCACACAACAAAATGGCAATTGCGGACGAACCAAACGCAGGCCTACACACTCATAGAGCCAACACGGGAATGTCAAGAAAACCGGAAGATCGTTTCGAACCTTTTCCCATAAATCCACGATTCTCGAATAATCGATACCGGAAACGACGTAATTGAAACTCCACGAAGCAAAACGCTCTAAACATCCCCCCAGACAATACAAAGTACTCGCAGAAAAGATAACTTGAAGAGAAATTTAGAAATGAAAAGTTGGTAACCCTGACTTTACCGAACAACCGCCGCTAACATCGTTCGCGCTGTCAAAACAGCTGACGGGAGTAATAAACAAAACAAACGAGGTTCACCAACTCTTCCAGGAAACAGAAGAAAGTAAGGGAAATAACGAACAACCGAGAAAAAGGCACGGAAAATAAAGCTGAACAAAACACAGGTCGGCAGTATCCCCGGTAAAGTAGTAAAAAAAAGTAACCCTCAATACTAATCGTAACCTCCGCTTCTAGTGACAATACCCAGAGCGAGATCGAAAATTAACAGCAATGTAACACGTAGGCGACTAGTATGTTACCCCCCAAGGTTACTCCGAATAAAAGGAACGTTAAATAGGTACAGTAAGGAAAAATAGATACAGTACGAGCGAAAAGGTAAGAAAACAGCGTTACAATCACTAGAGGAAGCCGCATTTTGAAGCTCCAAATTTATTCAGACATTCGGGGTAGATGACCTTCAGATTCGGTAGCTATCAAGCTCTTACAGGTTTTTAATAGATTAGTGGTTTTTATTAACTTTGAGTTCTAACTAAAGCTGTTAAAGTAAGAGTCAGCATCTCTTTAGGCATATGTAATTTAGTAATTAATTTATTGGTTTTACTGTCATCGTCATCAACGGCCAACTGGCTTATTTATTAATAAAAAACTTATTTGCACCAAGACAACATAAAGGTCATTATGCTTTATCCAAAGTTGGTGTAATCATATTTTTTTCTTGATATCTTCTTATAGTCTTTTTGTCAACATACACACTTTGTAAACTGAAAGGAATTACAATGTTTCAAGAAAATATGCACAGCCTCGTTGAGCTCCCTATAACTCCCACGAGATACATGATAAATTACCCATAACAAAACCTGTAACTTTGTAATGGACATATTCAATTTTCTAATAGGTTCCAGAGCGCAATTAATGTACGATAATTGCGCATTGTTTAGAAGCTAATAAAACCGGAAGTTTTACTACGTCTTCGAGACAATCTGACTGTATGTATCGGCACAATTGGACGCCGAAACGATGAGTTGTGCAAAGAGCCGATTCCGCGAGGAGGCTGGGTGTTTCTTCGCTTGTTTATCGATTCCGCGAACCGTACATAGAAATCTCTATTTGAGACATTCCTATCGGTTTCATTCTGTTATGTAAGCGTAGATGCACAGACGCATTATCATCCGAATTGGCTTACGGAAATGTGCTTCTTATTCGAATGAATACCAGAGTATTTCCAAAAGGAGAGAAAATACGCCGAGAATCTTTGTTATTTAGTTCTGGTTAAGCAAATGTAAGGTTTAAGGAATGCCGAACGAATTTGATTAGGCAGTGGGGATGTGCTCAAATTTAAGGATGTTCTGGCATCCGAATATTTTAGTAGAATTTATTTATTGTCTTATGTATATACTATTTTCTATTTTCTTCTTAATTTCTTTACTGTTTCGAGTCATACACTGAGAAAAAGATGACTTCACCTTTAGCAAATGTGCACTAATCCAAATAAGCAAATTATTTTTTTTAAAGAGTGTCACAGAAGATAAAAATTATTTCAAAGAAATGGTAGCATATTTCTTCCTTATGAAAAAACACGGCTTTTGGCTTGAAAACAATCCATATTAGTCGGAAAGCACATTATTTCATTAAGCATATACAAAACTAATTGCAGTCTAGGGCTTTGCCTACATGAATTTCCGTAAATGTAAAATTATAGGTATTAAAAACTAAATCGCCATTCTGATAATCGCAGGTTCTATGAGTTATTTACCTGGTGAATAATAATTAGCGTATCTGCCATGTATTAAATTTTTATGGAATATGCGTTTTTAGTGATGTAGAAAAATTACCATTTTTACAGAAATTTCTGCGCTCATACAATATACTTAAGGCGTTTGCTACTATATGAGCAGAAAAATGGAGAGAGTTAGATTTGGAAAACGGTAATTTCGGTAAATTTCTTAGAAATCTTTACTTTGTTAATTGAACGAAACTTTTATTTAAGAGAACTTGTTAGGTTTACCAAATTAATCAAACAGGAGTAACATAATAATATGATTGCCGACCCAACTTATTATTAGAATTTAGACTTTAGTTAAAATTAATTTGTTAATATAGTGGAAGACGAGGAAGAGGCAGACCACGAACAGAATGGTTACAGACGGTAGAAAAGGATCTGGAGAGTATTGGAATAAGGGAATGGCACAGGAAAACTCGTGATCGAGAAGAATGGAGGAAGATTTGTAATCAAGCCATGGGCCTTCTTGGCCCGGAGTGCTGACTTATATATATAATTAAAAAGAATTTTGATGACACATTTGACGTGTGTGACAAATATGTATATACGGTGTGTACGGATGGACAGAACAAGAGGGATTTTTTTTTTATTTGGGACTTAACGCAAGAATGTCATTAAATGTCATATAAAAAAATTTGCTTCTCTCAAAATCACCAATTCTGAAAGAAAAATCTAAATATTTGTTTTAGCAACTGAGAAAGTTACAAAAACACACTTAAGATGAAGGAAAAAACATTTTATTCAACGGGGTATCCTCCAATCTTTACACACTCTTCAGTTCTACGTACAAATTCTTTATAGACATTGTGGATCATATCTTCAGTAACAGAATTTACCATTTCCGTAATTTTTTATACATAACACCACCTATTGTTAACTTTTTTGTAATATTGACTTCTAGTTCCAATTTTGAAATCAAAATTTGCTCTCGATCAAAATCTACAGTTTTGTTACTTTCCCATTGATTGTAAATGTCGAAAAAACAATGTTTTTACGAAAATTTCGATTCACAAAGTGATTTTCTCCTACCCATAGATTAGATTAGATTAGGATTGGGGTAGCCTGGTGATCACCTTTTTCCTAGAGGACGCTCTCTAATTTTGCCCTTTTAATTAGGCCTATCATCTTTGAGAGCGGCTTCTTTATGTAGCTACTAGCTGTAGAAACCTTGTCCTCGCCAGGCCTTCACATTGGCACAGCACATGAACTGGTGTTTCTTCCTCCTCTTGGCAGTATCTGCAGGTTGCATGATCTGCCAGACCTATGTTGTACATATGCCTATTCAGTCTACAATGATCAGTCAGCAGACCTACAATCATTTTGACAGTCTTGCTGTCTTTATTCAGTAGATCTCTCGTCAATTCAGGCCTCTGCTCCTTTAGGAACTCTTTTGCCTGCCTTTGTCCCGGTGATTTTTGCCGCCACTCTCTGGACGGATTATGTATCCATTCATTGATGGATTTTTTAATTTGCGATTTGGTAGTGTCGAAAGAGAGGTTGGCTCCAACGAATGGCCTTGACAAACTTCGCCTGGCCAGCTCGTCCGCCGCTTCGTTTCCTCTCACGCCCGAGTGGCTAGGGACCCAAGTCAGTGTTACTTTCCTTTGGGTGTCCACCTCATTTAGGGCGCTTACACAGTGATTATTGCATCAGATACGAGGTTTCGGATAGCGGATCCAGATCTTAAGTTTCGGATAGTGGATTCGGACCAACATTTAGATCCGTCAACTCCTTTGCCTATTTCTATCCCGGTGATTTTTAGTACCACTCTCTAGACTGATTATGTACCCATCCATTTATTGTTTTTTTTTCCAATTTGGGATTTGGTAATGCCGAAAGAAGGGCAACAAACGACCTTGATTAACCCCGCCTAGCCTTCCTCTCACGCCCGAGTGGCCTGGAATCCAGGCCAATGTTAAATCTCTTTGGGCGTCAACCTCATTTAGGACGCTTGCGCAGTCCGAAATCACCTTGGAGTCCATGCTTGTAGAGCTAATCGCTTTAAGTGTGGACTGGCTGTCAGAAAAGATAGCGAAGCTTTTACCTGGCTCGGTACATCTTTCTATCTCTCGGATCTCCTACCCATAAGCAAAAGTTTAAATACAAAGTACCACCAGCATTTCTTAAAACATGTATAGTGACGAGCTTCTTGAAATGAGACACCTGCAAGCAAACATCGACGTTATCCACTTAAAAATGTGGAGTAGTGGGGATAGGGTCTCGTTTAAGAAGCTCTTCACTATACAAAAATCGGTTTAGAAGATTTAGCTTTGTTTTCTTTAGAAATTCTTTGTAAATTTCAAATTTTTCTACCAAGTTTTGTAAAGCATGTTCGCACACGTGAACATTAGAAAACTTCTATTGAGATTTTTAAATGCCAAAGTTATAAGAGTGTTCTAAAGTTAGTATTACTATTAGGTAAGTATCAGTAAAGATTCATGAATGCGTAAGGACATTGACAAGAACACGTATCTTGATTTACTTAATAGGTTATCATGGAAGATAACAGGATAATCAGATTTAAACAAAAACAAGAAACTTTTCTACTTAAATTTTTGTATTTTTGTAATTTTCTCAGCTGCTAAAAGAAATATTTAGATTTTTATTTCAGAATTGGGGATTTTGAGACAAGTAAAATTTTTTATAAAAATAACGTTTTTGCGTTAAATTCCAAGTAATTTTTTCGCTCTTTCAGCTCATCCGGAGACACACTGTATAATGTATAATTATACTATAATATTGCAGTGTTCTATTTAATAATTATTATTATCAATAATAGAAATAAAATATTTGGATTTAATTTTGCAAGTTAATAGAAATTTTATTGATGTTTGAAATTTGATTTTTCGGATAGTTTTTAATAATATAAATTACATAATATGAAAAAATCATTTGGCAAAATTGTCGTAACAACGTTGTACAACGTAATACGTTTTTTTTCCTATAACGCCAAAATTATAAATAAAAAATAAATTTATGTTCCGAATTGCTTTCTTGTTTTTTTTTTTTTTTTTTAAATATAAATGATAATAGTAGTAACATTATTATTATGGTAAGTAAAGAAATGTAAAAACAACCTGAAAGGAAGACTTTTACTTGAACTAAATATATTTTAAAAGAAGATTATGGTTTTATTTACAAGACTGCTATATTTTCTAAAATTGTTTTTTATATATAAAAAATTTACCACTAATATCAAATAGAATACTAGATAGAGATATGTATCTAGTATCCAGTTTGATGTTAGTGGCAAATTTTATATACATATAAAAAAAATACATTTTAGTATTGTAAATAAAATTACAATCTTGTTTCAAAATAACAAGTATTTAATTCAAGTGAAAGTTTTTTTTTTCCCAACCAAAGCTAATCTCTTGAATTAAAAGTGTATTTCTTCTTTAGAGTAAAATTCAAGTTTCTTTGCAAAAACATAAAGCTTCATTCAATGAAAAATATTCTTGTACTAAGATATCTACGTACCTAAGCTAAGACTGCAATGTTTCAACTAATAGTAAGTTTTATTTAATTCAATGAACGATTTTCTTGGATTAATATATTTTTTTCTTAAAAATTAAATAAACATTATTTTTGTTCCAAGAATATATTTATTTGCATATATATGAAACAATGATATTCTTAACTTAACTAAGTAAAATTTCTTTAAATTGAACATTTCTTTTTATGTGTGTAACATAAAGTATTCTTAAATTGTAATATTCAGACGATAAAGCAAATCAATTTGATTTTCAATTAAGTGGAAACCTGGTATGCGTACTTCTCATAAATTTGCAATCATCACCAACTTATTTGACGGTGCTAATGATAATTGGTTCAGCTGAATGCCAACGACAAGGTAAAACTTTTACGAATGATTTAATTTTTAATGTCATCACTCGGTAGAGCAGTCGATCAGTAAAAATACTTTAGAGCAACTTTTGAGTAATCGAACCGGTGTGCGGGCCCGGTTTCCTTCTGATGCGTCTTCTCTTCGTCTTCCTCTTCGCGTGTATCCATTCCACTTGCTCTCCCAACATGTCACGTAATTATTACCGACGAATTCCAACGAAACTCCGTCCCCACCACCGGTTCGACCAATTCCCGATAAAAATAGTCCGTTATTTTTACAGGCCGCAACACTGGTCGGATTTTGTTACTTTTATTGTGTGCATTTCTTTCCCTCCGTGTATCTCTCGCTCTCTCCCTCCCTGCCTATCTTCCGCACGGTTACTGACCTTACGCTACGACCGCCACACAGCGCCATCTACCGACGTAACGGCCAACGTCGAGTCTCAAGCGTAAGCGAGTATAATACCCCAAGTTCTTCCACCCGTTGTATATACGACGGGGCTGTCAATCTTGATCGACGACTCTCTTTCTGAATTTTTAATTCCCTCCATTGTCTTCGATATCTGCGCGTTTCTGCTGTCGGCCGATCGTTCGTTTAGTTAGGCTAGCGGGGAGGATGCACCAATGCGTCGCGAACACAGAAGACTATGCGCCCGGCCACGTATCAAGATGGATCGTTCTTTTGTTTTATTGCGGGAAAACGTCTAGGCATACGGGCGAGCCCACAAAACCAAACAATACCTGTATAAATAAATACGTACAATGTTTCTAGCGTGTTTGTCGAATTCTTTAAGATATACAGGGTGATTTAAGGAATTTGTCTGTGATGGAAGTTGCATTTGCATCAGTGACATACATACATAAAAAGATTGCCAAATTTTGCCATTACCTCGTAGCGTTGTACTAGGAACATATATTTATATACATTATTGTAAGTTTTAGATTGCCTGAATTTATTACGGAACTACTGAATAAAGATAGCAAGACCGTCAAAATGATCGTAGGTCTGCTGACTGGTCACTGTAGACTAAATACGCATATGTACAAGATAAGCCTGACAGATGACGCAACCTGCAGATTCTGCCAAGGGGACGAAGAAACACCAGTTCATGTGCTGTGACAATGTGAAGGCCTAGCGAGGACAAGGTTTCTACTAATGGCCGTACAGTATCCCATAGCTAGCAGCCACACAGAGAAGCCGCTTTCAAAGATGATAAGCCTAATTAAGGGGGCAAAATTAGAAAACGTCTTTTTGGAAAAAGGAGATCACAATAGATCTGAAAAGGTTGCGGCCAAACAGGTCCGTAGGCCATCCCAATCTTTTTTTTAATAATAATAACAATAATAATATTTATTTACGTCCAACAGGTCATACAACCCAACTAAGGGACACATAAGAAATGCAAAAAATAGAATATAAAATATAAGATAAATATGCAGTACATCTTTTTATCTAGCGTTATACACATTAGCAAAACAAAGATAGATTATATAAATAATATTAAGAAAATATAATAAATAATTTAATACACGAGTAATTTCTGCATAGAGATTTTAAAGTACTAAAACCCGACGTTTCCAGCATTCTCCAACCTCATCATAACTGTTACCGGCGCCCGTTTTAGAATGTTTGTCCTGGCTAGCGGCAAACTAAAAGTGATTTCTGTCCTTGAATTGGGACGAGGCACATGTACAGCAATTCTGCCTAATAGAAATGGGCAATCAATTCTATCAGTTAGTAATTTTACTAAAAATTTTTCACAAAGGGCATTTCTTCCTGCGAAAAGATATAACATATTGTGGCGTTCTAATAGCTGAGACTGTGAGATACCTCTCTCGGGATATATACCATCTTCATTCATTCATTCATTCATTCAAGTTAGGGTGGGCACTTGAGCTTGGTGCTCATTGTACCATCCCTATTGATTCTCTTATTTCCACTCGAGCAGCTTGGTGTTCTCTATAAAGTCCAGTATCTTGCCCAGTGGAAACTTGAGGACCTTCGAGGGCTCCAGTAGATCTCTCCCGAAATATTTCTGCCTGAGTACCTTCAGTTTCTCACATGTGCAGATTACATGTAAGCTCGTTTCCTCCTGTAGTTATATACCATCTTGTTTGAAGCTCAGGAATTTCAGGAACTTGCGATGCATACGTTCCAGCTGTATGGAGTCACAGGTATAGACCGGGTACCACACCAGAGGAGCGTATTCCAACTTGCTCATTACATGCGCGTAATATAAGGTTTCAATGAGGTTGCTGTCTTTGAAGTAGGGGGAAACAGGCATCAAGAATCCTAGTGATCTTAAAGCACTCGTACAATGAGTATCAATGTGAGACTTAAAGGTAAGTTGACAGTCAAATACCACTCCAAGATCTTTAATATCCAATTTTCTTCGTACAGGAGTACCATTAATATTGTATACTGATATGACAGGAGAGGACGTTCCAGTGTAAGAGACAGTAGAACACTTATCCACATTCAGCTTCAGTTTATGAGTGTCACACCAATAGACAAATTTATTCAGATTTTCTTGCAGGCTGCAGACGTCCGAGTTGGAAGAAATGTCAGTAAACAGTATAATATCATCTGCATATGCAAAACTGGACAAGTAAGACTGTGTAACAGTTCATTGATAAAGATGTTGAACAATAACGGACCCAAATTGGACCCGTGTGGTATTCCAGAATCCGACGTAAACTCCTCTGAATTGTGCCCATTGTAATATACGTAACATCGCCGATCACTGAGATAAGATCGCATTAGTTCGGTAGCTGCCGGAGAAAAGCCAAAAGATGCAAACTTAGAAATTAGCAGGCCATGATCTATGGTGTCAAAAAATGCTTCCAAAAGGTCTGTGTATATAGCGTCGACTTGTCCACGTTTGTCCATAACCTCACCAAGAAACTGCCTAAAAGAGGTTAAATTCGTAATTGTAGATCTTCCGGCGATGAATCCATGTTGATGTTGGCTTAAGAACGGACGGACAGAGTGATATATCAACGAGTAAAGGATTTTCTCGTAGACTTTCCCAAAGTTTGAGAGAATGGCTGTAGGACGATAATTTGATATCAACACAGAATCTTCTTTCTTGTGGACCGGACAAATTTTAGTTGTCTTCCAGCGCGCAGGGTAAATAGAAGATTGAATAGACAGATTTATAATGAATGTTAAGGACCTAGCAAGACATATCTGCAATCACGAACTAGAAAGCTAGGAACCTGATCGTCACCTGCTGTATATTTATTTGGTAGTTGACTCATGGCACGAATAACAGATTCCTCATTAGTAGGTAGGATCAAACAAGGAAAGTTATTTGAGGGAGCGTCGGCAGGTTGCAATGTGCTATGCGGTGGAAAGTCAGAGAAGGAGGCAGCAAAGGCATTCATGATATCATTGGGTTTAGAATATTCAATGTTTTCATGATCACGTAGTCTTGGAGGAATTCCGCTAGATCTTTTTATTGTGCCAAAAAATTTCTAAATACTGGAAGGACAATCTTTAATATTCTGTTCCATTTGAAGTAAGTAACGGTTATACCTTTATCTGCTTTTTCGTAATGTTACAAAGTCTTTTATAATCATTGTAATATAGTAAGTTTTTTGTTTTAGTCCACTTCCTATGGTAATAATTTTTAAGTTTTAAATGATTTTTAATTGCCTTCGTAAACCATGGTGGATAGTTCTGATGACCAGGCGCTTATAAGGTCCTACATTCCTTATAAGCGCCTGGTCATCAGAACTATCCACCATAAATTGCTCCTACTAAAATCATTCAAAGAGCTTTGATTTTTTATTTACATGTTCTACCACACAGAAAAAAAACTGAAAAAAAAACATATAATCAACCTAACTGCATACGGTCTAATATAACAAAAAACCAAGTTGGCACCTTGAAGCAAACTCAAAAAAAACATCTCTAAAAAGGGGAAAATAATAATAACTTTGAACTGAGTGGAGGGAATTAGTTCTTGATTTTTTATAAAATGCCCATAATCAGTGTTTACTTAAATAATTTTTTTGAACGTGATAGCTTAAGTAATTCCTGAGAAAAAAAATATTGAATTTTTCCACCCTTATGCTAATATCTCGAATGGGGTAGCATAGATTGAGCTAATTTTTTGTATTTATAGTATGTGTGACAGCGGTACTCATTTGCTTTAATTTCAGCGCGATAGCTTTAGGGGCACTTTTCAATGACTTATCGGAGCAGAGCCTTTAAGTGTTAAACTAAGTGCTGGATGGTACGAGGGAAGCCACCTTCATAAAACATCGCTTTATTTGCCTTATATTCCTCTGTATTTCCTAATTATAATAAAAGAATATGTTTTTTTAAATCATTTTAGCAATACACTAAAAAAAAGTAAACTAACATTTTTCAATAGTAACTAAGTATACAATATCTTTCTCATTGGTAATGTATTTGCTTAAAAATTGTGGCGGCTCAGCTTTTTTTAATGTATATAGTGGGTGGGTAGCACAAAAATTTTAACAAATTTCCATTAGTTTCAACAGATACCGCAAGCATACCTGAAGATGGCCTAGACCAAAACTAGTTGTATGTGAATTTTTATAAATTAAAGGATTGATCGAAGAACAGCAGTTTTGTGCTATCCACTTACCATATACATCCATACATCAATCCAAAGACGTAATTGAATTTTTTTTAATGGACAAAATCTGCTTGGATCTTCTTTTATAGTCCACTAACTAAATTGATAACAATTAAACTGATATGCTAATCCGTCTTATTAAATAAACTGCCTATACTCCGAACTCGTTTTTCCCGACAATAATAAATTTACTGTTTGAGATATTAACTATGTAATAATTGTGGCACTTGAGGAGTAAGTAATGTCCCATTACCGTTCGTTGAATGCGTCATTAGGACATAATTTCTTGATAGGTCATTTGCTGTACGCAATGAGATTAAAATGTATGGATTGCAGATATTCGCACAGTTAGTTAATGCGTGCATGTGTGTAAACAACATTTGTATACATTAAACTCAACACATACAAGTTATATGCTTGTGTGTACAGAAAGCGCACACTCTACTTGGTCCAATTTGTTATTTATGTACGTTACTCCCTCAATTCAAAAAGCAGGTATGAGTACGTATTGGACTTAAATATATTTGCTATAATACGTATGAGAGTTAAAGGTGGAATTCTCAATGACTTCGTGAAAAATATATATTTATTGTATGTGCAAACACCTACCACCTAACCGAATAATGTTGAAAAAAGTTTTGAGAAATAATATAAAAAAAAGTATTGGAAAAAAGTCCATGATGTGAGGAAAGGAATGATACCTAATTAAATTCATATACTGAAATTCCTCGTTTTCTCTATCATTAAATTAAATTTTATTTAGTAGTAGTTAGTTGCTACAATCGTTTTTATGTGTTGAGAATTGCTGGGCGCCCCAACTAATTTTAAATAATAGGAAATAAAAAAGAATTGAGTGGGAATCATGAAAATATGCCTATGCGAAACGGGTGTCTTAAAAGCAAAGAACCTTTCCACCATTTCAAATAGCATACGTGATCTATCTTCAATATAACGTGAATCCCAATTGTTTTGCTCATTGGTAGTAGTAGTGTGGTGTTTTAGTAGGTAGTGGAAGGTCATTTGCATGCATTAGTGTAATACCAGAGGTGATTATGCCTGCGCAGTCGCAGCGTATCAGTCTATAGCTGTGAATGGAAGCACTTATGCAACGTACTATCGTAGATAAATGCTTTCATTAACAGCCAATGACTTTCACTACACCAATAATGTTAAATTTAAAAGCTATATCCATGTAATGTGTCCCAAAAATTTAAGAAATATATTTCTTGACACGAAACACGCTTTACCAAATTTTATGGTGTTGTAAAATTCACCAAAAATGTTGTGGTCCTATACACACTGAGAAAGTCAAGTAATTTTTCTAGATAGAAATCACTTTTTTTTAATAATTTTCCACATTAAATGTGGGTAAATGTACAGAAATTTAAAGAAAATTTCGAACGCTAGGAATTTTCAACAATATATGTATTTTACGTGAATATTAATGAGAAAATTTCTATTTCTATTGCTAAAAAAAATATTAATATCTCTTAGGAAAAACTTAATTTTTTTTACAATTTGGCAAATTACAGTTAAAAATAAAGTAATTTTTAAGTGGTAAGGAAATAAGTAAACTTAGCACGTTCTAGTTCACATCAGACATAGGCAGAACTGAAATGGTGTTCTTTCTCACGTGGTTCTATTCTTGCTATTTTGGAACTGTTATACTGATTACTAGTAGGCTATTAATTCATATTAGAATATCTGTTTGTTGTTCTTTTAATGTTTTAAAGTCTGTTACGCATTCTGCTACAATTTGAGCATCGAGTATAGGAAACAACTTACAAACACGTTGAAATTAATTCAGCATTATTTGTTAACAACGCACCCAGATGTTAGAACAAACGGCTCTTCATTTTTCACATCCATGAAAATAATTGGCTTCTACAGAAAATGGCTAAGATAAATAAGTAATGTTTTCCTTTACTAAATAAAATATACAGTAAGAAAAGAAAAATACATATTTTTGAAAAAAAATATTTCACGTAAGAAAGAGCTTATTTGAATCAGATATTGAGGTTAATATTATTGTTTAGATAATATCTTTTGTTCAAATAAATTATCTTAGCAGCTAAAAAATATTTGCTTGGATATGTGATATCAAAAAATTTTCTCAAATAAACTATTTATTTTATACAATGTCGGTACAATTACAGACGAAGTAGTTACTAGTAAATTTACATCAAAATTGTGTTTTTTAAATTATCACGTAATGATATTCTAAATATAAAATAGCAAAATTTTCTGGCCTATATTAGCAAATACATTAAATATATTCTACGAGTACAGAAATTGCCGTAAAGATGGCTGTACTGCTATTTGACTACACTAACTTTCCATTTTTTTTTGTGTGTCCATGGGCGGCTGTAGATTCGAAGAAGGCAACTCGGCGAGAAAGACCTATTGTGCCCCCATGTCTATTTCAGCCGTCTCACTCAGGTTGCATCCTATCACTTTCCATACTCGAAGTTTTCTACAGAGCAGACATAGTAGTCAAATATTTATCTATTACTTCCCAGATATATATTTCCTAGGAAGTGTTATCACAACAGTTTCTCTATTGCATACGGTGGCCCGTGAATTACAGGTAAGCATTAGAAATTTTTGTATTTTGTTTGCCTTTTGTGCATTAAATTCCAATTAAATAAACTCTACCAGAGTACTCTCATTTCGACGATATTTTCCTTTTTGTTAGGAAAAAAATCAGAAATACTGAATTTTTCCTTGTAAGTTTACGCTTAAACAAGTAAAACTTCTATGGAAAGTACCATTACCTTCGAAAGTTACTCACATTTCGAAACTTCGGTATGAATATTCCAGGCTACACGAAACAACATTATTAATAATAAATTACTTATACTTAGAAGTATTAGATTAGATTAGGATTGGGGTGGCCTAAGGACCTGTTTCACCACAACCATTTCAGATCTATTCTGATCCCTTCTTCCTAGAAGACGCTCTCTAATATTACCCTCTTCCTTGGGCTTATCATCGTCGAGAGCGGCTTCTTTGTGTAGCTGCTAGCGGTGGAGTTCTTCACACCCATTACTAGAAACCTTATCTTCGTCAGGCCTTCACATTGGCACAGCACATGAACTGGTGTTTCTTCCTCCTCTTGGCAGAATTTGCAGGTCTCGTCATCTACCAGACCTATGTTGCACATATGCCTATTTACTATACAGTGACCAGTCAGCAGATCTACGACCATTTTGATAGTCTCCCTATCTAGATCCATAGTGCATTCAAGCTTCTGTCCTTTAGGAACTCTTTTGCCTGTCTCTGCCCCGGTGATTTCTGTCACCACTCTCTGTACTGATTATGTATCCATTCATTGATGGATTTTTTAATTTGCGATGTGGTAGTGCCGAAAAAAGGGCCAGTTCCAACGAATGACTTTGACGAACCTCGTCTGGCCAGTTCGTCTGCCGCCTCATTTCTTCTCACTCCCTTTGGGTACCCACCCGAGTGGCTGGGGACCCAGGCCAGGGTTAGTTTCCTTTGGGTGCCTACCTCATTTAGGACGCTTACGCAGTCCCAAATCAGCTTAGAGTTCACACTTACGAAGCTAATCGCTTTAAGTGTGGACTGACTGTCAGAGAAGATAGCGACACTTTTACTTGGTTCGGTTCATCTTTCAATTTTTCACACACAATGGTGAATTGCAGCAACCTCACCTTGGAACACCGTTGTATCTTTACTAAAGCTTACCGAAAGAGCCTTTTATATTACTGCTCCGACACTCTACTCCGTTTTAGAGCCGTTTGTATACCAGTTGCAGTTCGTTCGTACTGGATCACATAGCATTCCTAAAAGGAGGGCCTCCTTGAGTTCATCTAATAGTTTTTAATAGTCAGTGCCGTGCGATTTACTTATTGGTACTTGACTATACATAAGTCTATATACTGTAGACCTGGTAGTTTCTTAAATGTAAATATTTAGCGGTGGCAGGTTTAGAATTACTTCAATTGGCGCTTTGGCCGCTCCCACCTGCCGCACCTTTGGGCACCATACTATAGCTTCGTACGTTATCAGGGGTCTGATGGCCCTTGTGTATAACCACAGAGTTAGCTTGGGGCCCAATTTCTTCCACACAGTCTCTTGCACCTACCTAGAGCTATGTATGTATGCATATATTGCAAGGGTGATATTACACTGCTACCTAAAAGATCTATTGTGTCCCCTGTTCTTGCTATTTTATAGCTGGCCTTCCATCCTATTCCTTTCAGAAAGTCTAGGATATCAGAAGGCCCCAGGTTAGGTAGGTCTCCCTCTTCGATTTCACGTGCTCCCAGGTGCTAGACCCTTGAGTTGCACAGTGCTACGCAATTTCAGAGGAGATGGATGCCATCTTGTTCCCCAATTTGTTCCAGTCGCTTTGCTCCTCCCTTTGTTCCTTACTTGTGAGGTACTCTCACTTTTGAAGTGGAAGGTTTCCTATGGAGGTCCTGCTCCAATTCCTGTTTATTAGCGGTGTCGTCCCGCTAATAAGCTTCTTCCTTCCTCCATAGTTGATCCCACGAGTAGCTAGGGAAAAAAGGTCCACCCCCACAGAGCCCGCATGCAGAGGTAAGGCTAAAGCAACAACTGGCATCATTGTAGAACCCTGTGCAAGCCCTTAGCCACGACACGACAGCTCGGGCGAGGGGGAAGTGGTTCACGGCAACGGTCTTCATTCATCCTGCTCCGGTTTTAAGCAGAGAGGACGAACTTATACCCGCCACTAACCATCTCGTCTTGAGCGAACCCTCACAAGATGGCCTTCCCCTATCCACCACCTCGGGGACGCGCCTGGTAGGTACTCCCAACCCTCCAGGTACCTAGAGCTATAGTGGCTTTGTTGGTTGTGTTCTGGTTATGTGTGTTCCATGTAAATCTTTGATCAAACCATATATGTCCAGGTATTTCGTCTCTTTGAAATATGGAGCTTTATGTATATAAATACAGGGGTGATATCACACTGCTACCTAAAAGATCTGTTGTTTCCCCTATCCTTGCTGCTTTATAGCTGGCCTTCCAATCCTATTCCTTTCAGAATGTAGGCTATCAGGGGGGCCCAGTCTAAGCAAGTCTTCCTCTTCGATTTCACATGCTCCCAGGTGCAACGCTCTCGAGTGGCACAGTGCTAAAATGTGGAGCCCTTTCGGCCTCTATCACTAGTAGCTGTAAGCCATCTAGCGTTCTTTCTTATAAACGTGACAACTTGCGTTTTCTAATAGTCGCTCTTATTAACACCATTTTTCAACAGTATTTACATATGCTCCTGCAAAACTTTTGGAAACTGCCCTAGTTAGAAGTTTTACTTCTAATAGTAAAAATGTTTAGTGTATATAAACCACTTTTAGTCTTAATTTCTACACGCGTTTTTTTACTAAGCTGTAGTATTACAAACACCATTCCTTGTATATGACCTGCTACCTTTTCCTCTTAATTAACCATCACTCAACCATTTCGACCTCATGTCCCTGAACGTTAATCGAACGCTACGAAATCGCATTAGACCTATGTCCGCTAAATATTTTAATTGTATTGATTAGGTGTAATTACCTCAGACCGACTGGTATTATAAGATATATAATTACATTCCATTTGAGACGCGTAGGTACGCACCGTAGCCTCCGCGAAACGCGAGCAAAAAAAAAAGCGTACGGCAACTTGAAATATCTGGACATTATCGCGTTATTTGAATTATGGCCTAGCCGATTGGCCGATGTAATGTTCCGCGAATTTCATAAATGTTTAGTTATTTAGTTAACTGTACAGAGTCGTTCCAGAAACCGATACGGCGGACGGACAGAAAAACGCCACTATTTGTGAAATGAGTTTAGCAGTCGCGATTATCCGCGGAATATTCAATTTTAATGAGTGAACGTGTGGTTTCTTCTACGGCAGTGATTTACGTTGTTCGACAATAGGCGTATCGTTAAATTGTTAATGACCCACATTATTTTATATGGAGATTATATAATGCTATAAACCTTAGGATCCATTTGAGGAAATGGTCGGTGTAGTGACGGTTGTCATAGGCAGTAAATAATGTCCCAATTATTGTAATTTAAGACGTATTGCAGATCAGAATTTTAAATCAGGAATTCTCATCAATTTCCAGTTATTTTCGAACATACTTTCCAAATTGAAAAGTTAAATAGGAACATAATATGATTTACGTTAGATAGATGCATAAATACGTCAAAATGTTAACAATTTATAATAATGAAGTCAATTTCTAATGCACTACATAAATCCTAGCATTTAACTTCTTTTTCTTTTAAAAGTTCTACTTCGTGAAGTAATTAAAAAGTGGCCATAGAGCTATGGAACTGAAATTAATGCGAATGGGTATGCGTATATGTATTGTAAATAAAAAAAATGAGCTTAATCGATGCCATCCCATTCGGGATATTCGCACAAGAATGAAAAAAAAAAATGAATATTTTTCTTCTCGGGATTTACTTAAACTATCACGTTCAAAAAAGTATGTACACTAAACCAAAAATGGGTCCTGAAATAATGAAAGAAATCATTGTTCGCATCAAATAACGCATTAAAATTGGTCTAAAGAACGAGTTCATCAAATCAGCGAAAAAGATTTTATTAAACGACGAAGAAATTTATTATAATAGTAATAAATTATTCATTGTGTTAAATGAAAACCAAAATCATTGAAAATGAAATGATAGCTTGATTGGCTCAATGAAATATGTTATTGTAGTAACGAACACCAGTTTTGTTTTTACAACTTTATTTGATTTACTGATTGATTGTGAGTTAACAATTTTATGTAAGAACTTCAATAGAAGAAAGGCATCAATATAATGAATATTATATGTTTTCATGCTAATCGCAAGTGGTTGACTTAATGTATGTTATTCACAACCCTAATAAATTTTAGTTATTGTTATGGGGTAAACTTCTAATTAAAATAATAAACTTAATTCATTGATACAATATTCGCATTTTATTCACTCAATTCACTGTTGAGTAAGTGTTGCCGCTTTATTTAATTGAAAAATTGATATCAAGCATTGTTGATTACCAAAAAGCATCAAAATAAAATGCCTCAACAATTAACTGTAAGAATGCTACCATGGCAGGGGTTCATGGTCTATTGTGGAGGAACCACCATACAAGCAGAAAGAGGAATGGAAAATGAGTTGTCTGCCTACCAAGCGTTTTTAGCATCGCTCCAAGAGCAAATTCACTTTCATCAGTATCGCTTGTTCTTACATTAAATTGCAAACAATTAAACTAGCAAAAAAGGTATCATTTAATACTTTATTGCGTTCATATCTTGAATAATTTAACGAAAATTGTTAAAACAACAATGTGTTCGTTCATATTCATTATAAACAAAACTATTTATTGAACGTATGAAGATATAGTTACTGCATGTAACAAATATTATCAATGAATGTACAATGATTTGTTGTAATAATCAAAACTAATTTACTTTACTAATGAATCCTGTTATTACTTAATCAAAGATTGTAAATAATATTTTATCATATGTATGTGGGGAGCGTGATGTTACACTGCGCCATAAGAAACGTATTGTGTCCCCTATTTTTGCTATTTCACAGCTAGCCTTCCAGTCTATTCCTTTCAGAAAGTGTAGGATATCAGAAGGCCCTAGGTTAGGTAAGTGTCCATCTTCGATTTCACATGCTCCCAGGTGCAATGCCTTTGAATTTCACTAGCTACGCAATTTGACAGTAGATGGACAGATGTTTCATCCTATTCCCCACAAAACCTAGATTCAGATTCCTTTGCAAATCCAAGGTTACTTAGATGTCCTTTCAGTTTACAATGGTCTGAAAGTATTCCTGTTAATATGCGTTGCTCTTACTCAGGTTGAAGCATTCTGTAAACCTCTTCTGATTATAGGTTCCTAGGAGAATTTTACTTTGCCTCATTCCCTGGAGATTCTCCCAATAATTAGATTTTCTCTGCCCCATTTCACTTTTCAGTTTCTTCAGTATTGTATTGCTATTTACCCCGCAAAAAGGTTCAGGCCCTACAAAAGGTACTCCAGCCCCTTTTCTTGAGAAATTATCCGTTATCTCGTTTCCTTCCACTCCTGTGTGACCCGGAACCCACAGGAGGGCTACTTTATTCCTTTTGCCTAGCTCGTTTAATTTTCCTAGGCATTCCCAGACCATCTTGGAACTGATTTCATGTGAGCTCAGCGCCTTAGTGACTAGTTGACTATCAGACATGATGATAATTTCCTGCTTTCAATAATTTTTATCAAAATTGAACTGGACGCATCTTTCAATAGCGTGTATTTCCGCCTGGAAGATACTTGGGTAATATCCCAAGCTTGGTTCTAGGCCCATATATTCCTATTCCAGTTCCCTCTGCCGTTTTGGAGCTATCAGTGTACCATTTGATGGCATTTCTATTCAATTTCGAAATGGTGTTATAATCCCACTCGCCCTTCTTACTAAGCTTTGTGGTGAATTTTTTGTCATCCCCGGACATGTCCCAGGTTTGATCACCGTCAAGAGATTGAGGCTTAGCCTAATTGTTCCTGCCTTCATAATTTTATCGTAAGTATTTCGTTCACATTTCGTTCTGTCGATCAAAATTCACTCAATGAATGTAGATAATTGATATCACGTCCACTATTTTTCTCACAATCAGTGTAAGTAAATACTGATTATGGCAATTCTATAAAAAATCTGAAGCTAAATGTGTTCACTCAGTACAAAGTTATCATTATTTTTTTCATTGCGGGGGGTGTTTTTTTTTTAATTTAGTTTAAGGTACGAACTTTTTTGTTATATCAGACTGCGTGCATTTATTTTTACTATATATTTTTTTCCGTTTTTTTTCTGTAAGGTAGAACATGTAAATAAAAAATATAGTCTTTTTGAATAATTTAGTAGGAGTAATTTATTGGTGGTTGTTTTAGGATATAATAATATATAATAATTATTCATGGATCAATCTCACGATAACTCGCATAAACGTTTCAGACCTAGTAGTTATAAAAGCACCGAAATATAAAAAAGAACATTGTAGCAATAAAATAACATGTAAACCATACTCGCAGTTCAAAGTTAATACTTTACTTACCACCCTTTTTATTTTAACCCTAAAATAATCAATAACCCAATGCGACTGCTAAAATCATTCAGAGATTTTATTTTTTATTTATGTTCAACCACACTGAAAAAAAAAAGTATAATGGACCTAAATAGGTACCATACGTTCCTATATACTAAACAGTCAAGTTAGTACCTTAAATTCGACCCATCCTTCAGAAAAGAACAATAACCATAGGTTTGAACTGTGTATACAGGATTAAATATGTATTATTTTATTGTTACAATATTCTTTTTTCTATATTTTTAGCTATTAAAAATTATTAAACACATACTGTATATGTTTGTCAATTGCAAGCAAAGAATAATAAAATGAGTGTATAAAAGAAGTTTAATTTTAAGTTTAAAATTAAGAAAATTAATCGGAAAAACAAATATAAAACATCTAACCTAGAATAAAAAAAGGTCAAAGAAGAAAGAAAAAATGGATTTCTAAGATCGAAAAAATTATATGAAAGAGACTTTTTTTCAAATGACATAACAAAAATAGTTACATTCACAAGTACAATAAAATACACGCTTAGAAAAATAGTTTCTTTTTACTAAACCTTCTTATGTCTTAAAATCAAATTTGATTATCTAATGTTTAACGACCAACATTATATAATTTTAAAAACTTTTATACAGGTATATAGCATTTAATTCATCAAATACAACATGCTTACGGCTCTAAATATTAATTGCTTTTAATGTAAACCCATTTTTACTACTTCATTACTTATATATTTCAATATTTTCCTATATTTTGAAAAATATATTGTAATTTTATAAGTTAGATTAGATAGGCAACTAAAATTACTTGTCAATCATACAAATAGCCTGGGCAGATGTTACTTTTTCCCGATATGCATTTCGCTATGCTAAGGTAAAATATTCATTCATGGTGGCATAGAACTTTCGCTGTCTAATTCTATATTGCCCTAATTAATGGCACAACAATCAAAGTAACACTGTTTAAATGAAAACGACAGCTTTTACTAAGAACAAAACCAAATAGAGCAGTTTGTCACTCTCATATAAATCTAGCACTTGTTGAATGTTTTTTGTTTGTGCTGTTAACCATATGTTTACCGTGCAGTTGTGTTTAATTCTCTACTACCTTTATTATTTCAAATAAAATATTATTGGTCGCTAAACAATTCTCCTATTACTATGTTCCCTCAGTTTTTTTTTTTTTTTGAGTATTTACTTGTCTGGGTCTCCCAATTTAATAACTTTTTTTATTCATAGAATCTTTACTGCGACCTTTTTTGTACGCGCCACAATGTTCCACACCCTATTTTTTGCGTGTTCCGCTCGCTTCATTCAGTTACTCGTATAAATTCGACAAGAGTTTGTTCTCAGACACGAGCAGCAACTGTCCCATCAATCAACGGTAACCATGGCGACCACGCGACGCCGACGTCAGGCGCCTAAACTGCATCCTGCTTCTTAAACCAACGCCCAGTTTTTTTCCCAACTTACCCACCCGAAAAATCAATATCTACATAAATTCTACACCTTGCCCGATTATTAACATTTTCGCCTACTTTCATCTTTGACTAGTTGTCCCACATTCTTAGATCGGTTCAAGCGATACCTCACAGCCTGCGGTGGCAACTTTTAATTACTTTAATTTACGATTGCTAAATAATAAAGAGACAAAATCCCTTCGAATAATCAATATTGCAGCGAGCGTTTTCTTTTAATAATAGCGCAAAGATGCGACCGGCATTTTCGGATAGTTGCGTCGACGTTTTCAACGAGGCTAGTAGAAGCGGCACTCAAAATCGGGTCATGGTACAACGAAATCGTTTTAGTTGCATGGCAGCAAACTGCATTCACTAAAAACTTGTCCCAACCTCTAAACGCGAGAAGAACCAACCAATAAACCGGTCAGCGTTGCGCATTCGTCATTTTTTTCTGGCGCACGCAATACGTTGACCGTCTTTGTCTTCGCTTGGGTACATTTGGGTGAACCGTGGAGACGGAAATCGTTGCACGAACGACATCTTCCGGGAAAACTGTAACACTAAGAAGAGTTCGACACTGTTTCTCGATACGAACAGTTCTTTAAAGTTATATGCGTGGAGCAGTTAAAAGCTGAACATTACTGCGTTGGCAAAATATTTCCTGTTTTTTAACTTTTAGTAATTTTATCTGCTCACGAAATGTGTTATACTATAGAATAACATAAAACTGTTAAAAAGCAATTCTTATTTCACGCTACCTAAAGTGAGTCAATAAAAAACTGTTTGCAGAACCGATCAAAATGATGAAAATTTTACGTAGGTATCGAACAAACGTTTGAATGTATGCTTATTTTTGTTTAAAAATATCAAGCATTAAATAAATAATAAATTATTGTTGTTTGATGCATTATTAACAGCAAACTCCTTTTCTTTAAACTAGTTTAATTAGCAACGAAGCACTGGTTTTACCATTCCCTAATTAAAAACAGACATTGTCAGCGTACTCTAGTGGAGATTGTAGTAAGTATTGTGTTTGAATATGGGGCGCCATCTAATCACCAAGCGCTCATACTATATCGTCAGGATAGATGCCTATAGAAGAATAGCCGGAAATTGGGAATAGACATGAGGTTTCAGCGCAACATGCCTTATACAAATATTGCTCGTTAAAAACATACAGGATGTTCAAGTTAATAATTTTATTTCTAAATTTCCCAATAATTCAACAAGTTTTCATATAATCAACGAGAAAATTTGAAATTACTACGTTTTTCAGCATGATGAATAGGAATTTGTCTTCACTTTTACCGTTGCTCATAGAGGGCGCTAGTTGCACCCTACTAAATAGTAAATCGGAGTCTGAGGGCGGCAACTTAGTGCTCTACTTTGTCGACAAGGTTGCGCGCCACCGACTTCTGCACAGCGAACTACAACTAATCTGGCGGTACATTCATATGGGTCGTTTTATATACTTTTAATATTCAAGAGTTTTATTTGGATATATACCAAATATTTCATAACTATAATAGTACAATTAATAATTATATTATTATAGTAATGAAATATTTGGTATATACATATATGTACATATCATAAAATCTGGATATAAATACAACACTAATGCCCAATTGCACCACCTCTAGTTAAATTTAAAGATTAACTAATCCCTCAGTTGAAACTTAAACTGGGTTAAAATATGTTCCCTAGCACCAATGAAAAAGTAGTCATAATTAACAAAACTTCGCTTAAGCAGTGAATAAAGAGTTGGTATTAAGAAAATCTAGGTAATTTATTGTGTATTTATTATCAGTGTTTGCAAGTGTTTTGTTTACGGTTTGTTTTGAGCGTTCGCATCTTCTCATCCTTGTGATTTTTGGTTAGGTTAGGTAGTAGTTGCTACTAACTGATTCATTGGAGAGACGCTGTTATTTCTAAAAATATATAAATATGTGTAAATCAAACACCAACTCTGTACTAACCTATATTATTCTACTTATCGTATGAATATTCTAAATGGGCGTTGATCTCCTCTAATAAAATTAGTACACATTAGCGGGTCAAACGAAACCGCTTGCGAAAATTATGTCATCATAAATATGGAAAAGGTCCTGTTTTTCATATACCTGCCTTGGAATCCCGTTTTCCATTACGTCTATTTCCAACACTTCATCATCAACAATATCAAATTCCTCTATGTCAATCATAATGCCTAGTCATAGAATAGATCGCTTAGATAATAAATATGTTTTATAAAATAATTTTTATAAACAAATATAACAACCTGTGATAACCATAAATCATCAAAATAAATAGAATGAAATTAGTTATATGCGATAATCAGTCAAGAAATTTGAAGTTCTTTCATTATTTCAATGCTTAATCGGTAGTTCGAGCGCCGTTTAACATATCCCTTTTTTTGGGCGCTTAAACCAAGTTGAAACTTGTGGTGCAACAGGGCATAAAATAATATATAAAGGTACTTTATTTATAGGGTGAATGCACCAGTGAATGAACATTTAGTGCATTAGATGCAAAATGCGTATAAAAATTCTGAAACTAAAATAAATTCTCACAAAAATTTGATTAATTATTAATAATAATTAGTCACATACTCAGTTGCCATAAGGGACAACATCTCTAGCTTAACCTATTTACCAAAAATACATAGACTTTCGTCGATTCATCATATGCTTACACATGAAAAAAAAACACCTTTTGATGTAAGCCTTCGGATGGACACGTTGAGACTGCACGCAACATCTCATAAAACGTGCACAAAACTTTAACACGGCTTTATGGCCAATTGCACCACATCTAGTTAAATCTAAAGATTAACTAATCCCTCAGTTAAAACTTAAACTGGGTTAAAATATGTTGCCTTGCACCAACGAAAAAGTAGTCATAATTAACAAAACTTCGCTTAAGCAGTGAATAAAGAGTTGGTAGTAAGAAAATCTAGGGAATTTATTGTAAATTGGTTTATTGTTTTTTATTTATCAGTGTTTACGAGTTGTTTACATTTGCATTTTCGCATTGTTATAATTCTTGGTCTTCTTGGTTAGGTTAGGTAATAGTTGCTGCCACGGTTGCCACGAAGCTGTGATAGAAATGGAAAAAAAAAACAAAGATTACCGAATTTTACCCCCGAAGAAAAAATGTTATGCTTGAACCTAATAAAAAAATATAGTAACATATTAGAAAGTAAAAAAAACGGACAGTGTAACTTGGAAAGATAAAGAAGCTGTGTGAGAAAAAATAAAGACAGAATTTAATATGCAATGCCCAAGTTGCGTAAATAGGACAGCCACAAATTTAAAAACGTTTTATGAAAATAAAAATACGTCTATTTCCAACACTTCATCATCAACAATATCAAATTCCTCTATATCAATCATAATGCCTTGTCATAGAATAGATCGCAAAGATAATAAATGTTTTATAAAATAGTTTTTATAAACAAATATAACACCTGTGATAACAACAATTCATCAAAATAAATAGAATGAAATTAGTAATATACGATAATCAGTCAAGAGATTTGAAGTTCTTTCATTATTTCAATGCTTAATCGGTAGTTCGAGCGTCGTTTAACATATCCCTTTTTTTATGCGCTTAAACCAAGTTGAAACTTGTGGTGCAACAGAATTATCTTTTTAACTGGTAGTTAACTTTTAACGGAAGATGGTGCAACTGGGCATTAATGAAATAAAATTACGGGAAACTCGCTAAAATACACAATTAGTTTTGGCAATGAATCTTCAAAATGGCTGCTATTAGTTCGTCGCTCTAAAATAGGATGTGCACTCGTCAAAGCGCGTTCTCCCGTCTCTATTTCTAGGGTTGGACCATGGTAATTTAAGTGACTATACAGCAATAATCTTATTGCTGTAGAGTTGCTGTTTACTGGCGTCGAATACTGACAGAAATGGTAATTCTCGAGGTGGGAATAAATTCGTATTTTAGAGTGCCTGTGTCTTCAGTGCACCCGCACACCGATGCGTTTATGTTTGTTGCAAGTTACCACGGTACAGAGCAGCATACAGGAAACGTACCTCTAATTGCTATCTAGGAATAATTTTCAGCATTCGAGAGCACTTCATTGCCGCAAAGCAGCACTGCTTAGCAGTTCTGTGGCAGCTTTGTGGCTTTGGACATTCAAAAGTGTGCTTATTAAATTTTTGCTCCGAGAATTTAGGATCAGGTAAGTGGTAGGAGGAAGAAAAGGTTTAATCGAAAATTATAATAGACTGAATTACTGAAGATTGAGTAAAACTCGGAAAAGAATTGGACCAATGTTGGTTGGACATCACAACAATTAAAAATAGGTAGGAGTATAAAGGATAAATAGTAGAGGCCAAATACACACTTGGAATAACAAATGCAGAGAAATAGAAAGATTATACGGAAGAGAAAAAACTTGCTGAAACCTATAATCATAAACACAAAGCAAACAAAACTTAATAATAAAACGTAAGAGAACTAATGATGGGATGCTATGGATATCTGTAAGATTGTAAGCATGTATTATGTATGCTTCAGATTTACAGATAACCTTGCAGACGCTACAGATATGCATAGAATCTAATCACAAATATCCAACATACATCAGCGAAAGAATAGGAATATTGCTATAATATCCTTCTACGAGAAAGATGGTCATTGGGAAAGAAGGAACAAAAGGAACAAGAAAATATAGGAATAGAATGTGAAAGATTTAAATTGATCCAAACAAGAACGCCACACCTATATATGTAAGAAATGGAAAGTAGATTATGTGACATCTATTTATAGGAAAGCAGATTCTCGGAATAGAGACAATTATAAATATTTAGCCGTGCATGTATAGAAGAGTATTAAAATACTAGAAGAAAATCACAAAGCAGCAAAGGAACACGTAGATTTTAAGTGAGGAAATGATTTATGCTGTTTTCTATTCACTAAAATTGTGACTTGCTCATTGACAGAATGTTACTGACTATGGTTACTGATATGAATGAAATGTCCTAATCTTTTTGACATTTGCATTGCTAGTTTTGACAATCAGCTAGTCAAAAGCTCTTTTACGACTTTTATGTATATTTTATATTTAGAAGTCTTATTTAATGCGTAGGTACCTCTAAAGGAATCAAACATTATTTGAAATAATCAATAATATTCCGTTAATTCTACGCATGCACCACTGATCCGTGTTTGTATATTTGTGTACCTTATAGCGAACGTCTGAAATTGATATCCTATTAATTACCAGCGAAATATCGAAGATATTTGTATGATTTAGTGCTATGGTAAGTACGAGAAGCAACGCCCACTTATCACATTAAAGAAAAATATGTTTTTACCATTTTTTAGTATGTAAAAATCTTTAAAAACTTTTACAATCAACGAATCTGACATTTATTTTCACGCCATCTCCTTGGCAACCATTCTGTGAATAAAATACAACCAAAATAAAACTCGAAAATTCAAGATGATTGAACTTCGCTTTTCTATTATTGTAGGGTCTTCTGTCCATTTTACGTAAATTAAGAGCTTCTCCAGAAAAAGAACTGCGATTACTACTGTTAGGCTTAGATAATGCAGGAAAAACGACAATATTGAAAATGTTAGCATCGGAAGACGTCAATCACATAACACCAACAGCAGGGTTCAATATAAAATCCGTTATATCGGATGGCTTTAAGTTAAATGTTTGGGATATTGGGGGGCAAAGAAAAATTAGGCCTTATTGGAAGAACTATTTTGAAAATACTGACATACTTGTAAGTATATTTCCTTTGAATGTGTTTTGTGGCTAGTTTGAGCTTTTACTGCTGATGCATAATGCATCTTTCTTTGTTTCTACTAAAATATGGTTCCTTAGATATATGTCGTTGATTCAGATGATAAGAGAAGATTAGAAGAGACAGGGATTGAATTATACGAACTCCTAAGCGATGACAAATTGCAAGATGTACCGCTGTTGGTGTATGCCAATAAACAGGATTTACCAAACTCGTTGCCAGCCTCGGATCTAGCTCAAGCTTTGGGTTTGCCCACCATCAAGGACAGGGCTTGGCAGATACAGGCTTGCGTTGCCATCCAAGGTACGGGAGTGAAAGAAGGCATGGAGTGGGCTTGCAAGGCGATAAAGAAGAAATAGTGTAGGAAAATCTTCTTTGAAAATATGTCCGTCCATTAATTGCTGTAATAAGTATAGCATATACATAATATGTACTTAGTAAGCACACATACGCCTGTAATAAATACTATAGGTAATTTGTATAAATATTGAACTAATTTATACTTACTAATCGAATTTTAGATACTTACAACTTTATATATTTTTATTATGCGAATATTTTTTCTAGCACAATAAAGAAATCAATAAAATCTTGCGCGGGTCTTGTTCTTAAAATCATAATAAAAGTATGCGTTTCCACTATCATTCTACCGAAGCAAAATGCTGCTCATGTTATTATAATTAAAAAGTAAATGGGCAGACTAGAGACCGCCATTCTCTATGGCAATATTCTTGGCCTTTAAAATTTTAAATTATTGCGACAATGAAAATGAAAAGTAATAAGACAGCAGATTGTTTAGCTTTTGCAAGATTACATAAATTTGAAACGTAGTTAATAGTGTTTATAATTACCTTGTGTCCAAATTAGAAGCAATAGCAGGACGCGTGGCGACATCTTCCAAAAGACATTTCTTTATTCATTGTGATGAGGCAAAATAAGTTTTATCTACTTTTGTTTGGAGATCATTATGTACACATTTTCAATCCGTAAACGTCATTATTATTGCAGTGCGTAAAAGTTTGAAGGTGTGCGTGAAGTAACAATACAATTTAAATGGGATTTAGTTTTTTCCAAGGAACATGCCCAGTAAACACACATGTGTCTGTTACATCTCTGCTAAGTATCATTTAAGGAACAGTGCCATGTAACTTAGATACGTAAATGTTACATAAATGTATGTATCCTAAATGTTATCTGAACTGAACTGCGATACGTGGCGCTAGCTACATTATAGTGATGTATTTGAGATGTACCTAATAATACATCACATATCCTTGATATGGTGCTGTTCAAGAACTATTCGTGACATATCTTTGTGTTTCCCGCAGTTTGAAATTTCTGAGCGACTGTGCAAATGGCGTCTGTGAATGGCGTGTCCTACGTTGGTGTAGGTTTGTGACATATATTTACTGGTTTAACTTTAGCTATAATAAATTTGAAGCACTGGAACGCATTTAACAACGGGGTGCCAACCGGTATTAAACGTAAGTAAATTTTTACTTTACAAAATAACGTTTTTGAATCCATGTTGTTTATAAAGACGGACGATGTTTGTGAAAATGTCTGCTCTAACCTCACATTTATTTGTTCAGGAATTATTCAATTCTAAACAAAGTTTGAATAATTTCGAGTTTCTTTTAAGCAATGATTTTAATACTCCAAAAATCGTAAGTGAATTACGTGCATGGTTTTCAAATTAAAAAATGTTAATTTCGTTTTAGCGATCATTCACAAAAAGAATCGGAGGCCAGAATGGTGAAGATATTTAATACGACTCTTGGAACATTGCTCCATCAACTTCACAAACGAACTTGGGCAGCATCTAGTTGGTTCGGAGAAAGAAATAACATAAAAGTTTGTTAATTGTGTAGAACCATTATATTTCCATTTTTAGGAGTTGTGACGTCATAATTCAAGGATTATAATGAACACACGGACGGAGCGGCAAGTGAGTTCTTTATATCTTGTAAATCCAATAATATCTATATGTATTTACTAATGGATAAATATATAACTTAATGTAGTTTCGAAAATGATTTTTACCTATTTCTAAAGGCCGTTTTACACCAATTTATTGCGCAATTTATTGGCCAATTTAAAATTGTTACGCGTATAACACGGATTTAATACGTATTATACACGTAACAATTTTAGATTGGCCAATAAATAGCTAGGGGTAAAACGGCCTTAAAAGAATGTTATGTATCATACAGAGAACATAATAACCGCTCTGAAATAGAACAGTGTTCATGTATCAGAATCAGATCTATATGATGTCTCAGAGACATATCAAAGACAGCTGCTTGATGCGGACATTACGCACCAAATGAAGCTTACGTGTGCCTTACATCTTATGTGTCTGAGATAATAGATAGATCAGATGATACGTATTTGTTACGTGTCTGAGATATAAATGTATTTACTGGGTGTAATCAAGAACGGACACTAGCAAATTTTGTTAGTGCGGAATCGTCATCTTTTTTGGGGCCAATGGGAAGTCAAGCTCTCCAATCGGCTCTTGTCAAATAGTTCTTGACAGGAGAGTCATTTGACAGTTTTGTTTGAGGTTATCTGTCAACCTGACAGTAGCAAATGTTGAATGTGCGCGCAGAATCGCCATCTTTTTTGAGTACTTTGGCATTTAGCCAACAGAAATAAAGTTAGCAGACTGAAGTTCACGAATTTCTCCCCGGGATATCAAAGGTGTTCATTCTTATTGAGATGTTCCTTGGTTTTACGTCAGCAACGAACTATTCATGGCAGATCGGGTCGAGTTTTCTAAACCGAGAACGTTATGATAGTTACATGACTGTTTGAAAAATATAAATCTATTAACCAACGATCAATTCTAATGATTCTAGCAAAGCTAGAAAACTTGAATGTGCGTGTTACGTATAAGTAGTTCCCGAATAACGCGATCTGCTTGCTGACTTTGACAGCTTGCTTTATACGATCTGTCGAATTGCACGTGTTAACCGCTGGCGCCACTTACCGGACTTTTTTGGGATAAATTTTTTATCAATACTGAATGAGTGTGAGATGTTACGAAATGTCGCAAAATTGGCACTGACGAGCCTTGAAAAGGCGAAACATTGATGTCTGTCAATAGCGACATTTGTATGTATTTTTCTACGTTTAATCCATTTATTAGCGCATAGCGCAAAATTTAGTGCTTACTCCAAATATATTACGAATTTGTGTTCTAATCAGAACATATTTGTACATATTATATTGGAAAATTAGCAAATATCTTTAAAAATAATGAAGTTCGTAACAATCTCACACTCATTCAGTATTAATTACATCTAGCAGCTATATATACGCCTTGTGCGGTACATACAAATGTCGCAAAATTGGCACTGACGAACCTTGAAAAGGCGAAACATTGACCATCAGCGCACAGACTTATTAGTGCGCGATGTAAAAATAAGTGCAAACAAACTTGTTTTTATTTAACATTTACTAATTATAATTGAATTGTTATTACTATCTGTAAAGGAAAATTCAGTTATTGCATCCATTTACTGTACAATCAAGTGTTGTTGTGTATGCGTATGAAGATAAAATAAACGTCTTTTCTTTCTTTCATTGATGTCTGTCAATAGCGACATTTGTATGTATTTTTCTACGTTTAAATTTTTTATCTATGGGTTGGCAAGATTGCGACAGCAAAATGTCAATTTAAATATAAATAAGGGGCTGTTTTTTATTTCGTCGGTGGATCCACCGGTTGCAGTTGGTTTCACCAGTAACGTTCTTAAATTACTGTTTAGTTTCTGGTGGTGCACCAAAACACGTTCTAAAATTTACCGCTTCAACCAAGTGGTGCCATCATCGCGCAACCGATTTTGCGAGATGGTGAGTTTGGTGTGGTGAATTAGCGCAAGCTGACATAACCTCTAAATTGAAATAATTCAAGTAATCATGGAATTTCAGTTATTTTATCTGGACTCTCTAACACCATTTTTGTTACTACATTTCCTACAATTCCATTAACAAAGTTCTTCTTTTTCCATTTTTGGAGAAAAGGGCGATTTTTTAATATAATATAACAAATATAAGGATTCGACCACAGCACTGAGGTTAGGAGCGTTTTTAAATTTACTGATGGTGAATGCACCGGTAAAACATCAACAACTGACGTCATCCTCAACATGGCCACCATTGGTGTAAGCCACCAAACCATTATGCTGAATTAAAGAACAGGCCCTAAATGTCATATGCCCTCTACACTGATGATAGAAGAGGTTGTGGATAAATAAGTATAAATTTCATTTTGACAAGTACTAAAGTTAATATTTTCCAAAATTATACTAATTAATCCGCTTGCTTCGTCAAAAACCGAGCTATTATAGATTTTTTAAAGTTGCGTTTCACTTCTTATTAATTATTTAAGTTACATCATTATTTGTTCATATAATTTTTATACTATTCAGTTTTAACATAAACCAGACTGCCATCAGCTCTATGTAAGAACTTTTATTTAACAATCACATTACTACACCAAATAAATACAACACCCCTTTTTGATGCTGCAGTCACCATGTATCCGTAACAACAACCCTAACTATTGCCATAGTATAAAGCCTTCTCCTTCTAGGACAACTACATGTATCTGCCGCGCAAATCACACACATAGGGTAGTCGCAATTTAGGAAATACTTATTACGTCATATCCGTATTGGGCGCTGAAGTCGTCGGTGAGTCTATTATGCCAGGTTTACTTTATACTATCGAATCATGAGTTGCACGTGTTCATCGCTGGCGCCACTTACCGGCTTTTTTTTGGGAATATTGCTTACCCTTCGGTTGCAGGATTGTGACAGCGAAATGTCAATCTAATTTAAATGAATGTCATATTGACAAGTACCAAAGTTAAAATTCATCAGTTATTCTAAATAACCTGTCTGTTTCGTTAAAAACCGATCTATTAAGGTTTTTAAAGTTGTATTTCACATCTTATTAGTTATTTCAATTGTATAATTAAGTTTGTTCGCGTCGCATGAACTATTTGCACTTTTATGCACTTTTTAGAACTTTTGTGTGCAAAAGTGCATAATGGTGCAAATAGTTCATGCGACGCGAACAAACTAATTATTTGGTTAATACTTTTGTACTATTTAGTTTTGATATAAACCAGGTTGTCATCAGTTGTGTCCTCCATTACTATCATTTTGACGTGTCAAGAAAGTCGTTCTCATATACTCAAACGTCATGCAGATGTTGCCACTTACCGGAATCTAGTATAACATTCAATTCAATGCAGATTTGAATGATTCGAGAGGCCGTATAAAGCAAACTTACCAACTCATCAAGCAGGCACTGCATAATAGTAATAATCAGTAAGTATCATAACAGATATCTACATTTGCAATTAATGTGGAATAGAAGCGTTTGTTGCAGGTTTCCAAATTTTACAGATGTTATCATTTCATTACTTATTTCTGTAACATGATATTACCGTAGTTTCTCGCTTGGGGATACCAGTTGGCGTTTGGATGACAAAATTTTAATGAATTTTGGCACACATTTATTTGCTTTTCAAACCTGAAAAGCAGACGAATTTTAGTAAAATCACGAACAATGCATTACATACTACATAGCCTGCTGCCTCTCAAGTTGTTATTTTGCTATTTTTTAAATTCACGCCCCATTTGGCGCGCTGCAAGTGCTGCCGCAGGCGACTTGAAGGCGACTAAAACTTTATAAATACTTCTTTGCAGTAGTGACCTATCGAAATTATCAATGATCCTTGGTATTAACCCTAGTGCGTTAGTTGTGTATTAGTGATCTAAATGGATTGTAATTACGCAAAATCACCGTTCTACTATCTATTAACACTTTTATATGTAATATTGCCTATAATACCTATGCTTTTTTTTGTTTGTTTGGTTTAGATTTGCTAAAAAAGTGGTATTTCTTCATTTATAAAAAATATTCCAGTAATTGCAGTGAGATATCTAACAACACTACAAAGCAATTTTTGTCAATTTTTCTTAGTCAAGTTATTTTCTACAATTTTGATTTTGGAAGTACTAGGCGATCTTTTGAAATAAGAAAATACCCTGTCTATAGCTGTATTAACACTGCGTAGGCTTTCACGGCCGGTGTAACTATAACTAACAGCTTCTTGCGGGTTTCGCCGTGTGTCAAAACTTTCGCTAGACGTTTCGCTGTCAGTATGAACAGCGAAACGTCGAGCGAAAGTTTTGACACACGGCGAAACCCGCAAGAAGCTGTTAGTTATAGCTGTATTCTTTTTACCGTCTGACTTAGCTTGTCTTAGTTTTGTGAGTTAAACTACGAGCTACTCTCTTGAAACGCAGTTAGTCGGCTGGTTTGATCGTTCGTAATGAGTAGCTCGTGGCTTAACTCACAAAACTAAGATAAGCTAAGTCAGACGGTAAAAAGAGTACGGCTTATGATTTGTGGTTATTTAGAAAAAAATACTTGTAGTATATACCGTATGCGAGATTCAAGTATAGTCACTGACAGATGTATGAATCGCCCGCAACAGAGCACGCTTCTGATAGAGCAACGAAGCATACGACACAAGAGTAGGTACAAAATTAATGCATTATTTCAGAAAATGCGTTATTCTAACGACTTTAATATAGCCTATTACTTGGCGTTCATACATTATCAGGCGACCATAATTAAGAAAATTACTTAAATCTTTTATTAAGCATTCATATTAGATTAAATTTCTCTAGAAGATTTTACTTACCTACGTATTATACAGGTTAATCCAAATTAAGTGGTTAGTATTGCTATCCCCGTTATTATTCATACCACGAGGTTAGTTAAATTATCAATGTGGTAGAATTTTTCTTAATTAACGTAAAATCATTAAAAAAATAATCTTGCGCGTTTGCTAGATAACTTTTAAAGTGGTTAATATTAGATTTGTTTTATTTTTTAATCACACTTCGTAAGTTCGCTCGCATTTGATATTAAAATGATGTTTGACATATGCCTTTATATATTGTTCATCTGCCGTTGATAATAAAATCCATTTTCAGTGCATAATTTGAAAATATATTTACAAATTCCACAAATAAAACAACATATACATTTTGTACTTAAAACTATAAAAAAAAAACAATAACAGGCAAGACACAAACAGCCTAGTGATAGTAAATAATTATAATAGTAGTAGTAGTAATCACCTTTCGAAACCATTTCACAAAGAAAGCTAATTACTGTATTTACAGTTCATAAATTTTAAATGTTATAGTGTGCAATAATGATAACTATATAGGTAATGGTTTTTTTTTTGTTTAATATATTTTGGCACAGTATTTTTTTCAACTAATACTGTATCAAATTAATAAAAGTATTATTTTTTACATGTATAATATTTTCAAATTACCTTTATATGCTCATTTTTCACTTCGTTTATTTTTTTTATTTAACATTCAATATAATAAATCAAATAAATTTGGGATTCGCAAATTTTAATAAAAATTCACATATATATATGTACAAGTTTTCTTTTATATTATGTATAATAATATAATTATATATAATATGTATATGTGTATAATATATAGAAATAGTTATCACAAAATTTAATTGCTTAACCTGGAATATTCATTTTAATCACATACATTTAAGAAAGCAAATAAATACAATTATACTTGTAAATGCGCAAAGAAATTAATTACAACTTAAGAAAGTTAATTTTTATTTAACAATATAATCTAAAAAAAAAACATCAAAATAAAAAGAAATCATATTTCTGTCTTTTTAAATTCAATCTAGTAAAATAGCTACCTCTATCATTTTTATTTATTATTATCATTTATCATCATTATAATTATTTGTTGTTATTATTGTTATTATCGTGTCTAGCATCAATTTTAATGTATTGCGTGAACACCGTGTTCAAGCACTCTTCCTTCGTCTTCGATTAACAATTACGACATACAGTAATCAATAATACATCCACCGCTTAAAAGATAGTAAACACAGAAAACACACTCTGATATTTATTGCACCTGACCTTTAAATCTTATTCCTTTTATCTCATCCACATCGTCATTTATCCATAAGTTACTTTCATATCCGTTAAGATCTCCTCGAGTCAATTTGTCATTTGCTAATACGTTAAGGCACAGATTATTTTTTTTTCCATCGCTCCTTAGAATATCTTTTTGATGGGAAAAATTTCGAAAGAATGTCGAAATGTGCCCGTTGATTTTATAACACCGTTGTGATAAAATGTGATACACATTTGTACGTCACATATTGATTAAAATATTATTGCAAAAATGCAAATTAAATAAATAAATATCAATATTATCTCACATGTTTTTTTTTTAATACGTGCGAATTTTGTTATCATTATGGTAGTGATATGATGTGAGATGTTTGGGAGTTTATGTTTTTATTGCATTCATTGAGATAATAAAATTCATAGAAATGCTTTTTTTTTTCATTGGTGTGCAAAATGCGATATTTATATACATTTCCCCACCGAAAATTGAACGAGTGTTGCTCGAAATCGTTCCATGAAAATAATTCGTATTGTTCTTTTTTTATTTACACATGAGATTCCAATGGAAGTTTGTACACCGTGGCTTCAGGGAAACTCTGCGGCCTTGAACCCATAAGATGCTGCCTTAAGGTCGCCACCATGTCCTCGGACGTGATCAGATTCACTTGCAAAAATAATCTCTCCCTCCTAGATCCGCTCAAATCCGGCGAACTTGTCCTCAAAGTCTTCTCTTTCGCGTTCTCCTTGACGTTGTTATCCTCAACCTGATTCCTGTTGTCCCACCAGCTGACCTTGTCCGGATCTTTGGTACCGCCAACCGTGTGTCTTCTCTTGATCGATCTCTCCGGCATACCATTCTTCCGTTTCAATTTGGCGAATTCCTTATTCGTCCGTCTGCTAGCGCTTGCAAGTTCTCTCCGCTTACTTATGTTACTCTCAGTTTTCTCAGTCTTGGTCAAGCTATCCGATCGTTTCAACTTATCGCCGGTTTTGTTCAGACTTTCCGATCTCTTCAACTTTATCGTTAAAGGCGACGAGGTCCTCTCTGGCTTGTTCAACGATTCGGATCTCTTCAGTTTGATATTCGCCGGGGACAATGTGACGTTTATGTTGATCTTCTTAGCGTTCGAAGTCACCGAAATATCCTGGTTAGAAAGGTGTCTATCGTTATCTGGCGTGTTCTCATCCAAGTTCATCGTAGAGTCTTCATCCTTTTCCTTGTCGATTTTGGCTTTGAATTCTTTATTCTGGAACGTTGACAGTTTCGGGAGGTACTGGTTCTTGTGGAGGCTAGGATTACGATAGAGTATCGGCGAACCTGGTATGTTCTCTTTGTTGATGTGCGAGTGGTCTCTTAGGTGTTTCTGTGGGGATTCGTCGGCGAAAGGTAGGTCGACTTCCAATAGAAGCGGAGAACTTAATTCTTTGCTCTTTTCGTCGTAGATTTTTGTCATTGTTTTTACTAGATCGTTTTCTGTAAATAAATAAAATTCTCATGAGTTGAAAGATTTGGGAATGTTATGTCTTAATGATTTTGGAAATCTCTATAATAATAATTCGTAAAAATGAAATCTTTAATAAAAAACTATAGTAGATTACTTTGTAATGTATTATAAAGATTTCCATTTTACTGAAATGTTTGAGTGGTGCAACATTTTTGTATTTTCGGCATAAATACTTTTCAATTTGTATGCAAAGATATTATAAGGACTGTAGCGTACATAAAATATATCCACGCCACTTGAGATTTTACTAACTCATACGTAAATTCTTATTCTAAAACAAAAAGAACCCATGAATTAAAAAAAAAGTTATTAACTAAACATGCAAATTCATTTCTCCCTAGAAAGGACATTTTTCAAGTGCTTTTTACAAATGCCTACTTGACCTGTTGAGATAGGCAAGAATTAGCGACGAAAGTGAATCATCTATCCCCATAAATTGATCAATTCTGCTTGGTGAAGGGGTGCAACATCTCGATTCAATAAATTATTCGAATGTTTTGTCATATACTTATATGGTTCTGTTAGCTAATGTAAAGGTAATGTATTTATTATTTATATGTTGTGGAACACGAAGCAAGTCTTCCATAGCAATAACAAACAACACATAGCTTCTTTGAAGCTAGTTCCGACAGCACTTTCCATCTATCTAATACAAACTTTATTGCGCGCACGATATCCGATTTTATAAATGCCCGAACTTTCACTGAGATCACATTTCTTTCATGTTGCTTAAAAGATTTTGCAGTGTGTTTTGCGAGATGAAATATATGTCCAAATTCTGTTCTTTAAAAGTCGTTAAATTGCTCAAATTGCCAAAAATTTACTATTAGTAAGTAGTCTTGAAGTGGCGAATTCTTAAGATTTTGTTAATAAAGAATATAATATTGAATTAAAAGAGAGTGAAATTTTAACTCCATGAAAGAACATTTAGATATTTACAAAATCCGATGCAAACCGGAACTAGGTTCAAAGACCACACAACAAATCATCGCTATGGGAGACTTGAATCGTCCAGTGTTGCACAACATTTAAACAATACATTCGAATATGTTATACATTCGAATAACTTATTGCATACCTCAACCAATCAGCATTGATTGATTTATGGAGGCAATATGGTTTACATTCGTAGCTTTTTCTTGAGATCTTCACAGCTTAAGTAGGCTTAGAAAAAATATGGAGAGATAATGTTGCAAGTTTAGGTAATGGATTTTTCTTAATTCACTTCGCCTTCGGTTGAGAATGGGAATGCATGTATTCCCCAAAACAATTTTCGCGAATTTTATGTATCTTTCAGCTGGTACTTAAAAGTAGAATGTTACATACAATAAATTGCAAGTTTTTCATATTACAAAGATAGTTTTACAAGATACGATTTAACATTACTCGAATTATAGTTTAAACTTATCAACTTGGGAGGAAGAAATATATGCATTTGGCAATGTTGTTTACAGTTAGTATAAATAAAAGGTAGTATCAACAGTCTAGAATTTTTGTAAAAATTTTGTGAATATTTTCACAAACATTATTCGCTTTGGTAGATTGACAGGCTATGAGCTAACTCCTGGAGATTGTACTTCAAAGTTTGGATGGGTTTTCTCATTTACACAATTCGTGGACTAACATTTTGGTTTATACAACTTCGCGCCTTCTCCATCAATTTTTCGTTTTTCTTGAACAATTTTTATGTTTTATTTTGAGATTTGAAATCAATTTTTAGGACTTAGAAACCCTTGTGATTCGAATTAAGCCAGTGATGACTCAGTGCTTCGTATTATTTTAGGGTTAAGTGCAATTTTCCACCGTTATTGCGAATAGGAGTTTGATGCAAAGATTGTTTTCAGGTGTTAACTGTGTGAATCGGATTGTATTCGAAATTTCGACGTCTACTTTTGTCGATTTTAGCTTACTTCCTGTTGGTCTGTATCTTTTTAGTGTTTACCAACCAAACAATTAAAATGATAATCGTTTTATTTATTTACTTACTAAAAGATAATTTATTTTTTATGTTTAAAGTATTTATACGAGTTCTTTGATTGTTTTAAATCGTATCTTATGAAACTACTTTATTTTAATATACCCTAAATCAATAAAATGAAGTTAGCTTCCATTTAAGTTACTTTACTCTGTGACTTACCTAATTTATTTTACTATCATATCTGTTGCTATGCAGCATTCTGCATATTGAAATAACTATACAGAAGCCCCATCCAAAATTTATCAGCCAAGAATAAAGTGTCAACTAAAACAATAAAAAGTAAAAACAAAATCAACCTTGGCGTTTAATTTTTGTACTGCTTGATTCAATAAATTTTTAGTTTGAATTTTAAATATTGCACCACCCTCAACATTTACAAGATATTTATGACTGATTATAAAGCTTTATTAATCATAGAGGACGTAAAAATAATTAGTTTTCATGAATCATGTATGTATTATAGCGTTGATTTTAGATAAAATTTTAATTCACTAGTAGACTTTGTTGAAGAATTCGGTGATGATTGGTTAGTTTAAATATAGTGCATAGAAGTTCAAAGACATATTAGATATTTGAATTGTTTTTTGTATCTTATATAGTAAATTTTTGTGAGTTTATCAATTTTTAACAATTGCTGTGAAATCGCCGATATGCTCATTAATTTTTTTGAACAATATTGATTGTTTATGGCTTTATAAAACCATACTACTGATTTCACTATACTAATTTCAATTTCTTAAAATATTTCATCAACTGGTAAACTAATTTCGGAATAAATCATAAGAAAAGAGCCCGCGTCATCAATAAATCAACGTATATGAATTAAGACAGTACTTCAGCGTCGTAGAAGTGTTATATTTCGTACCTCCGTCAGAATTCCAAAAATATTACGGAGCGCATATAACGAAGTGTTAAACAGCCAATAAAATAACGTTAATTAAATCATAATTAAATTATATTTCTCAGTACGGCTGCATATTGTTATGTGCCATAGTAATCTCATTTTTGTTGTATTTCTATGCTTGTTCTGTATTTAAACTATAGAGTACACGAGGTTAGTAGAGCGTTTATTATGAATGAATGACGTTTAAGTTGTTATTTATTATCTCCCCCTTTAAAGCAGTTTTACTAACAACTTTAAAAATGTATTTCATTTCTGAACGCGGCAAATTTTGACGCTCTTCTCTTATGATTCCGAGATAATGTATAATTGCAAAAATTTCGTTGATAAAAATCATGTACTTGACTGGTCAAAGTATGTGCTTAACAATACAATGAATCCAACTATAAATTGCTTAGAAATTACATATACTGTGAGTTTTTTATCATGAGACAACGGAATATCTCTCAACAGAAATGTTATTTAATGTTAAAAACACACAAAATCATGTTTGCTTGCTTCTCTTTTGTGTGTATTTTTTTCTAGACTTTCACAATCATGTTTTTTGCGATTACAGCGCAATCTGTTACGAATCGAAAAAAGTTTCAAACAAAAACTTCATACTTGACGGCGTAGAATCTGAATCTGCAATACAAAATGGGGGTTCCCATTTAAGATTTCAAAGTTGTCTCCCCTCCCACTCTGAAGGGGTGAGGTGGGGGATCGAGTTCGCCACCATTCAATGAGCCCCCTACATTATAACAAATCTTATTAAGATATTTTTTTGATTTGATGCAGTGTTTTAGAGATATTCCGTTGTCTCAAGATAAAAAAAAACTCATCCTGTATAGTGTGAAGTAACAATTTCCTTGAAGCTTCCATCACTAGAGTGCACATCCAATTTTTTTCATTATATTCTGCAAGTCACTATATATTATTGAATGTGTAATCTAACATTAGCCACAAAAATCCAGACAGGGTATATAGAAAATAGGCAATTTCAGTTAAATCATATTTGAAACACTGAAAATGTCATACATAGGTAAGGACGAAACGTTGGCGAACATAAATTTATTGACGCAGCTTCAATCTGAAAACTTGTAAGTTATAAATGCTTATCTATCTGCTCTGAAGAACATTGCACTAATATTGAACGTTTGATTGCCTGTATTTATATGGCTAATCTTAGATTATGATACGTTCAGCTTTTGTAATTGGGAACTTCTTGTAACCCTTTATGCAGGGCAGGGTTCTGGATATGTTTTCCGTTTCACAATTCATGTTACCACATTATCCCATAATATGAACAAAATAACGTGTCCCAGTGACTGCTAGTAGTAAATATATATATCATACACTCAGTTACATTGAACTAATTATTCCTCCTGGGGACATTTCCAATGTCACTGATGAAGATATGTTTTCGCTAGCTACTTCTATTCAATTTTTTGTTGTTGATAGTTTGTTTCATTTAACTCAATTAAAAAAATATAATACGAATAACAAATTTGCAATGCAAAGAAGTTAATTGCAGAACGAACTATCATCGCCTTTTGTGATGACTTTCAAATACTGTCGTTATATTAAAAAAAAACAATCAACATTTTGACAGTATTCTTAAGAGGAATCCTAGACAACTAAATATGCAAGTCGAATTATTAGACAAAATGATTTTTTAGCGTTAATGTACAAGTAAAGGATACAGATAAAAAAGTATATACCATATTTGTTAGGCAACAAAAAAACGATGTGCATCAGAAAATGTTGTTATTATACAGCGGCAACAGAAGTGGATAAATAGCGAAGCTCTGCGGCACAGCAAATAATACCTTTGTCATTGTTTACGGTAGAAACTACTACGAGTGCGTGGAGGACGTTGGGGCATATTGGGTGGCCGGACTGGCCTCCACCCTCTTGGGGGTGCGACAGGTACGTAACCTACCATAGTACACCATCACCATTATTTACAGATATCGCACACACGCTATTTCGCACTCTCTCAAATTCTCGTTCCTCATGTAACAAACTGGCATACAGAATCTAACGGCCGAGTCAATGCGATTAAACGATACTCACCATCATTGTTGTCGTCGATTTTATGTAGGGAATCCAAGGAACTGGTGCGATGACTTACGTCAGTCTGAAAATACAGCAGACGCAAAATTAGTGCAGCAATGACTACGGCTTGGCTAAGCGATAACATTAATACAGCTATTTTTTCATCGATTGTCATGAAACCACTCTGTAGTCATACGATTATGACTGCAGAGTGGTTTTAGAAAAGGGAAGGGGATTCGGGACTCAGGACACCTACATTGAAACAAGTGACAAAAAAAGAAATGAAAAAAGCATTTTGTAGCATGCCAAGAAAAGAAGTATTGTATAGTTTTTCAAGCAGAGGAGCTGGCTAAAATTTGGGAAAAGCCACGGCATTTAATGAGAAAACATAAACAGGAAACATTATCTCAGAAAACTTTCAAACCAAGGAAGGATTGAGACAGGATGAAGTGTTGAATCCTGAGCCTTTCAACATACCACCTCTGATGGCCTATAGAAAAAAATAAAGTAATAATTAAACTGCAGGTAGAATCTCTGTATTCTATAATGGAAGTAGTAGAGATTATCTTCGTTGATCTGGAAATGGAAAAGGCATTTTGTAGCATGTCAAGAAAAGCAGTATTGTATAGTTTTTCAAGCAGAGGAGCTGGTTAAAATTTGGGAAAAGCCATGGCATTTAATGAGAAAACATAAACAGGAAACATTATCTCAGAAAACTTTCAAACCAAGAAGGATTGAGGCAGGATGAAGTGCTGACTCCTGAGCCTTTCAACATACCACCTCTGATGGCTTATAGAAAAACAAATAAAGTAATAATTAAATTGCAGGTAGAATCTCTGTATTCTATAATGGAATTAGCAAAGATTATCTTCGTTGATGATCTGGTAATACATGTATGCAAACAATAGAAGAGATTGTCAAATAAACCTAAGTCTTTGGAGCAGAAAAAGAGAAATCTAAAAATTACCATGGATGAGACCATAGTGATGACAATAGGCAAAACCCAATTCATGAGTTAAAATATTAAAATTGGAAGAAGATTGATAAAACAAACTGAGACATTTAGATCTTTACGAGTGAACATGCATAAGGATGGAAATGCAAATATGGAAACAAATATAATAATAGAAATAAATAAACAGACTAGAAAAAGAAACGAAAGAAAGTTATACAGCCCAGACTAAAAAGAACAAGGAAATAACAGAAAAAAGTAAGAGTATTTAGAAAGTAGTGCTCAAATGAATTTTACATATAGCTGCAAAAGTTGGATTTTGAATAGTGGGTTGAGGAAGAAGCCATAGCAAGGAAGTATCTGAGATCGGAAAGAAAATATAATAAAAGATGTGACAAAGCAACAGTTGGATATGGAAACTAATGAAAAACAACAATGCAGTGTGATAGCATATGAAACTAGATCAGTTGTTGTTCATCCGAGACACCAAGCAAGAATGTGGGGTACCTCATATACTTCCATATCTTCAGTAGCCCAAAAACTCACTTTTCTGGAGAATATTGTCAGCCCGACAATATTCTCCGTCTGATCCTCTGGTCATTGTAATTGTCGCTATGTAAGGGCTTTACATAGCGAGAATTCCCCTAAATCGGTTTGAAGCAGCCAATGTTAACATTTTACCGTGGCCACCCAGATCTGCTGACCTATGGGACATTATGGGAACACAGCTGAGGAACTCAGCGAATTCTCCGGGAAACACTGAACATTCTCCGACATGAATTACAGTTTGCCTGAGTTAAGCTCATTAACTGGAGAGTCAATGCCGTAAGAGTGAAAGGGTGTGAAACCAATAGGGGTGGCCCAATTTTTAATAAAAATGTATTTAAATTGTGTTAATCTTTTGTTTATTCTCTTTGAAATTTGAATCAATGTCTTTGAATGGCTAACATGTTCTTGCCAAGTTTGATAAAAAAAATCGTATCCCTTCTTGGAGTTGTAATTTTCATTTCCTGTAGTATATTTAGTCGATGGAGAACTTACATCAACAAGTTAAAACCCAGTGTGAATGACCTGCGTCCCTGGGGGTTGGGAGTACCTACCAGGCGCGTCCCCGAGGTGGTGGATATGGGAAAGGACATCTTGTCAGGGTTCGCGCAAGACGAGATAGTTAGTGGCGGCTATAAGTTCGTCCTCTCTGCTTAAAACCGGAGCAGGGTGAATGAAGACCGTTGCCGTGAACCAATCCCCCCTCGCCCGAGCTGTCCTGTCGTGGCTAAGGGCTAGCACAGGGTTCTACAACGATGACAGTTGTTGCTGTCGGCTACCGAAAGCCCAATTGTTGAACCAGGTCCCGAAAGGGAGGAGGGGTCTTAGCTTAACTGTATGGACCGAGAGGAGACAACCTCAATAAAAACCTAAATCCTAAGGTGGCGGACTAAGCTGATGGGATGCGTGGCTGGATAGAAGATCAGTCAACTAGTCCAACCTTGGGGCACCTGGCGCAACCCATTATATTTAGCCTTACCTCTGCATGCGGGGCTCTGTGGAGGTGGACCTTTTCTTCCCTAGCTATCCGTGGGAACAATCATGGAGGAAGGACGTTTATTAGCGAGACGACATCGCTAATAAACAGGAATTGAAGCAGGACCTCCATAAGAAGCCTTCCACTTCCAAAGTGAGAGTACCTCACAAGGAAGGAACAAAGGGAGGAGCAAAACGACTGGAGCAGATTAGGGAACAGGATGGCATCCACCCCCTCTCAAATTGCGTAGCACTGTGCAACTCAAGGGCGTTGCACCTTGGAGCACGTGAAATCGAAAAGGGAGACTTACCTAACCTGGGGCCTTCCGATATCCTACACTTTCTGAAAGAAATAGGATTGGAAGGCCAGCGAAAACGCAGAACAGGGACACAATAGATCTTTTAGGTCGCAGTGTAATATCACCCTTGCAACATATACATACATACATATGAGCTGCGTCAATTCATTCACAGGGCAGCCGATTCTATTACCCATAAGGATTTCCTTTACTTCATAAATATATGTCTTGCTTAGGAGACTGTTTACAAAGAAACGAAATAAGGATATAGTTTGTGTTGTCTGTTTACTTCCATTTGTTCGATTGCTTACAATTATTAGTCCATCAATTAATTATAGCAGAAATCATTTGGCCAATGGTGAAACAGTTTTGAGGAAGGGCAAATAGAATTGATAAATGGTGAGGCACAAATTGTAAATTGTAAAAGGCAACTGAAGAACTATATGGATATATGATTTTTCGAATGTCTTACCTCATTTTCGAACTTAATCTTCTTCATATTGGTATTGCTGTTCAAGTCGACCGAACTAGAATTGATGTTCTCGGCTGAATTGCCTTTCCTCAGGCCGTAACCGATAGTCTTAGCGCTAGGTCTGAATTCGTTCGACGAAGCCGTACTCACATCGCTGAAACTGGTTTTATACACTTGAAAATCACTACTATTGTCCAACTGTCTGATCTCCTGTCATTGTAATTGTCACTACTGTTCCTGTACGAACTGTAATTATTATACGTATTGTTAAAGTTCGTCGAATGTTGTGAATTATAGCTGTTCCTATTTTCACTGCTTGTAGTCCTGTTAAACACGTTCGAAGCGCTGTGCGTCTTCGTTATTACCCTCTCCTTGCCCCCGTTGCCCGCTAACGATAGTTGGGTAGATTGGTTCACGTTGGATGCCGACGAACACATTGTACCAGTGCCCCTCCGTTCTGCAAGAAAAAAATAGTTTGTATTGTGTGAAACTATCTACTTTATCCAGCAAAATATTTGTGTGCGATTGAAATAATGAGTAACAATAGATATACATAAGTAGATTGAAGATTGAAAATTTTAATCTTCGATTATGTCCATCTCTAGTAATGCATTCATTTACACTGTTAAAGATAATTAAAGACGTATTTGTTGTTGTGTTTAATTTATTATTTCTACAGTGAAACAAAGAGTAGTAGAAACAGCGTCACTGAATGATTATCTATTTATCCACTGATCACATTTGTGTGAGGTAATTCTATTGGGTGTTTGGAAAATGGATAAAATCTTTACGGCTTAAAAGCAATAACGTATGTAGTATTAATACTTAGGAATTGGGGGCAAATAATTGGCCCTGCATCTGAACTTTAACGAGTATAAGCAGTATTCTTGTCAAATCTATAAGCAATGGTTACGACAACGGATTAAAAACATAGTTTCAATTAGAACAATTTCATGTCAAAGATTGAAAGTTTTAATTTTCGGTGAAGTAGTATAGTATAAGTGCATTCATCATGAAAAGATTACCTTCAAAAAAGCAAGTATATATCATTTGGAAAATTTGAAAAACAATTGTTTTGCCGGCAGTACGGCTGAGAAGGGAAGATATATCATTGCCACAATCTAGCGAGTCAAACAGTTATATGCAGTACCAGTTGTTTGGATGGGTGACCGTTCGAACAAAATACTTCTCAGCGGCTTGGTGCGTTCCGGTACTCTAAGCCCAAGGGCTTTTTAATGCCTCTGTAGTGCGTGCTGAATTTGACATATTGCCTCGATTTTATGATTTCTCATACAGTATTAATATTTTAATATTTATGTATGAAATGTTTCAGGAAAAAAATATATTAAAGCTATCAACATACGTAGGATATAATAATAGTATATGAAAAACTAGTGTTGACGCCTTTGGTATACATAAGTGATTTAATATAGCCTGAGTTGAGTTGTCAAGCCCGTATGATACGATCAAAACGTGCCAGTTTTTTTTTTCAGAAATGTCCACACTTATTAGCAAAGTTACATCACAAAGTTTAAGTTTATGATAGCTAAAGATTTTAAGAGACTGCACATAATTTTATAGCGCCGTTTAAGATTGCCACCGCCAGAATTCAAGTGCCAGAGAGGGACTTCTTCGATAGCCTTCAACTCCTCCCAATTTACTTCCCAAAGTATGGCGAAGTGTCGACAGTGAACTGTCTTATTCATAAAGCTTTATTGAAAGTTTATCTCTGGCAGATTTTATTTATACAGATGCTTCGAAGTCAAATGATGGATGTGGGTGTGCCTTTTTTGACGTAACTAACAACTCTAGCCAAACGTTTAAACTGAATGATGTTGTATGTGTTTTCACGGCAGAGGCGATGGCTATTTTGGAAACTCTAAAGTATATGGAACGGCAAAAATTGAAGAGTACTGTAATTACGAGTGACTCTAGGAGTGTTTTGCAGGCCTTGAAAAGCAGTCAGCCACATAGATTTCATCCTGTGATATGGAATATCATCAAGCTGTTAGCTTCATACGTTATCGCAGTCAAGTTTTTTTTTTGGATAAAAGGTCATTGCGGAATACAGCCCAATGAACGGGTGGACCTTCTGGCAAAATCAGCTATCGATTTGCCAGGTGCTGCATCGGGTAAGGTGTACGCGCAGGATGTTCTCTGTGTGGCGCGCAAACATTTTCTTGTGGACAAATGGGAAGAGCGATGGCAAACTATCGTACAAGAATGACACAGTATGCCGTTATTCATCCTTCCATTGCCTTCATCGTTGGCATTACGAGAGAATGGTATCACGTTTTTGCTATACTGCAATTGTCCAGTTAAAGTTCGGCCATGGCATTTTTCCTGCTCACCTTAAGAAATTGGGTATTATTGACGAGAACACCTGTAAGTGTGGATATGATAGTGGCTGACTTAGATCACATCATCTTGGCCTGCCTGGAACGTCAGGAGCCCAGAAAGAAATTCATGGAAGAATTAACAAAAATGTCAATTCCACTTCCAACTAATGTAGTGACCTTACTTGGTTCCAACAACTTTAAAGTGTACGAAGGTATCATTAGATTTATGAAGGAGGCCGGTATTACTATTTCATAGCTTCTCGTCGTTTCCTATGTTTCTTATTCCTGTGTGGGGTTACCTTTTATCCGTTGGCCGATTGTTGTTTGTCTTTATGAAGTTGTTTCGATAGGCCCCGAAACGTGAAAAGTGTGTCCCTTGTCTATCCCTTTGTTTTTTCATTAGTCGTTAGGTTATAGTGGCCAATGGGCTTGGATCGCGAGAGGCATAAAAAAAAAGATTTTAAGAGATAATTGAGGGGCCCCAAGATAGTCGCACCACAGTTGTTTATTTTTGAGTTGGAGGTTAAGGATTACGATTGTTTTGGTAGAGCATTAATTATAGATGCAGATATACTTAACCTCTTATATTTTAATTAAATTTTTACAAAATGATTTGTGCTCGCAGCAATGTTTACGCATGCGCACACCATAACTTTGGGCGGCTTTGATAATAAAATTTGTTGCAACTATTTTTAATGTAAAATTAAAATTTGATGCAACGTCATCAAAGTCTACTAAAGTTGCCACATACACGTGGAGTTTGAAGTGAATTTCAACCACTTTGATACAAAAAAATTTAAGTATTTTGATCGTGTCATACAGGCTTTACCTTCGCGTATTTTTTTTTAATTGGCATTTTCTACATTTTTTTTTCTCGACTGAAATATCTTATGCAAATGACACCGACTGCATTCTAATCTAAACAACTCTTACGAACCAAGTGCGTGAAAATACATTGGCGTTTGACGATACCTCTACAAAGCGTAAAAGAACTTTGACATTCTGTTCTATTGTAAACAAACCATCTGATGAACCAATAATAAACATATCTGCTCATGACAAATGGATATTAAATAGTTGCCACGTGGTTGCTACTGCATCTGTTGGCAATTCTAGTTTCACAGCAAACACACGTTTGTTGTGAAACCAGTGTGTTTTTAAAGCATAAATTTAAATTTTAAAAAATGTGATTTCAAAGAAAATATCCATCTCTTCATTGAACTTATTAGTGTAGTCATCAAGAATGCGCTGCATTTCTAATAAGCAATATAGGATGTATAATAAATATGTGTATCTATTTAATTAGCAACTGCATAATTTTAATTTTTTATTTCTGATGGTAACGTTGGCTTGAATGAGATAAAGTGCCAATTAATGTTACTGTGGATAGGTAGACTTATTGCTAAAGTAAGCAAAAATGATTGCAAACGAAAGAAAAAAAAAAACACGGAGAACGATTTGGAATAATAAAAACTAATTGGATTCATTTTGTTTGTCTGAAGGATTGCCAGAAACTTTTTAACTAAATCGTTTTAAAGCAATAAAAATAAAAAAAAAAAACGTTAATGCGTACCCAGATTTGGATTAATTTGCGGTTTACGTGTAGTGTTCAAATTCGCTTCAGTTTCTTGAATGAAATTCTTGATCCTTTGTTCCACCGCTAGCTTATCCGTCTTATAATTGAACCATAACTTGCTCGATTGATCCAAATCTGTAACCGTAGTTGGAACTTGTGCCGCCTTACACTCATCGATATTCTGAAAAATCGAATTAGTTATTTAAGCCAGACATTCCGATTGTTTTAAATAATACCTCTTACCTCTTTGAGATCAGTTTCATCGTAACTTTGGCTCGAGAAGTCTTTAATACCGTTCGGAGTCACCGCCTCCTTAGAATCTTGCGATCCGGGTGCGCTCTTTGTAGTCTTCTTTTTGACCTTCCTCTGAGCTGCCATTATCAAAGTGGTAAATAACTCCTTTTTATCTTTTTGTTCCTTAAATGCTACGAATATGAATTGAAAAAAATTACTAGAGTAATTGTGAGTTTTGTAATAGCAAATTAACAAGAATATAGTACTATTTTTTTTTGTGATATCAAAAGCGTTAATCTAAAACCGGGCTATTTAAATCATGATTCGAACATGTGTTGATATTTACGGAATGTCTTTCAATGCATCCTTGCTATTTAGAGCTAATGTTACGTGACGTGACGATTCGTGTTGTCTGCGTTTATTTTTAGCAGTAACTTTTATGCTGGAGTACGAAGTATACAAATGCCAAATTAATTTTGTTTTCCACTGTTAATGTATTTAAACACATGCGTATAAACCCAGCATAAAAATTTTTGGAATTATGACATAATGTGAGATATTTTCACGATAACTTACAAACATTTCTGTGCCTAAATAATGTAATAAAGTTATATTAGTAGATGATATATGTGTTTTTTACGCTGCTTCCTCAGCGATTGTGTTTTAGTTCCTTCAATTTTCTAATGAACATTTTATTCACCTTGAGCAATAAACTTTTCGCAATTTAGTTTCTTTCTAAAATAGTTTAATTCTATTTTAATGATTAAAAAAGGTATTTTTTTATTAAAATAGAATTCTTGAATTGAATATTTCAAGTCCAGAATTTTTTGGGTAATAATATTAAGTGCCGTGAGTGTTTGAAGAAACCGAATTAATTACGATAAGCAAATAAAATTAGAAATTTAGAAATCAAAACGTGGTTAATTTTATAGTCAAAACAAGGAAACTCTCAAGGAAACCTACTCCCATCAATTTCTATTTGAATGCTTCGGCTTTTAGATCGTTGCTAAGCAGATTTCAAAAAATTCAAATAGAAGCAGATGACTACTGAAGCTGATTTTATTTTCGACTATACAAAGGATAAACATTCTCTCAGGAGATTTACCTCTACGTCATATTAAAATATAATTTTAGGATGAATTTTAAGATTGGTCAAGTTTTTTGTGTTTGGTGTATAAAACGCGATATAAGTCGCTGCTGGCCCCCCAAAACACCACCCCATATTTCAAAATCGAATAAAGTACATGCCATTTTGACAACCACTTAATCAACTACTTGGCATATATACCATACTTTATAACAGAACGATTTCATTTTTGTGCGTACCAAATCTCCAGTTCCAAATACGCACATATTTTTGCAAAGAATGTTCATGATTATTAATGTTTAAGAAATTTTAAATAATCGGTAATTCTTGTTTTAAAAATAATACTTGTTTTTTTTTTATTGTTGATTTTCAGATGATTAGAAGTCATCCATTGCTCAAGACGTATCATACGCCTGGAGGGTGCAAGGGTTTATAAATGCATAAAGTGTGGTATCGCAAAAACAAAAAGCGATACCATCGGCATCGTTTATTGTATTTACATAAGAATTTGCTTCAATATGCTACCTTCAGTGCGCTTTTATTAAAAATGACGTTTAACTAAACTTGATAATATTGTTTAGCTACTTGCAATAGTTTTGCGTACAACCTTAATATGAAGCAAATTTTCAAGCTATTATTTTGGCCAGGTGATTTGTAGGTCACAAGTTCGAGAACAGTTGGTGTCATGTATTTTTTTTGTTTTATTTATTTTTTTTTTCAAATTATAATTATAAATGAATTACTAATGTTATTGAAGGAGAACACTTACTCTACACAGATTTTCTATAGTATGTAAAAATAAACATTAGCAATTAGTAACATAAATGCATTTCCTTTAATTTCATTGGATAATAATCGAAATAGGGTGAGTTTATTTTAAGGTGAACAATAAGTAAGTAGTATGTAGATATTTCATTCCAAATAAATATCTGTAGTTTAAAACTTGCATTTTGATTATTATATAAAATATAATTACTTTTTTTTTAATTATCCATGTACAAAATTATATATGTGGGTATCATATTATAAAAACAAAAAGAACAAATGCATTTTTTACAATGTAATATTAAATAAACGATTGTAAATCGCAGTTACTTTTGCTTGAAAGCTTTAAATGCAGATTATAACATGATTTATGTTGAGAGAAGTGTATTTGAATGTAAAATAAAATATTTACAAAAATATTTAAACAAATAAATTAACCATAATCTGACAATTACTCAGAACAATTAAGGGCTAGTATATTTTACGTGCAAGATTAACTAGGAATGAAATTCCCACTGAGGATAGTAGTATATTATTTTATTCGCAGTAATGTGAAATATGCTTGAAATTGAAATATTATTAATATTCAATTATACGTATTTGATATTATTGATATGTATATTGTGTGGAATCTGGTTAGTTGCTTTGTTTTTATACATATGTCAATATATATTTGTCAAAAATCATACAAAATCATGTCAAACAAAAATCACTAGTAACTAGATATCTAAACATTGATCTGACATTTGGAGGTTTTGGATTATTGACAGGGGATGGAAGTGATCACTTTCAACAACAACAAAAAAAACGCTTTTCATCGCGTAATGACATATTTTCCAACCCTAAGCAGGTTAAAAATAGCTATTATTTATATAATTACTATTATGATTACAAATAAAATGTATTTAATTGTTACTAATTACTTATATTTACTTTTACTGATACCTAATTAAAGAATGGTACTAATGAAATTTAATGTCCTTTTGCACCCCTATAAGTATCAATAATAATTATAATTTAAACATTAAAACAAAAAAGCGCCAGTCAGTTTTAAGCATACGAGCTACGGATTACAATGCTGGACTCCGTATCATTAAGCTACAATGCTGTTTGTAGAGAAGTTTTGTATTCGGGTACAAATAGTACACCAAACTATTTTAAGGCCAAAAAATAAACGTCTTTGCCATCTATGACCAATACTTTGCAAAAATCCTTTAAGGGGTCTCTACTTCCTGGACAAAGCCAGGAATAAAATTAACATTTGGCAAGTTCTCCTTGTGAGTTTATTCACACAGCCAGAGAATTTTGAATTAATTTGCTGGAAGTTTCGAAAATAAAGATATATATGCCGTATTCAATGCTCCAAGGAAGTATTTTAATAGCACTCTAAAAAAGTTAGTTTGGAAAATTCAACATCAGCAAAAAAAAAACACTCACCTTCAACTTTGCTAATATTATCTATAAGAAGTGCCGTATTTATTTGCTCCGATTCCCGTTGATCACCGGAACCAGCAGGTACAGTAAGTTTCAATTGCTCCACAATCTTATCGTTAAAGAACCAATCAGCCTAGAAAGCATTCACCATAAATATCTTATTCAAAGGCAAAAAGTAAAATTTATAACTCACATATAATAGTAATGATTCAACGATTTTACACTGATGCGTCATATCATTCACCATCATCTCCATATTCTCCTCAGCTGCCCTAACGATTGTAGGCCCGAAAACTATAGCTAGATTTTTCGCTTCCATCTTGTTAACGTCCCGATATTCCACTACGGTTTTCAAATGGAGAATGAGATGTTTCAGCGTATGGTAATGATGAGCGGGTAGACTTTTTATCAATTTTTTGATCTGTTCCAATCTGATAACAGCATTTTCTATTTTATCGGCTTCGATGAATCGAGGATATAAGGCAGCGGTTAGTAAGGAATCGGGCATTTTACGGAAGAACGATTTTAATAAACTACTGACGACGTGAACATCTTTCCAGCGAGGATCTATTAGGAGTAGATCTTCATAGCATCTGTTGGCTTCTTCGGTTAACGCGGTGACGGCTGCGTTATTGCCCGGGACTCGATAGATTCCGATCGTTTCCAAACCGTTTTCTTCGACTATCTTCGTGCAGACTTCCACTATTCGCGGCACGCACTGGTTGGCGTTCGATGGTAAGCAGTGATCCAGCGGGATGCCGAAGGTGGCGCCTTCGGGTGCTGTAGGTGATGTCGGCGAACTTGCTCCCTGGATTTTCCGCAACTGCTTCGCCAGACGACCGCTCCATGTCTTCGATTTGGGGCTGGTCGCCACCTCTGTCACCTGGGTCGGTTTTCTGGTCTTGGAAACAGGTGACGTACCAGTGGGTGAACGATTTCTTAAATTGGGGAGCTTCGATTTGGGAGGCTGAGGTGATAGTCGGCTGGACCCTTGAACCTGAATACTGGTTGAAGCGGGATTGGTTTGGGGCACAGCTTGTTGTTTGGAAACTCCCAGTTGATCCTTTAAAAAAGCAAAAGAAATTCTAAAATTAATCTGGCGAATTTTGTTAATTATGCAAGAGTTTGCTACGATGTAAAAATGTAAAACATTGTACCAGAACAACAATAGAATATCACTACTAAATCTGAAGCAAATTTGAGACCAAAAATTTGCTTCAGATTTTGAGGCACTAATTTTGCTTTGACTAATCAAGCAGCATACATTAGAAGAAAGGACTTTTAAATTACATTACCGGTTGGTATTTTTATGTATTACAAAATAATATCAGTACACTCCTTATAATAATAAAAATAATTAATAACCTTGCTTAAAATATGAAGTCAGAAATTTAAACCCGATTAAAAGTAATTAATAGACATCAACATGACCATTATCTTATCTCTTTATCTCTATCTTCAACATAACAATACGTAATGTGTAAGTATTTTTATTAAGCAAATATAAACGGTTTAATAACAATACGTTCTTATGAAATTAGATTTAGTGTATTGTACATGAGACTAAATCAACTTCTACAAATTTCAAATGCAAAATTTACTGTTAAGGCCGCTTTACAGTTCGCAATTTTGTGTATTGCCTGCAATAAAATTGCATGCAATACAAATAGCGTATGCGCATTCAATGGATTTCGATCAGCATGTGCAATCTTATTGGTATTGCACGGAATAGAACGTGTTCTAATATTTCATTGCGCGCAATTTTATTGTACGCAATACAAAAAATGGCGAACTGTAAAGCAGCTTTTAGAAAGAACATATTTATATTTGCAGTCATGCATATGTTATCGACTAGTATAGGAATGTGGTAGAAAACGCTATTTTAAATTATGAAATAAACTATGCCCAAGAGTGTTTTCCAATGAAGTTGCATATATATTTTCATAATATTTTTTATTACGAATAGGGGCACTATTACTTTTAATACTAGACTGTTAATACAAACTATTATAAAGTATAATACCATAGACTGTCATCTTATACTACTTGTTTTAGATTGAATAATAGCAGGTATTGCATTCCTTTTTTTTCTGATGTTAAAGAATTAATTAAAGTATGAACAATATTTTTTAACGAGATTTATATGAGCTAATCAGTCGTCTGATTACTGTAGCAGCGCTGAAATTACTTTCTGCATTACGTGTGATCGTGAAAATTGGCACCACTCCTGTGAGAGGGTATATCACTCTGTTGTACGGTTTTTGTTTATCATGGTATACAATATTTACCAGATACATATGCGTTAGCATCAATTTATATCGAATAACCATTACTCAGAGATTAAAAGAAACTGTATCGCCATCTTTAGGACAATTTCTGTAATACTACTTAATGTGGCCTTTATGAGTTTAAAACTTTGTTTATAATAGTGTTTAATAAAATCAAATAATTCTAATTGATAGCATTACATTTGTAATATAAGAGTTAGTTCTGCTGATTAATTTTCATAAATCTGTTTCCTGTATATGGATTAAGATAATGTTCACCATAGATAAACTAGTCACTATAGATAGGTATGTTGCATACACTGTTTTGAGGCAGTAATAAGCCATCTGTAGGTGTGTTAACAAAGCTTATTAAAAACCGCGCGTTTATTTAAACGGTATACTAAAGCATGCTGCTAGTTAAAAATTTTAATGATCAGCCAGGGAGCCTATGTTGAGTGCAGTTTCCCATACTATATGGGAAACTGCGCTCACATTGTTAAATGTGATTGGTGGTAAATTGACATGTCAAACAGTAAGAAATCTGCACTATCTGCTAAATAAATAATCTATGGCCTCGCGTATTTCTTTCAAAATTTCCAAATTATTCCCCTTTTTCAGAGACGTTATAAATCCTAAAAACGAAAATAAAGCTACCTCAAAATTGCGTATACAACTAAATAATAGATATATAATGATTATGTATGATTTATAACTTGCAAAATTGTGTAACACCTCTAATTATACATAGTGCAATACAAGTATCTATAATTGTAAATTTGTACAATTGTAACTTATACTTTTATAAAATAGGCCTCAGGTTCGCAGATAGGATTTTACATCCTGTAACTGCTTCTGGCCGACGTTTCGTCCTCAATGATATAGGACATCTTCAGGGCTGCTACTGCTATTTCTGCTGACCTGAAACTGGAGAACTAGCATCTGAGATCTTCCATTCTGTTTTTAAATATCAGGTCAGCTGCGACAGGACTAGCAGCTCCTGAAGATGTCCCATGCGATTGAGGACAAAACGTCGGTCAGAAGCAATTGTTGGACGGGGTTTTAACCTGGAAGTCAAGAAGTGTATCGTGTGGACAACGACCGCATAAGTCTGCCTGCATCGCAAATAAGATTAATTAAAACTCAGTATCTAAAATGGCTGAGAAATGGTTATCTTTGCCATAGTAGATATAAAGTCTAAATGAAAACACTGAAAGAGTTCTAAAATATCGTATTGCAGGGCAGCAGATTTGTATTATCATGAAGTTAAATAAATATATCGATATGTCAGTCACTTGTAGGTACGCAATTGGTGGAAGATCTATTCAATTTTATTATTATTTAAAAGGTTATGTGAAAACTGCATGTGTAATATTAAAATTGCAACATTTAATGTTTAATTGCGTTTAATTAGTTTTGAAGGGTATAATTTTATCTGCTCATCAAGTAACTACTTATAACTTGATACCTTCTGCTCCCACAACTTCATCTGCATTTTTCACTATAATATTCTCTCATTTAAACTTAATAAATTCAATAAAATGTGATAAATATGTAGAACTTGAGTGCGATGCACACAAACATAGCCACAGGTTTTAGCATTCACTACAACTTACACTCCTACACAATACACTGCAAGTACAGTTAATCCTCTATGTAAACGTACCAGAAACAAAATCGCATCCATTTGTAAAATAAATGGACTGGCGAATTTGTGAGCACAGCACAAGTCGTGGTAACTACATCATGAAAAATGAGTTGCTAGTCGGCGTTGAACGCCTTTCGTTTTATCTTTACATCTAATCAGTTTAGAACAAATTATCGCTTAATTTCGAGTATCTGTAACTTAGATTTCATGGAACAAGTGCATGTAAAGATTATTTTCGTCGCACAATTACTTTAGCAGAGGATCTATGTTTATCTAAAGTCAAAATTTCATATTATCATAAAATGTAAATGCATCTTTAAATGCAGCTTAAACTAATCAGAGGTTTATTCTCCTCCAATTGTTTTGAATAGTGTACGGAGTCTGATCAAAGAGTAAGTGAAATTTTAGTTTGCACCAAAAAAATAATAATTCAGTTAGAATATCACAAAATGTTTGTTTCACCACAAATCTGTTGCACTTAAAAAAAAATGCCATATCATAATAAATGCTTTGAATTCCTATGTTACCAAAAATTATATCATTTCTCAAAATAACTTTTTACGATTCGTTTGGCCACATCTGCGCTTTCAAATTACCTGTAGATGCAGTTGCTTCCAATCATCTCTCTGTATTTTTCACATCTGACATTTCTTCGACGCTTGAACCACGCGTCAGTTTTAGCAGCAACTATCTACTAGAGAAGCTATAACAGGATGTTAGTTTTGCCTGTTTGATTATTACGTTTTCTCCATTTATCAACGTCTGATCACCTACATTCCTTATCCTTAAAACTATCCAAGCCGCAACCTTTCTACACCTCCATTTGCCAGCTAGCATAGCACCTCTCATTACATCTTTGGATGCCAAGCAACAGTCTCCGTTGCTGGTTTTCGTGTTATCTCTCTAATATTAAGAGCATAGTGAGCGAGTACTCTATCCTGCATCTACAGCATATTGGGTTACACATTTGATGGCATGTTATCTATAACTTCTTCCAAAACATTGCGGTATTCAGCAGTATCTAGACGATTCGGGGAGTAAGTTGGTCCAATAACGGCATTACTTATTATGCCTAATTAAGCATTATGTGTGTTAAATGATCCATTTTTATTAAATATGCTTTCATCACTCTAAAAAATATGTTTTGAGTTCTTGAATTTCCATCTCTCTATCCCAAAACGTGAAATCTGAGGTCTAATCATTATTTACATAATAACCAATTGTCACCTTTTTGCCTTTTTTTTATATAATCATAAACATAATTTCTTTAACCATATCTATTGTTTTTTTGTATTTATAGTTAAGTTTCATGTTTCAAGCTAGCCTAATACTTATTCAGGGGCAAAATTTTCTAATTAAATCAGTGTTGCTTTATTTCATTGTTTGCGATAAGCTTAGATAAATTGATTTGTTGCCTGACATCTGCAGAAATTTGCATCTGATAGAAGACAATGCCCCACTTCACTTTAATTTAATATTGTATAGTTTAGTTGAACATTAAGTTCTGTTTGGCTCGTACTAGTAAGTATTCAAACAATTTAATCGTTGAAAAAGTAATATTTTACCCAAAGCTTTCCCGAAGTATGTAGTAGGCGACAACTGCCTTAATATTTTGTACTGTTATTGTATTGTCGTCTACTGATGTCGCACCTGCAATTGCCGTCTGCCGCATGCTTGAGTTCCAAGAAAACTTGGACCCTTTCGATTGTTAGCAGAAATCAATGCTTTTTAATATGGGTGCAAAGTAAAGCCACCCAACAAACAAGTGCTTTTTTAGCCCAAATAAAAAAAAATATAATGATTGAACTTGTACAAACTAGTATTTATTGATCAGACCCTGTAGAAGGAATATGGTATTAACAATTTTACTTTTAAACTTCAACATAAGCGTTTAGTAGTTGAAGATTTGTAACCACTTTTATCTTGTTTAATGACAATAATAATTTAGTATCTAATGTGCGAAAGGAAAGCAATTGTATATGTTATTTGTAGCTTGAATTAATATGATAGAATTCAAATGTTAGATCGTAACTTGAGTCATATAATGAGATATATTTTAACTCTATATGTCAGTGATTCTCTCCTACAACTAACCTTTGTACGTCATATATTTTGATGCCACCGGGACTTACATAAATATCTAAAAGCGATTAAATTCGCCTACAGTACAAAAATACGACTTCCCAACTTAATATTATACTATAAGTTCTTCTCGGCGATTTACTATTATTATACATATTATAACATATACATACACACTTCGAATATGTAAACTATGCATAACTTCAGTAATATATAAGTGTGGAAATTGGCTCGTAACAACGGACAGCTAACGAACACATGGCTAACTAACTAACTAACCGCGAATGGTGGACATATTAGGCGCTTTCATGCGCTCGATGTAGGCTAAATAACGCGAAACAGCGATCATCTAACACCTAATGGAAACTCACCAGGTAACATTCTACATTGTAAACTCCTAAGTGATCATGATCGTACATTTTTTTACATGCGTACCGAACATTGTTCTTGTGTTACTACTACCTATTGGACGATCGTGCGTTGATGATGTTTTTTATGTTACGTAACTGTTTATCTGTGAAAAGCGTATTAGTTTTCTATCACCAATATCGTGAAATATCTAAACACCAAAGACAATGTAATCTTAATACTCAGATTAATACGTTTTTTTTTTTGTTGCTTTCTCATTGCTAGAGATGTGATTTTAAAATCGTAATTAATGTTTTTATGATAAAATTATAATACAAATATTTATTTTATTCATTAGATATAAACACTAACAACAGAATTTAAATACGGGAGAACCCTAAGATTGCTGATGAAATTAGTAACTTTTTCGCAGATAAAATTCATTCATTGGATCATAATGGCACAAATTTGATAAATTTATATAAAACAAAACAAAATGTAGGGTTTCTCATTTTATTTTAACCACTACTTATTTCTGTTGCTATGATGAAGGACGTATTTTCTACTTCTATCTATTAAAATATGTGATAACTACTAGAATTATACGTAAGGGGCGCTTTCAACAAAATATATTGCTTTGTTTTTCAGATGAATGCGTGGAACTTAAATTTTTAATTTTTATCTTCAAGGAAATATGATGTTCTAGCTATTCTATGTAATATGCATTAATTTAATTAACTTTATTATTATTTCTTACATTAAAAATAAATACGGTATTTCGCTGTTTTAATTCATCTAGCGACCTCTCTGATATTGTGATTAGTAATCTTTTATCTTTTATCTGCTAGATGGCACAGGACACTCGTGGGAGCACCAGATTAGCTGCCAAATTAGCTTTTCAGCTGCTTGCTAACGAATAGGAAAATTAACATTTAATACATCGTTGTAAAAAAATACACGAATCGTGCATTAAAAAAATAATTTAAAACAAAACAAGCATATTTCTTTATTTAGACACTTAATAATAATCTATTTTTTTTTCAAACTAGACTCTAAGAACACAGGTACGTATTGCTGTGGTTAGACAACCCGCGTTACCGCTGAGTGTATTTTAAGTTGTATAGTTTTGTTGTTATGATTACTCCATTCAGCCGATATTCAATGTACTGAGAATTTTTACAATAATTTTGTTTTGTATAAATTTAGTTAAAGAGTTTATTGTATGATTTAATTAATTTAGTGTTAAGTTTTTTTAAATTAATTCCATTCAGTTATTTGTCTATTGTTTGCGTGTACTGTTTTAATGCGGATTCTGTTCAATATTGGCGTATTGTAATACGACTGCGTTGTACGATCTTGAGAGAGGGACTTTTATAAGAAAAACAGCTGTAGAGTTTTGTTAAGGACTTCCTTGTTCGACTATTGACGTGAGTAGACGTATTTTTGTTCATCATTGTTGCCATTTTGTAATTCATTTGATACTGAAATTTAATTCTGTAAAAATTTAGTCAATCAAGGATTTCTTTTCGTAATAATTGTTAATGTATTGACGTGTACACGTAATAGATATAAGATCATTTATTACTTTTGTTTGGGAAGATACATTTTAGCTTATTTTTTTCTCATTATAGTTTAAAGAGTTAATTTTCCGTTATTCAATTTTGCTGTTTCATTTTTAATTTTCAATCACCTTGGTTGGGTTAGTAGAAGCATTGTTCTTGCTTTTAGTTTTTCAATTTTGAAAATTTCTAGTAATTGTCGCTTAGTTTATTTTAATTTGAAACCACGTGGACTGAATTTGTAAGATGTTGGAAAATCTTCCTGAACAAACAAATCTTTTGCTTTGCATAAGAAATAGCATTGTCCTATTTTAATTTAGAATCAAGTGCAGTTTTTATTTTAGGCCAGAACCTTCAGTTCACGGTTTTTTTTCTGCATAAGTTGTAATTTAACCCTTTTTGAAAAATAAATTTGATTGTTAATTAACGTTGTTGGGTTAAAAATTCTGTTCTTTTATTTTTATTTTAAACCTTTTCAATTTTTCGGGTATTTAAGTAAGTCTGATTTCATTCACTCACAATGAACTTTTCGTGGTTAGATTCAAGTTTTAATTCGCGAGGGTAACTCTGAGGTTTTTAGTTCTTTTGCGTTTTTTAAGATTTTATCCGTTGAGCTAGCTAATTTTATTTTTCTTTTTTATTTTAAAATTCATTTAGAGTTATCAATCAATTCAATCAGTACACAGCAGTATGTTGGATTCATATACTATATAAAATAAATTTATTTCAATGAAAATAAGTATTCAAACTTGCCTGGTACTTGAATAAATTAAGTTTTATAAATGTCAGAAATTATTCGGTAAATTTCTGATAAACAGATTCATCTAACAATCAATGTCCAAACTAATTTAGTAAGAATACTATAATTTCATCCGTGTATTATCGATAAATGTTAAATTCCTATAATAGACCAAATTAGAGTCGATTTTATGCTATGCATCGAATAAACTGGGTAAAATTGAATTAACACTAATTAATAATTTTCATTTCCCGGTGGGATATCATCGATGAAATACCTGGGTACAAGTATGGATAACTCAAATTACAGGTGTGGCGCCAGGTAATTTTCTGGCTCAAATTGGACATATGTGGGGGATATTCGGCAAACAGTCGAAGCTTGAACTGATATTCAGGATTTTCCTCATGATATTTCAAGGAAAAATCTCGAAGGTCATTCAGGTAAATGTGGATTTATATGGATACTATAGAGTTGATGTATTGTAGATAGTTTTTAAGTAAAAAATTTGTGGAATTAGGATATTTCTGAATGAACAGCGAACGTGACAACCGACCACTCTCGTGGTCACAGAAAAAAATGCTTAACGTAACAGTTATCTGGGTTCGATTGTTTTCGAAGCCAGGTAACCAACATAGAATTCAAATGGAAAACCAGTAACTGACATTAAGATACCGGTATTCAGCCCAGATGTAGGGGAATACAATAATTGTTACCGAATAGCAAATAAAATACAGTTCATAGTATTTAATATAATAAAAACAGGATTTCGTATGTATGGTCTATTTTTATAGTTAATTTTTACAAATTCAAAATTCACCTAAAGAATATGCAACCATGCATGCACGATAACTTACAGTGGCTGCTTTTTTATGTTTTGAAACCTGCTTTAAATCGTTAGTTCTAGAAGTTAGTAATTCTAAACTAGTTTAAATCACTGGAACGCGCTTTCGGGTGCACGCAGTAACTGAAAAACAGTCTGGTTTTCGCCATCTTTAAATGTGGTAAATTGAAGCATAAAAACGCGAATAGACTGCACTTTCATATTGTGTAAAGGTGTTAAAAGTAAATGGCATTTTTTACATATTAAAGTTTTGAATTAGCATCACGTATACATGTTTTGTTGCATATCTCGAGGAAAGAAACATGCGTCAAATCAAATTAAAACTTTTCGCTAGAAAATAGCAGTTCTGGTATGTTCATACACTGCGTTTGAGACTTTCATACGCATTTACTTCACTAACAGCCACAATTACAAACTTAAAATCTAATGTAAAATAAGACGTAAAAATATTGATTGACTTTGGAGGGAAAAAAAAACACTTGAGAGTATTAATAAGTCAAGTGATTAATTACATCGCAATATATTTTAGTAAGCGTCTGTAGGTTAAGGGCAAGTGCTGTTCCAGACCTGGGAAATGCGCCTTCTATTAAAAATGATTTGAAACAGAAGTGCCTGGAGTAAAAATCAACCTTGTAGTGAATTTGATTGAAACGTGACAGCTTCGGAAACGTAACTGAAACGTGAGGAGTTTATTTTACAGAAATGTTAGATCAATATAGATAGAACTAGTAGTAAGAAATACTAGTTATTCACATTAGAATGCGGTAGGTGTAATTTATAGAGCGAACAACTCAGTTTTAATTCCTTATGTGTTGGAGCGCTCTAAATGCCTTAAAGCAAGGCATTTGTATTAAGCTTTTTGGCACAGAAACAATATTTAGAAAATATTATTAAAAAACGACCTATATATACTAATGCTACAGTCAGTAGAAGTTGATTTTGACAACTCAATTCAGACATATGTCTATGCCAATGAGAATTTTTGAATGATGATTTTTTTCATCAACAACAATTAAGGAATATAAAAAATATCACAATCCAGGACTAACCTACAAAGCAGTGAAGTATACAGAACTTTATTATCTAAAATCTGAGCTTTTGTTAAATTTACTAATTTCATCAGAGTAAAATTGAAGTTTAATTGATAGCTAGACTAAGAAATAATTTATTTTAAATAATTCCTGAGTCTACTTCCCTATTAAACTTCAACTTTACTCTGATAAAACTAATAAATTCAGCGGAAGCTCAGTGTTATTTTAATATAAGAAGCTTGATCATGTCTTTTAACTGCTTTTCTTTGTTGACTCTTGGATTTTTGGAAACCTAACGTAGTATGGCCGATATTTCCTCTCTATTTACAATAAAAATACTGGCAAATAGATATATTTTTTTAAACCTATGATTATTGCAATCTTATAAGGCAGATACACTTATCTACTTTTGCGTGTACATCGTATGTACTTGAGTGTGTTACTAGACGCCTAAGTTAATGTGAACTTGAATTTTCTGTGTGTATATACATACATATATCCTTTTTGTTTGATTTGGATTTACTTTAACATCATGGTCGATTATGGCTTTTGCAAATAAAAAAAGATCTATGCAAAAGGGAGCTACTGTGATTTTTGAACACGTTTTCTGAACGCAGTGTTTTGGCGTGTGTTTACTAAGTATATATTTGCTTAAGCGAATGAGTACATCAAGTGATAAAATTAACAAACGGTCCTTAGTAGTCCCCTTCATTTAATCTTTCAAGTAAATGTTTAAATATTTGCGTGAGATAGCAAATTTCCTTTAGAAAATACATTTAATAGTAATTTTCTTTAGTCAGAAATATCTTTTATTAGTTTGGTTTTGATCATTTTTTGTCATTTGGTGCAATATAATATTAAAATAACTTATTCTGTTCTTTTACCAGTTAGAAGGAAAAACACGGTTAGTAAGTATTTTTGCTGCTAAGATTTTTAAACCGATATAGTGCGAAAGCAACAAAGTTTTTTAGCGGCTAAATCGTTCGTTTTTCTTTCGAAATTGTATCTAATTTATTATTGTTTCTTAAAAAAAAACAATAATAAACAAGAAATAGACATCTATAGAAATGAAACCAGATATAGACTAATAGATTTATAATAGTCGACTCAAATCACTGTGGACTACTTAAAATGGCCAGTATTAATTTCCTAATCAACAGACTCATAGGATTCCCACTTAATAAGGTGAGATTTAATAAAGAATTGCAATTCATTGAGAAGGTAGCGATCTATAACGGTTACTCTTCTATAGAGATATGTAGTTCGGAGTTCCGACATAGAAAACCTCGAATTAGTGAAAAATGTAAAATTACCGAAAGAGTTAGACGCGCGCGAAACCATATATATGAAAAAAAGACATTCTAATAACTTATTGAATAGGGAAGAGACCCCCTGCAGCATTCGAGTTTAATTTTTTCATGAGGCTGAAAAAGATTTGGCATTAATTTTCGGTATTTCGAACGGTCAAGTAGGCATAGAAAAAGCACTTGTAAAATATGTTTACTTTTTAGTAGGAGGTAAAAATGAATGTTAGGTTAATACACTTTCTTACTTTTACGAATTCATTCGGTCTATGTGTCTATTACTACGCTACAGTCCTTGTGATAACTTTTGATGTTTACATAATGTTTAAAAGCATGTAAAACTTGCCTTTTTATATTTTTTTATAGTCTCCCAAACGGAATGCCTGATTAACATGGCTCAAAACAGGGAGAGAACAAGACTAAAGAATATATAGAGCAATTAGAAAATAAAGCGTGATGATAATGAAACAAAAAATAATAATACAGTTGATAGAAGAATGCAAAATATTGAGAAGAAGAGCAAAGAAACACAAAGAAAAAGGAATGGATTTTTCTTTAATAGCCTTTATTTCATAATGAGTCACTTATACATTACAGCATAATAACACAAAATGAACTAGCGTAAAAAAGCAAGACAAAAAAAGAATTGTGCAACTAAAATTTTCTCACATTTTTTTTTTCCATATTATATGCCCCTAAATTTATTAGAAACTGTTTCAACTGTTTCTTAAAACTATCAATCGATGTCAAAGTTTTTATATAATTCGGTAAACTATTCAATAATTTCATACACATATATACAGGATGCTTTTCTGTTACAGACAATCTGTGAATGGGATACTTTATATCTATGGATCTTGTTGTATAATATTGCTGCTTTTCAACATTAAAGTAAGCCCTATTCTTAAAAAAAAATATATATTAAAGATACGTCTATAAACAGTAAATATGCCTTCAGAGCGAAACACTTCACGACACGACTGATAAAAAGACATTCCCTTTATAATTCGTAGTATCCTCTTTTAAGCTATAAATAACTGCTGAATTTTTCTGTTACTTCTCCAATACATAATTCCATAGCTGATAATCGATTCAAAATTCGCGTGGTATACTACTTTCAAAGTTTTTTGTTCAGTATAATGTTTGAGAATTCAGTTTTTTTAATAAATAATTTATATGTTCTGACCAATCTAGATGCTCATCTATACAGGGTGTATCAAATAAAAAAGTAAATTTTGCTTGGGTGTTAACTACATGACATATAAAGCACAAAGCCAAATTTCATCATTAAAGAATAAAAATAAGTAAAATTTAGAGCCAAAAATTCTTTAGTCCGGGCCTGATGCAAGGAAACGTCATATTAAGCACCCGCTAAACGTGGTATTATGTATGAATATATTGCACTCATGTAGTATTATTCTTAATGGTATGCCGTAAGTTCATGTAACGTCAATTTAAATAAATAAAGGCCCTTGTAAAAATAGCAAAACTGAGGCATTTTAAATTTCTTCTTTTATAAAATAAACATTCTTTTTTGTTAAGAGCATTCTTCGTAAGTCTACAAGTATTATTTTTAATATCCTGATAGACGTTCGAGTTTCATCGGATATGGACTTCAGTAGTTAAAAAAACGTAAATATTTTTCTTTTGCTTTGTCGAATCGAGAGTTAGTTGTTAATAAACGGTACCACATGAATCTGAGTTATTTCTTTTGGATTTATTTAATCATATAACGCAAAATGAATTGAATCGAATCACACAGAAATAAATGTAGATACAGAAAATTTGCAAACACGCCTTTTTACTATGATATCGCGCGAAAATGAATCTATACATTCCCGCGCTTTTGCCGATGCATCAAGCTTCGATTTTCTTTATATGAAATCATGATGGTCCTGAAAAGCATCGTTTCTTCGAGACGGGAAGAATTTAAATAAAATGTTCGAAGTGCCCTGCACTCCAAGCGGCGATCCACACAAAACTAACAGCGGTAATGGCTGAATGATAGTGGAATGTGCGGGTATACTCGGGACAGCATTTAGGTTGGGCACAGGTGTGGCTCTAGCCCACGGCATTTATAAAATATTTTTTTTCTCGTTAATGCTTACAGATAGACCCCCTATGCATTAAGAATTTTTGATTGTATATGATTACAGCTGCTACATATTATTATATTTACCTCTATATCTGATACACCCTGTATATAAACCAAGAAATTTACTTTCACTAATTTCTATTTGTTGATTGTCTAGCTCAATTGTAGATGGTTTATCTAATTTATTTTGTTTTGTTCTAAAAATAATCATTGCAGTTTTATCCTTATTTACAATCAGCTTATTATTGGACAACCAATCGTTACTAATTTTATAAATACTACTACTAAACAGTTGAAATGTCTTGAAACATTTATAGCTCCAGCAATCATATTAGTATTCATCTGCATAGCAACACATATCTGTACTAGGGTCTGTAGATATTGCAAAGAGATCAATTTGGGAATATTTACAATAAATACCGGGCCAAGGATACTATCCTGTGGTATCCCAGCTATTAGGTGAATACACTTGAAGTGTTTAATTCTTGGCTTCTTTTATTAATCAACACGTTGATTTCTACCAGATAAATAAGAACGAAGTAATTGGAGCGGCCGTCCTGTAATACCATAACTCTCCATCTTTAAAATCAAAAGCTCCCTGTCTGCACAGTCGCACGCCCTTGACAGATCAATACATAATCCTATGGCCAAACACCCTTGCTCAAGAAAATTTATAATTGTTTGGGTAAAGTGAAAAAGCAAAATTACTTCCAAGCATTAATGAATGAAAAAAATCCTGAAAGGTATAGAAAACGTAATGGTAAAGAAAAAATCGCACTGTAGGAGGAGATCAATGATGCAATAACAAATTTCAAATACGATAAAGCAGCAGGAATAAATGAGATAAATGGAAAACGGATAAAAGAAGAAGGTTAACATCTTAGAGAAATAATACACAAGCTAAAAATATGGGTAGAGAAAAGAGGTCGGTTACAACGCTACTTGGTTTGTTTTTTTAAAGATTTTGTCTATTTCTTCGGCGCGCGTTAGTGGCAAAACGATTGGCCGTAGAAACAATTTTGATATGTGCAAATTCTAAGAAATTTTGTCGACTTTAATTTTAAATAGAACTATTTTTCAGATTAAATCCTAAATAAACATCCTCGACTAAAGAAAAATACAGTTTTGTGTTCAACGCTTTTCTACTTTCAATTGATTAGTTCTTAAGAATTTCTTTAATAAAGTAATTATGGTATATAAAAAAAGAGATTGTGAGATTGCTGATGCGCTTTCTTAGAGTCATGAGAATGTTGTCAATGCATTGATTTCCCTTCGTTTGGAATTTTCTTGTACTTGAAACTTTTTACACAGAGCTAACTGCGGTAGGAGATAAGTAAACCACTTCGTGTATTTAAACACATAAGATATGAGTGTAGAAAACATGCGTTCAACATTTATAAATTACATAAAAACACGTCGTAATGGATCTTGATTTGTTACAAAAATATTATTTTGCGTTCAGTAAAGTTGTAATTTTCCCTTATCTGCGTGCAAAACAAATTACCAAACCAGATAATACCCGCAATGCTGTAGATATAATAAAATGCGATAAAGTTTAGCAGCAGCAAGTACTCACATACACTCTCCTGAATTACCTAACTTGCGTTTAAGTGAATGCGGTTATTACTCCCGTTTTCTATATGGTATCATAACGGATATTTTTCGCTTCCGGTGGATAATGATCGATTTAAAACAACCATCGAGAAATTATATTAATTCGTATGCATACATTTTACACTAATTGAGAAATAGAACTTTAAAATGAATACCAATCAACTTATATTTTTTATTACGGAAATTAAGTAAAATGTTTAGGCTACCGTAGTACTAATATCAATACTTTCTTGTATATACTGCATCGCATAATTGATTCTAAACATTCCATGCACCGCTGGAAATCGGGAATAATCGCGTAATATAACGCAAAATAAATTAGCCAGAAAATATGCAAGCGTTAACAAAACAACGGAAGCACTTTTCGCGCGAGGGATAATATTTTCACTGCAAATATACACAGCGGTAAAACGTATAGAAATAAAATTACAACTCAAAGAAATTAGATTCTGTCTGGAGTAAAGATGGCTTAGGATTGCATCATCTGCTGCGAATATTTTCACAAACTATAAATTTGGGAAACTGCACAATCAAGTGGAAAGTTGTATATTTTGCTGGTCGGTGACGTTAGCATCGTTAACTCTGATATGTGAAACGTTAAGTGAGGAATATTAGAGAAGCAGGAATCATGGATAATTAGAATATTCGCAATGTCTGATATAGTTGAAATGCCGATGGGCGTACCACAAGGTAGTGTGTTAGGTTCTCTCTTATATATTATTTATATTATTTACGTAACATTTTAGATTTGAATTGCTTAAACCGCGTTTATTGAGTCGTAAATTCAATATCAACCAAGATCTTTCGTATTTACACTCAATAATAATATGGTAAATTTAACATCGATAAAAAAAATTGTTCTTTTAATAAACACGCAGACCAATTATCTCTTAAATATAGATCGGCTATATTATAATGTTGATTTATTCACAATGAAACGTTGCTATTTTGCTCAACGGAACAATAATTTAGGGTAATTCAACACAAGCAATAAGAATCCTTGCATTGCAGAATAAAACTATTGATGATGAAAGTAAAACCAAAAACTAAATATAATGATTTGTTTAAGGAGATGAACATTTTGACATTTGCTTATATGTCCGGAATATATTAATGTTTATTTATAATAAGAAATGCAACATAGCAATTTTGATGAATTAATGCAATTACTTTATTTTTCAGATTAAAATCATTATTATATATATAAGAGTATCTTATTTGCTTTATGATACTCTAGTAACATTTCTGTTACCTATTTTAAAGATTGTGAACAATAACTTTTATCTGCTAGGAAATAGAAGACACTCGTCAATTCACCAAATTCTTGGCATCCCAAGGCCCCTTCTCGGATTGTTTAATGTGATATAAAATGTTAGTAGGAATTCCTGCAGACTGTATTTGCTTTTATATTTTATTACTTTTGAAATTTGAAATAATTTTAATGTGTTTTCTTGTGAAATTATGCATCACTAATGTGTGTTTTTTGATTTTAATGTGTTCAGCACTGGTACAATTCAATTCATTTTATTTGTTGATTTCAACTTTTGATCATTCTTAACTGCCTAAGATTGTAAGTATATTTTTTTAATTTTATTTTAACTTTATTTCTTGAATTTTTTGCTTATTTAAAATATTAATTAAATATTTATTACATTATAATTTTCAAATCAGACTTAATTGCTCAGTTTTGATTAGATTATTACTTTTATTAGTTTTATCAGATTTTTGTTAATCATATTTAATGTTATTATTGTTTTTACTCATAATTCAATTAATTTAACGAAAAAGAAATTAAAAATCTACACTCTTGCTTATTATATTCTTAACTGATCTGAAGATGCCCTCTTGAGGACGAAACTAGTCGCAATATTTAATTACATAATTAAGGAATCTATGAGGAAAAAGGACCTTCTTATTTCATCTTTCTTCACCTACTATTATTGTAATGTGTATTTACAAAGTCAAATTAATCGTGCAATAAAGAGAAGATTTAAAAAAAAAACAAGGGTATTATAATTTATTAAAAAACAAATAACACTCCTATTTTAAAAAATAATCGACTTTTTAGTCACAAGTACGTATATTTGATTTATTTACCATAATAAAGAATCTCCATTAAGTCAAAATACGCAAAGCTTGTCCGGTAATTTGTAAATCCAGTCATTTAAATATGTTAAATATATATCAAAAATTACCCCTGATTCATATCAGTAGAGTCATCTATTGAGCAACAGTGAAACTAACTTTAAGTAAGCTAAAAATTTGATTGCAAATATCACTAGAACTTGAAAATTCCTATAATGAACCATACTAAATCAATTACACCAACTTAAACTCGAATCATAAACAACAATTTTCTGACCGTCACAAAACGATGGCGGTTACCAAGAACATTTAACCTTAACAGTAACAAAATAAACAATTTCAAACAGACACTAATGTTCTTTTATTTTTTTTTCAGTATGATTATCATTCATAAATACCCAGGTAGAGTCCGTTGCAATAGAGAATGGTACGTGACGTCACATGTGCAATGAACGAATATTGGTAGCCGATGCCTCGTTACTAGGTAACAAACAGTAGTAGCCGGCAGCGGAGCATAATTGATATCAGGCTTTGCGCAGGTTTTGGTGACGATATGTACCCTTCTCTATCGCAACGGACTCTACAGGATAAATGTGCTCCAAATCTAAGGAAATTAGGATGTAAATGAGTCTCTACAAGGTGGTTCTTGCTAGGCAATTGTGTTTTCAGGAAATCCCAAAATCGTAATGAATATCCAAAAGGCTTAAATACGATATGCAAGTATTGCATCGAAATGTTTTAGAAAAATTTAGTGAAACTAGGACATTACTGAATGTATTTTTTTTCAGTTATTTGGCTTGGAAGTCCAGTTAACCATCTGATATTTAAACAATTCCCTAAAAGGGACACTAAGTGATTGTTATTCACCCTAGATTGAGAGAAATAATCACATTTTACTCTAAAAAAACAAGTTAACATATGCATTTAAATAACGAAAGAAAATACCAGATAAGCTTCAAGCTTACAATAAGATAAAGGTAAACATCGTTATAATCTTATAAATAGTTATTTGCTTTAGTATGGTTTATTATAACAGTTATAAATGACAATTTACATTTGACAAATAGATACGCAATTAGGAGTGCATAGTTTTTATGGACAAAATTCCAATGACTTATTTGCTATGTTTGGAAACTGTTTCAAATGAGCATTAATTAGCTTAATTAAGTTAGTTTAAATATTAAAATTGACATACTAATACATATATGCCAGATATTAGTTTATATTCTCCAGAACACCTTCAATAATTTAATAACAGTATATGCTGTAGTACGGTAGCACCGATTAGTGTTCACTGAAAAAAGTCCTCAATATTAGACGATTAACTGTCACAAAAATTACTACCAACATACAAAACCCTACCCTTTCAAAGTTTTAATATGGAGCCAAGGTACTATTATTATCGAAAGCATCCATTCAGAAGTATCTGAAAGGGCATGACATCACATCTAAGGACTTGATTGTAAATATTTTAGGTAACTGTCGAATATTTTAGTTAAGTATAATAAAATATCTACATTATTTTTTCTCTTTATGTTGTCTGTTGCTTTTATCATCCATTTTGATGTATTTTGTGCTATCTGTATGGTGAGTATGTTTGGCATTATTATACCTGCTCAATGATTTCTTTCTAAAGGGTGATTTAAATCATTTAATATACCTTAAAATGTTGTAAGATTTCTATCTTTTACATTTCGTGGTTTACTTTTTTATAATTCTACTTAACATAGAAATTTTGACTTGTCCTACACTACCGTTATAGTCCATTGTATATGCAATGTATCTATTTATCTATTTGTTTGAACGTGTCTTGCTAATCTATTTGTTTTTACAGGACTTACCATTTTTGCTTCAACTTCCGTATTAGTAGCGACCTGTTCCTGCAGCGCCTTGAACCAGTCGGCAAGAACAATGGGATTGTCGGCCTGCAGAAGGAGTTCCGTACGACAGGGTAAAATGGAAGACACTCGCAGGACATGCTTCCGTTTCGTGTAGTCTTCCGGTATCCTAACGCAGCTGGTTCGCATGTCTATGCCGGTAACTAGAGACTGCTCAACGACTTCTGATGTTGTTCCAACAGGGCTCTGCAAATAAGCAATTAAAATTAAGAGATTTGATTTAATTGGATGTTTTTGACCGCTAAAAGATAACAATTGTTTATTTAAGGATGGTTATTTGTCATTATTTTTTCTTTCTAGAACAGGAAAAACGCTTTGTTAACTCATTTGACCGATATAAGAATATAAACAAAACAGGGAGCTAGTTAGCATAAATCAATCGCCTAAAAAGTTCCCGGCCAAATTTTCTTCTAAAGTATAAACATGTGCATTCCTAGAAATGATGTTAAAACACAAGAGTTGGCGCCATTAATATATCACTCTATATACAGAAAGACAGGGAAATCCTTAAATTTATAATTTATCTGAACAAAATATAACCTATGTAGTATAAATTATGTATGGGCACATAATAATGCGCAATGTTTAGATAAAAGTTATCTTAATCTCTCAGTATTTCAATTTTATTAAGTTTCATCTTACATTCAAAGCATTCTGGGAGGACAAAATGAATGTTGAAGTACGTCTAAGGTAAACTGTGGTACTAGGTCAAGTAAAACAAACGCAAACTTTAAGCATTTATCTCGCAGAAATTTTAGTGATATGTTGGCACTATTTGATTTAAATTACAGGTGTTTAAATTGGAGATATATGGGAACGTTAAATCAGTTCAGGTTGCCGAGTTAGGAAAACAAACAGACTAAAAAAATGGCGAAAGGGACACAAAGCGACGTATTTAGGTCAAAAACAACCTTAACAAAAACGTATAAGTCACGCATGTTTAAAGATTTGCGGTTTGGATTATTTGTTTAGTATACTCTTACGATTGATTGCGGTCGCATTACGTGCACAAGATGAGTTTAAATTATTGACCTTGATATAAAATTCTCGCTCTGGGCGCGAATGGGCATCATGTTATTGTGCCATTCGCTCTTGCAAGATAAATTCTGATGTCAGCGATGGTCGTAGTTTCTTTGAATTTTGCGAAGGAGTCTATTATACTATACAACAGGACAAGAATTAAGAAAGTACATGGATAAGAAGAACTATTGTCATTGTGTAGAAGTTCCTAGGTCACATTAAATCAATTTATTTGTTAGATACTCATTTTAAACTGTATCACAATAACTAACTTAATTCATTTTTAGTTCACTTTTTAAAATAATGTAATTTTGGTGTGAACTGCATTATACTAGTATAAATTTTAATCCTCACGTTTTACATTTATTCACATTATAGACAACTCGATATTATTTAGTCTACTACTACATCTGAAACTCTATTTACTTGTGCACCTCCGGACATCATTGTTGACAAACCACTGTAGGGTCGGATGTTAGAAATGAGTTAGTCGAATAAAAAGGAATAGTCTTTGTAATACACAGAACGATATAGTCATAACTCTGGAACCCTAATTACAATATAATTTGGTGTGTGCTCTGTCAGAAATTTGAAAGTCTACAATAAAACCTTTCCACTGAAGTCGTTGCATCTTTTATTAATTTATTTGAAAAAGAACCACAACATATTCATTCTTGGAAGAATATTTTATAGTATAAAATATTAAAACATATAAATAAAGATTTAGTTTCACAAAAAGGAAAGAATGTGCACTCGATTATTGTAAAACTTTTGCAAATATATGTACCACTTAATCGAACATTATTTTACTAGAATCATGTCTTTTTATTACTATAAAATGTTCAGAAATATTTGCAATAAAATCAAAATAAAAATCGCATAATTTGTAGATTTTTTTAATCTATTTTTCTATTTTCTTTAAAAAATAAATTATTTCACACGTTTGAAAATTCCCGGAAACAGCTTTAAAAGTTAAAGAGTTTTGAAGGTGATTGAAAACGAGCCACAAACAAAACAAAAAGGATTTAATATACTGTGATTTAATTTTCTAATTGTTTCAACTACAACTGCGAGAAAATAAGTCACTTTTTTAATAATTCATAATTAAATAAAAGCTAATTTAGGTAAAGGTGTATGTACCCAAGTAATAATAATTAATGGTTTGTAGGTATCAAAGTTAATCAGCTAAACAAATTGTAAACTACGTCTAGCACTAGTCCTTAGTAAATTAGAATCTATATCACATTAAACTTTTCGAACAAATTCGACAGTAACAAATAGTTAGTGTTTTAAAAGTCATTCTACATTTTATTAATACATGTATAGATACATAAATCTTTTAAAATTTAATGTCACCACATATAACTTGAAGCACTTCCACTACTCGTCCTGGCATACTGCCAATGCATTTATCGATTTCCCATATTTTCTCAGTTCAGTGCTTTAATATTATCAAATTTAGATTATCCTGTTCTTTCACGTGTTGATTTTAAAAGCAGCGCTCAATTTTCGAAGAATTTTCACACTATTGAAGAAATCTTATATAAATAAAGCAAAAATCGCCTGTAAATTTTAATAAAAACTGGTTTATTGGGCATTATTATACAGACTGATTCATTTTCGATGCTTACAATTGGGATTCCGCTTATTATTGAAGATAGGCGGTAGTTTCAATTTTGGCAAAATTGCTATGTGGTTATTATGATTCCGAAAAGAAAGTAGACTTAGAACAAATGACGTGAGATTTTTTTAAAAAATGGAAAACTCTGATTTTCTTATTTTGCCTCTAGCACTGCAGAGAAAAAAAAAACGAAATACATTCTTGAGAAAGCGTTTTTTTAGTACCTTGATACGTTCGATCTAAAGGTGTACTTGAAATTTTTATACGATGTTTCGGTTCTTTTTCGGCAATCATCAACTTTTTTTATTTAATACGGGCGCCATATTGGATTTTGACACAGTTAGGAAGAGTTTTTTTTTCTTAATTTCAACCATGTGTAACATGTTAATAAAAGTTTTTGATATTACCCTTTAATTGACGAGGAATCTGACAATTTTGCCAAATTTAATCCTATACTTATATTCAATAATAAGTGAGATCCCAATGGTGAGGATCGAAAATGAATGAGCCTGAATAGACTAAAATATTCTTTTGCCCCTAGTACTCTCAATTTAAATAACATAATTTATTTAGAAGTGCTTCTAATTTGTACCTATTGTAAATATAATTAAAAAAATAACTTAATTGCAATTATTTAGTTTCAACATTGATAATTGGTTGAAGGAGCTTTTGTTTCTTTAGAGAAAATTTGATAAAGGTATGTAATTCTGATGTGCGATTATCTTTTTTTTACCAGACCGAACTATCTTGCGCATATATAAGTAAATAAGTTCTCATGGTCGCAAATATTTGCGAAATCACGCCTCTAAATAACTTTCCTTTTGTGATACTAAATAAATAAAGCTTTCAGTTAATTCTATTTACTATTGTTTAGTTCTTTGTTGTGGGTTTTTGGTATGTGTATTATCTTTTACATATTGTTTTATGGACGTATAATATACGGCAAATATACAATTGCGCATTTATTTTTAAGGTCTCATTTGGGATAAATAAAATTTAAAGTGATATCGTGCAGTACAAACTTTTACATTCAAAAAAAAAAAAGAATATTTAGTATCAACACCCACACCTAATAATGTTGACGAAATCATATCATCGCGGTGAGCACCTTTGTTAGAACAGGAATTTGGTTATCATAAGCGGAAAGTCCTATCACAAGGTTCAAAAACGACCATTCATTCAATTGTAATTTGAATGAGTATTAACTGCCAACTTGAGTAGGCGGTTGCCAATCAATGCTTTTGGGACATTCAAACCAAGTACTTATACTGCTGCATTAGCTGCGTCCACATATGACCATTTCCAAGGCTAATATAAGTGGTAAAAATAAATAGCTCAAAGGAAAGTGTTATTTTTAGATTATTATCTTAGAACGCAGGAATAAGTTTGTTATCTTGCTATAAATTTCGAATAAAGATGTATTACTCAAATGTAATGAATTTATTATTTATTAACATTTCCATGAATTCATCAATGTTTTCGCTTTTGTTTTGCTGTATATTGTTGCTTGTGGATATTAATAAATTTGGTATTATTTTTTAAGCATCTTTTTTTTCAAAATTTATTAAAACCAAAAAAACGGTAGACTTCAAACATTTTTTCTTACAGAAGACAAGATATACTTCCTACTTATTTCTTTCTATTTTAACTGTATTGTTATATTTTCGGAAAGAAACTAAAAATGTACTTTTAGCGATACCAACATTTTAATAGATAAATTGGATTACAAAGATACATAAAAGAAAACCAAGGTATCTTTAGAAATGCCAAAAAAAGGTTCATAAGCTGCAAAGTTGTAACCCTTAAAAGTTCATATTAATTCATGAATTAACAAAATCATAGGAAACAGAACGGTTTAATTGCTGTATAAAAAGCCGGTTTTCAACCAAATGGACATGTCGAGTTTTTTGTTTTGTTCGGGATTTTTAGAACAAATACAAAACTGAGACAAATTCTAAACTCTTGTTTCCACTAAGAGAACTAAATTTTGTTCTAGTTTCATTTTTGTTTTCTGGGCATTCAATTAGTTGATGGTAGGATATTGCGTGATTGTTTTATTCAATAACAAATTAAGGTCTTTTGAGATAAGAACTCTAATGTTTGGTTGGATTTACTTATTGGGTTTGTGAAAGGAATAATATTATTATTGCTCCTAATTATCATTACAGTTTAAAAAAAGAAAGGGATCTCAACACAGATATTGCTTTACATCACTTTTATCCAGATAAAAAATGTGATTTGATACAAAATCCGCGTATCACAATGCGACTAGTAAAACGAAAACATATTTAAACTAAAAGACACAATACAACTGTTGCCACTGGCAGAGTTGACCTCATAAGCTTGTTAAAACCTTTTTGTGTTACCGATTTCGTTCGGGACACCAAAAACAAAACAGCAACAGTCGCCTAAAACTAGAGTTCCGAAAAAGTTTGTAAAAATTAGCGGTTTTGTTTTTTTTCGACACGTGTTTTTGTTTTGTTTCTGTTTCGCAACGGTTGCATGATAAAAACCCAACGTTATAAAACTTCATTTAATGCAATCTTTTTTCTCAGTGTACATAGTATTGTAGATGGTTAGAAGTTCTAAAAAAAAAAGAATATAAGATCACAGTGGAAAACCAGTGACCTCAAGAAAGCTTTGGAACAGATATAGAATAAAACTTTTTGGTTAGTGTTTTGAAATTATCTTTTTATGTAAAATACAGAAATAACTTTTTTTGCATTTAAATGTATAACACTATTACCCCAATGCATCGAGGCAACAGTGTTTTTTTTAAAACCAAAATAAAAAATACTATAAATTTAATACTATATATTTACCAAATTAAATTATTAATTCATCATGATCACATTCTAGGCATTACTTTTAACCAGTAGCCCGGGTTTTACATGAAAAGCAAGATGAAATGTACATTTTATTATATATATTTTTAAATTCTGCCCATGTTAATTCCCAACCTCCTCTACATATAGTCTTTCATGTAGAGAAATGAGAATATTTTAAAAATATAACTAGGTATCCACATTAAATAAAATAAGATTAAATGTTCAAGTTTGATTTTTTTTTTGGAATAATTCGTTTTTCTTTTTGAAAGTTAGCTATAAATTGTGGAACTTTGATAGTTAATTAACGTTCTCAGGATAGGCGCGTTGCTTTGCGTAACAATTTGGAACATACAGTCGCGAGCAAATGTTATAGGCACCTTTGACAAAACTAATGGGTTTCATGTTTTCTGCATTTTTTTTGTGACAGTTTATTCAACCGTTTTATATCATCGTCTTTATGGTTACAATAGTCTTTATAGATACTCTTTGTAAATGTATTATTTTTTTTTTACATATTTTGAAGTCTTCGAAATGTCACTTTCCCCCTCCCATCTAAAAAGTATTATATCTGTACTAAAAACACTCTAATATGCAACAAATTAATAAGATCCCTAAAAATACTACATATTTATAATGTACTACCTACAAGTTTTTATTTTCTCATTTCTTACTGTGATATTCGCCCAAAATTTAGGGTGCCTATAACATTTGCTCGCGACTGTATTAGAAAGTAGAGAAGTATCGGTAATTTGAAAAACGAAATTCCTAATAGAAACGATTTTCATCGTTCAATAAAATTCTTCACTCGTTCGGTTCATAAACCCAAATAATTGCATCTAAGTTGGCGACAATGTTTATTATTTATATTTGTGACGAAATATGTATTTTTTTTCTTAGGGTTTTAAATAACAAATAATCAGAATATCTCAAATAATAGCAATATATAAAAATCGAACAAATCATCTCTTCTTTACTTACTTCCTACCTTTCTTAATTATTTAATTTTTTTGGTATTCTATTTAAGTATCTCTTCTCTTCTCTGTTCCCCTTACTAGTAATTAATTCCCTTTATATATATTATAAAATAAAAAATAAAGTTGTTGCAGTCTAACCCTGTATGTTTGTTTACATTACTGTAGCTATTGAAACAATAAATTACAAATTTATTACATGCTAATTGATTTAATTATGTCAATGAAAAACGACTTCATTTAACAGCTCGTTGCTGCATTCTATTATCATTCTTTTTATGAATGTGGGGCAGTGGCGTTTCCAATTTCTTTCTTTTTTTATAATTGCGAAGGTATTTTTCAAGGTACAACTACCTCAACTCGAACGACGAGCGTAGGCAATTTCGTGTTTACGAGGTGCAATATTACAAATATATACCATAAGCAATATTCGCAGGAAAAAGAAAGTCAGCAGACAAACAGAGTGTACTACTGTGACTGTGGGTGCGTGAGAGAGGATAAACACTTTGATCGCGCGCCAAACAAAAATTATAAACAAGCAAGGAGAATCTAAAATATTACGTCTAATTGGCTCTAATTCGAGCAGTCCTCGTCTAGAATAAATCAAGGATGGATTTACATACGAGACACCGACGTATCTAAAATTTCACTTCGCAAATAGATATTTCAACGGTTATAATTTGTTTATGTGGAAAAATTAATATACACACGGATAGTTCCGTCACACATTTTTTTTTATCGTTAGTCCTATATCGACAGTTTTAATCTTTACGGGTGTAGTTTAGAGAAGTATAATTGGAACGGTGCGTTACCTTTATGTTGCTTGCACATGTGCCGTCTGCGGACTTTTCAAGGGAATTAAATTCATAACGAATTTATTTAATAAAGTTAATTACTACCTTGAACTAGATTAACGACTTTCCTTTGAAAACGGTTAAAAAGCCTATTGTCGAAAAATTTTTTTTGATTGTTCGTTTTAAAATTGCCCAAGTTTATGGGAAACTAAGTTATTACACGTGCGTAATTGTATGCAGATATAAATTTTAATAATACCTTGTATTTTAATTGAGTAAATCTGCTGCGCGTTCTTACAAACGACTGGAAAACTACTTTGCTTAGCTCTTCGGAATTTTTGCTTGTATTTATTTCAAGCTTCTTGATGGTTTTCATGTGGCAAAATTGATTCTTCATGCTCTTGAATTCATCTAATGAATTTTCATTACTATTCCAATCACAGTTTAGCTATTTTTTTATTTAATTATACTCATGCAAACTTGTTTGAGATGCAAATAAATATTTTCAAGCGAATATTTAATTAAATAGCTAAAACTTTTTATATTGCATACACCTTTTCGTGTGTTTTTTTTTTTATATGAAGATGAGCAGTATCTGTACAAAGAGTCTTACTTGGAAGGCTAATGATTCAAACTGCAACTAATAAGGACTTTTCGTATTTTGCCTCATTTTACTCATATGTACTAACTAACTACTAAAATATTCAACACTAACTAATTTATATTGGATTAATAATTAATAATCTAAATGGGGATCGGACAATGTGTAAGTATTCACAGCTTGTCAAGTACTGAATAAAATACAGGTTTTGTATAGTTGAATAGCATTCCAATTGCGAATAAATAAATGTATCGAAGTGAAGGGGCACAGTTTCGAACACATGGCGTTTTGAAATGTTAGTTTATGTTAAAATAAAAAAAAACAAAATCATGTTTGCCTGCTTCTCTTTTTTGTGTACTTTTTCTAGACGTTCACAATCATGTTTTTTTGCGATTACAGCGCAATCTGTTATTACGAATCGAAAAAAAAAGTTTCAAACAAAAACTACATACTTGATGGCGTAGAATCCGAATCTGCAATACAAAAAGGGGGTTCCCATTTAAGATTTCAAAGTTGTCACCCCTCCCACTCTGGGGGGAAAAGGGAGGGGATCGAGTTTGGTACCATTCAGTGAGTCCCCTACATTATAATAAAACTTATTAAGATCTTTTTTTGATTTGATGCACTGTTTTAGAGATATTCCGTTGTCCCAAGATAAAAAAACTCACCCTGTAGACTAAGGCTTTATTTTGGAGTCAAGAATAGTCTAGAATAAATAAATATTCTTTGGCATCTAAAGATTTTGTACATTTTCAAAAACATTGTTGAATGTTTATTTATTTTTGTTTTTTTATATACCTTTAATATTGTGACCGAAAATCATAAATTGTACTAAAAAGTACTTATCTTATAAAATTTTAAATATAAAACATATAATTACAAAGTTCAATACCGTTACACACACTTGTTTAAGTAAGTAGGTAACGTTTATTAATCCATAATAATGACAATAACCGGATAAGTAAAAAAGAAAAGAAAAATAATTTACAAATAATTAAGAAACTAAATACTTTTAGTTTATAAGAAAATAAATCAAAACAAATTATATATATAATATATATAATATATATAATATTAACAAAAAGTAATTCTAAATTTGGTAATAACCAAAAATAAATTAATTCAAAAGCACTTTTGTTGTAAAAAATAATAATAAATTTTGAAAATGCGTTCTAAACAAAAGAAAAAAATATAAAAATAATCCTTAAAATTGAAACTCAAAACAAAACTCATAATAATAATTTCAGATTTATACACACAAGCGTTCACGAAGTGTAAATACAGGAAAAGAGGAAATAATGAAGGAAGAAATAAAAGAAACAACTGAAAATTTAAAATTGGGAAAAGTTAATAGGGATAAAACTGCAGGGGACATAATATACTTCCAGCTATAGCGATAGATTATCTTCGAGCAGAGATTACTTAATGGGTATAATGCATGTCGTCGAATCAGAACAATTATATCAATACACCTGGATACACAAATGAAAGACAAAAACGGGGGAAGTTGGTAGGAACGGCCAAAATTATAAACCCATAACGCTTATTAGTACAATAACATATGTAGAAATAATATAAACAAGATTTTAGACACTAAAAAGAACCTAATTTGCATTTTGGCTAACAGATAAATTGGAAAAAGGACTACTAGCTTAGCTGTCATATGGAAGAATATAATAGATTGGTTAATTTTTCATTACTCTTGTGAAACCAAAGTTTTTCTGAAAATTTATACATGGATATTTCAATCCTATATCGTTTATTCTTCAAAGACAAGTGATTCTGACTTAACATTGCATCACATATAGTGTCATTTATTAGAATACCTAGTAAAAGACCGATACAAATGTTGAAAAAACTTTTTGTTTTAAGTTTGGTAAAATATGAATGTTATTTGCAAAATAGTACACAAAAAAGTACACAATTTCAGTTAAAATTGTGGTGAATAATTCTTTGATAAATTTGCTATATATAACTACTTTCATTTTTCTTAATGTAAATCATTTCTAAAATATTTAATAATTGGGATTCGTCTTTTTTGAGTGCAGTTATGGTTAATATGTAAATATTGTGATCTAGTATACCTACATCGGGCAAACTAAAGGGTCTATCAAAGTTTGTTATAAGGAGCACGTGGCTCACCTTAAATTTAGAAGGTTCTATGAATCTAGTGTGGCCATATTTATGGTTACAGAAAATCATAAAGTGGATAATGGGAATTTAGTTAAGAATGTAAACAAAATCATGGCCAATTGCTTTGAAAGTATAGAAATTTATTAGGCTCAAGTTTTGATTAATGATTAATTAAGCACGATGGCGGTCAAGCATGACTGTGTTCTCTATACCATGTTAATTTTGGGTATAAATTATGATAGCTTTAGGGTAATTTTTAGTTCAGTTCACTGCTGATGATGAATGAGCTTTGCTACTGAAACGTGCGTCTAGTTTGGTGAAATTTGTGGTGAGGTGTTTTGGAGGGTGGAGCAATTATGTCAGCTGATGATTGATGGTTTCGGATTATATTTTTCAAATATTCAGTAATTGGATCGACATACACACCATTACAATCTTTATATAGTATAGAATATTTTAAAATTGAGTTTTATTAAGGCAAATGTTAGGTTTTAACTTTGCCAGTTATATGATGCTTCTATTTTTATGTGACATTGTGTTTCTGTAATCTCTGTTTAATAAAGTTGTTTATAAATTATATTATTTTCATGGTTTCTAGGTTTACTTTTAGTCTTAATTAAACATGTAGGTCTACTTTCTGGAAAAGTTGTCTATATTTCCGATCAAATAATGCTATAACAGTTTTTTTTTTATGATTTTGTGGCATAGAAACAGTATAATTTGAATATTTGTTTATTTGCAACTGATTATTAATAAATAATGGTAATGCTGATTGCATATTATTTATAAATTATACTAAAAAGCGACCATCAACATACCTCTTGTAAAATATAATTTTAAAGCTCATTTTATTTGTAATGGTTTCTTCAAGATCTTGAAGTAGCAGTTATACAATCACGCCAGAGATCGGTACTCTTATAGCTAATTCATCAATTTGTTTATAAAATTTATCTTTATATTGAAAATATGTGGATGTTTAAAAATTCTACAATAGGTAAAATTGTAAAATTTTTAGGTACATACAATTTCTTTTGTGATACTTTTGACGGTACTACTATTTAGTCTTTTGATAACCGAGAGTCAGGTCTTGAGTATTATCAGAGTTCGCGGGTTCGACTGGTTTTCTTTGGGACCGTAATGCTGATTTAGGACGGAGATTTGGGTCTGAGGGTGTGCTTAGTAAGCATTGAATTGTTTAGGTTTTATCTACCCCGTTAACAGAAAAAAAAGCAAAATTAATTGGCATATTAGTATATACGTTGAAATTACATCAAAATAAAAGAGCATATAATATGTTGTTATATTGTTTAATTTGACAGTTTTAAGAGAAGCAATTAAATTATTTTATTTTGATAACAAATATTGTTTTTAGTTATTTTAGAAATGGACTCGGCATAACTTGTAAAATGTGCTTTGAAGGTTTACAGATCTTACTTGTATGTTTGATTTGTATAATAGTGGCACCCAATATATTTTGAGGGGTAATGCAATATTCTGTTACAACAATATTATTAAGTTTCTCGCAAGCGTCAATTGTATCTGAATTTAGAGATTTATGAAATGAATTAATTCAAATATTATAAATACAATAACATTAGAGAACGTCACCTGTAGAGAAGTACTGCTGGCTTACTCAAATATTTCAAAATCTACGGAGCCGTTTTCAACATTGTGTTGTCTTTCTAAATCGTACCCTCTGTGAATATTCATACATTTCCTCGCGCTAAAGGATTTACAAATTAAACGTACTGAAGGCGCTCTAATTTTAGATCACTTGTTGATAAGTTGGTCGTAAATTAAATTGGAAAATCAAAAGCAAAGTAGTACACAATAACATGAATCCAACGCCACACCTTCACCTGTCAAAAGCGAATGTGTACGAAATTCTTTAACGGTGCCAAACATTGTTGCTGCAATTACGTATTGCACTGTATGTTAGTTACGTCGTAATACGTTGACGTCATTTGGAACTGGCATTAAAAAAGGATTTTATAAATTTAACTATTTTTTATATAATAATATTGCAACCAGAAGCCAAAGCGTTATAGTTACTAGAAACTTCCATTAAAAAGTAAAATGACCACTGTCACATATATGCAATTCTCATGTTTTCAAAATATTATTACACAATAATGAAAATCTGGAGAATTGCATTTTGCGATGATAAAAACTTCAACCAACTCAAGAATTCAGAATATTTTTATTGTTGTTTTATTGTAGCACATATGTATGTAGTACGTCAATGCATTGGCGCAAAAATATTTGTATGAAAGAATGGCGAAATTTTAAAACACGCGAGCAGGATAAAAAATACACGAAACAATAACATCAATTCTTAAAAACAGCTATGAATTGCTCTAAAAGGTCTGATAAAAAGTTTTCTTCTTACGTCTTAAACGTGTGTACTTGTTTACGGTTCCGTTAGCGTTAAAAAAGATGTGATCCACAACATTTAAGGTGAGAGTACTTTTTACGATACTACGATTCGTTTTACGATCCGTGTACGTCAGATACTAAAACTACAACTTTAGAGAGCAGCAAAAACGGATACAGGCATTACATTTATGACATATAAATTTTTATAATCTAAGTTAATCTTCCATAGAATAATCATCGCTTGCCAAAGGTTGCCGAATTGTAATTTACTAAAAATAAAACTGTACGCCGATGTGATAATATTTCAACTTCCGTCTGTTAATTTTCATTCAGATATAATTTTGGATTAAAATTTTACGCACGATATTCTGTCTTAGTTATTTGTGTATCACTGGTGACAGGTTGTTTTGGTTTAAAAAAGAATTAGAGTTTCTTTCAGTTTTGAATTTCTTACTAGTTAGTGTCCATGCTGAAAAATTGTGGCAAATGTATCAACAAACGTATCAATTCAAAGATTGCAAGCTTTTTACAGTAGGAAATTAACAAATTAATGATTTTTTGTACTTTTAAAAGCAGAAATTCATTAATTTGTTAACATATTCAATTTGTTCAAAAATGAACTGCGTTTAACAAAAAAATAATAGGAGAGTTAATTTTAAACCTTGACATCAAGTATAGCAGCAAATAAGCGTAAAAATGTTACTCATGTATTCTTATCAGTTTTATGTGGGTTTGCTCTGCTACGTTGAAAGGAATTAAAGTCACTTTTATTCCGCTACATTCATTTGTAACAACTTAAAGAGTCAAAGAGCTGAATATAATATTATAATTGTAAATACATATTTATTGGATAAATTATAAAAGATTGATACTAGTTGACATTACATTAAAGAAGATGCGTTAGCAAGTATTTACAAGTTAGTATTATATTTCAAGAAAGCTGCACCATAATAATCCTAACGATAAGATTAATCTCTAATTCATTGTTTAGGATTTGAGAAATATGTGTAAGGAAAAATAAGGCATTGTATCGAATCTTTAATTAAATGGTAGAAATAGAAATTCTTGTGTTATATTTCAATTGAAGAAAACAAAAAATGCGACTATTTTGAACTAGATTATTTTGTTTTGTATAACATAATTCATGCAGTAATGTTCCAACTAAACTGGTCTTCTTCAAATTAATAAAATAAGTAATCAAAACATGCTCAAGCAAAAAAGCATTTATCGGTTAAATTAATGTAAAAAATAGTTATTAGTACAGATTTTTTATACAAATTAATATTAATACTATTGTATTAATTGATAAATACATTATATAAACGAAACACAGAAATTTTTATATTTTATTAAATTAAAATGAGAAGGAGCAATGACATTACTTAAGTTAAAGAAGCGGGATACATTTTTTTTTCTCTTTATAAAAGGATTTCATATCAAATCAATGTAATATTACATTAATTTATTATTTTCTCACTGTAAAAATTACTTGCAATCTTTGCAAAAATATATTACTTTGATGAAGTAAATGAAATATATATATTTTAAAATAGAATTGCGCACAGGTATAAAAAACCCAGAACGTATATGTGTAAATACATTTTTGACTATACAGGGTGCTTCAAAAGTAGCAGAACGCATCACTTCGTGTTTTTAAATGGAACACCTATATATTATTCCATTTTTAAATTATACAAAGAAGAATAACATCACTTTATATAAGCTACTATATGTCTATCTCTAATAACAACGCTGTATGATTAATATAAACAATATTACCGATGTTTAGTAGTCTATGGTAATTATTTTACCGTAATAATTGAAAGTCAAAAAATAATTTGTTTTATGTAATACGTTTTCCTTGATTTTTTTTTTTTTTTTTTTGAAGGAAAAGGAGGTTCGCAAAGAAACTTGTGTATAAAAAAGAGCCATCTACATAGGAAAATAAGAAAAATAAAATGGAAGCGGCATTTTCATACATTTTGTAGAACAGTTGAAAAAACTACCCTAACATTTGTAAAAGAGGGTAGAAATATGCTTAACAGAAAGAGGATATATTTTTGATTTTGTTTTGAAGATTTGCTATAAATTTTGATAATTAAAAATGATTGCTACGTGTAAAAACTTTTAATTAAGGATGTGTTTTGTTGTGGTTTAACATTCATTTGTTTTTTATTATAAATAAAATACATACTATTTATTTAAGTGAATAAGTAAATATATAATAAAATAAATAAACGATCACTGAGATGTAAGAAGGACAAAGTATTACATACAAAATTATTTGTTGATATATATTGGTATTATTATTTATGTTAATCACCATAAAGAGCATAAGGAGTAAGGTGATATAAATATAAAGACAAAGTGCAAATATGTGTGTGTAAACAACGGGTAAGCTAACAAACAAACGTACAAGAGGTAAGAGATAAGTCTTCAAACACAAAACTAACGATAAGTAAACAACCATTTAATATGACGAGAAAAAAATATGTTACACCAACTGCTGAAATAATTCTTATCAGTTTTAAAATTATAGTTTTTTTCTGTAATGTTAATATGCATAACTTCAGACAATAGCTATTTATAGATATTGTATTAACTATGCAAGATGAGAAGATTTAGAAAATAATAACCAGTGGCCACGAAAAAGGCCACTACGACTGTTATCAGTAGAAATGTCATAATTGTGTTGTTGTAAGCGTCTTTAAAGGTCGCTTCACAGTTGGCAATTTTTTGTATTGCGTGCAATAAAATTGCGCGCAATGAAATATTAGAGACAAGTTCTATTTCGTGCAACACCAATAAAATTGCACACACTGACGAAATACATGAATAGCATGCGCTATTTGTATTGCACGCAATAAAAAAAAATGCGAACTGTAAAGCGGCCTTAAAAGATGTTGTGAACATTTGCCAATGTAAGTAATTTCACAACTATTCAATTCACTCAATACACAAACATTGATTCACATGTTGGTTAGGGTAGTCGAGACCTAGAAATACTAAAATTAGAAGAATAAAAAATTAGAAGGGATAATAATATTAACCCTAACGGACTACGCATTCAACTCTTCCTAAATAATTTTCCCAAATCCAAATGTTTGAATCTTTTCGCTTCAAATTTATAAACATACTCCTGTGTGACAATTCACAAAAGAATCTATGCTCTGTATACGTATAACCAAATTTCGTTAACATTTATTAGTGGCTATTTGTTAAATAATTTTTTTGTTGTATTTCAAATATAAACTCAAAGAGATATGATTTAAATAATTGTTTTTTTCACGTTTAGGGAAGATTTCTTAAATGGTGGTTTACTTGAGACAGTTTTAAAAAGAAATATATGTTTTGGGTTTCTAAAATCATTCGCCATGAAACCTTCACGATTTTATACCTCTATAAATAAGGAAGTTGGTAAGATGAATCTGAGATACCCGATGTGATTGGCTACTAAAGCAGGAAGAAAGAAATAAAAACATAGGATTCATTTCTTATATTTATTCGTTCGGAGAACTTTCGATTGTAAAAATATTACACGGCAATGCAACATTTATATTAAGAAAGAAATCCAGTTACCAGCTGTTCGATTAAGCAACGTACCCTTTCGTATTAAGTTCTCGAGTAATTGAGCATGATTTGTTATTAGTACTATTTTTGTGTTTCAATGATTGTTTAACTTAAAAATGGCACTACCAAAGTTATCAAAATAGAGCATCAGTAACTGATTTCAAAATTTTACACGGAGAGAAAGCAATACTTCAATTGAATACTCGTACACACCATATGATGAGCGCGAATGTAATTGTAATGCAAAACGAATGTAATGGGAATGAGTTTAAGTTTGACCGTGCAATGAACAGGGGAGCACCCATTTAGAGTGGTAGCCGAGCACTAACAAATATCTATAGCCACCCCATATCAACCGGCAAAAAAAGATTGCTAAGTGTAAATAAGATAAATATTGCAGGATGTATATTCGCAATGCCGTTCTATCTGATATTTGAGGTTGATTATTAAAAAACATTTATACTTTATTTACATTATTTTCGACTATACTGGCCACCGCCTAAAAAGAAAACCCACGCAGTGTTTTTTTTTAATTTTACATCTACTTTTACATTTATTTTGTTTTATCTGAGACTGAAAACCAACGGCTGCAACGCGAGCCTGTAAACCAATGCACGTAAACACCGTGTACATTCACCTTATACTACAATTACATTCGCGTTCCCCATCATTCTCCTTGCATTCATTTGAGAATTTAATGGTTAGATCGATATGAAATAAACTTTTCGTTTCTCTCAGGGTATATTAATAACAAATATAGTTGTACATATTAAATTAAAATTTAAACAATGCATCAACAGATAAAAAGCGAAAGTCATGCTATAGAGCGATTATTCTAGGAAATTATATAATATTTTCACGTTTCTCACATCTCATACCGTTCTACTAGTGAAAGTCTACTTGAATTTCAATTACAATTGTGTACTTTTATAATTACTTAATACGTTGAATCAGAATGATTACTGTGCTGCTGCATATATACATTTAATTAACCTAATAATATACAGTACATACGGTACAAACACGCAATGCATTGTGTTACTATTTTTGTAAACCTTTTCACTTTTAGCTAAGCAGATAATATTGATGTCTGCTGTTGTGGTCGCGAATTAAAGTTAGTTAGTAAAGTTAGTAACCTGTAATTTTCGAAATGAAAAACGAATGTAAATACTTTGATGAAATTAATATATATTTTGTATGGTAGAGATCAAAAAAGCTACTTCTTATTTCTTAGTTTTATTTTTCAACATATTGTTTAATTCAGTTAAGGTTATTTTAAATATTGATTTGTTTAAATACATAAAAGGTGACTGGCAGAATCTGTGTACAGTATTCTACCAATTAAACTGATGAAATGGCCAAGTTTTCTGCGAAATTCTTAATTATATTTCCAGGACGAAGCAGTTAATAAAAAAGGATGTGCACCATCTTATTTAGCTCCGCTATAGCTGTTCGTATAAACGGTAATATATGTTTATAGTTGGGGGTATCTTCCTTTTCGAAATTTTAACTTCCACGCAATAAATCTACAACTTGAAAGCCGATTTTAATTGGACTAAACAACATAAAACCTGATTTAAGGTGATATAAACGCTGATGCTTTCAGACAAGGTTAGATTGTATTGTAATTGTAAAAAGAGATGCATTTTACAACTTCAGCCGTATGTGTCTAACATATACATTTATGTTTATTTTGTAAATGTTATTGTTGCTTTTCTTTAAACAAATGAGCTGTACCACTGAGCTGGGTTATTGATTTTTTTTGAACATCTGGCAGGAATCGGATTGTGAAATTTGTAGGATACAAGGTATGGATATCAACTTTCTTATTATGTTTATATTTTGTTAAATTTTAGCATTTGTAATAATTCTACAATTAAATAAAATTTATTAATCATTGGAAAACTGCTAAATAAATCCAAACTAAAAAAAACAATCCAAGTAGATAGTGTTAATCTAAAAATATATACATGGTGTTTTCTAGGAAAAAGGTTTTACTAACTTGAAACTGGGAATTTAATCAATTTTATGCTAAATACGTCAGACAATTTCAAGCGCAGTAAGAGTGAACAAATGAGAAGTACATATGTTGCATTCCGTTTGAGCGCGGAATGTCGAAGGTCATTTATACTAGCGTTAGCGTGTTCCGGTCACTTTGACAGAAGATTTAATGTAAATTCCGATCGTAAAAAAAAGCAAATTCAACTCTTAGTAAAAATGCTCGTTAACAAAAAGGTTTGTAGTGTAAATGATTACAACATTGAAGACGTGTTTTAAACACCCTGTAGAAATCACATGGTGTGAGGGTAATGAAACAGGACCAATAAAAGGTCCTCCAAAAACCAAGATCCATCAGCTGAAGAACTGGTTTCCAAATGGAGAGCCGTTCGTTTTTTATGCAAGATGAGCCCCCTGCCAAACTGCTCGGTCATTAAAATTTTTGGGCAGCAGAGTAACATCCCTCTCTTAGCTAAACCCAATCGAAAATGTTTGGAGCTGGTAGCGAGAGATAGCAAAGAAGCCATGACCACAAAAACCCAGGTAATGAAAAGTTATACATATCTGAAAGCGTACCACGTATCCGAAGACGCTCAGATGAATGAATGCAGGCACAGCGATTCAAGCGTTAATCCCGCAAAGGTGCTCCACCAAATGGATTTTCTTCTTAAAAATTAATACGAATGAAGTTTTTATTTTTTGTTCTAAGGTTTAAATTAAGTTTTTATTCTTTGTTTAGCTACTAAGATTTGCAAATTAAAAAATAAAACATTTTATTAACAAATAATGATTGTTATAAAGTCAACAGTCGAAATAACTGAAAAAATTCAAGTGCGTCTAATATTATGGCCAGGGACTGTAAGTATGTTTATGAATTTAAAAGCTTAAAAGTAGAGGTATTTAGGATATACATTGCAAAAAAAGGTCATGACGAACAAACAAAACAAAAAACAGCTGGAATGGCAAATATAAATCTTGAGAATTTACAATATTGGAAATGAAATTTGTACATAATTATAAAAAAATATTATGTGAATGCTTTTATATATAAAAATACTGTTTATTATAGGTCCGTTCCAACACGCAGTTTTCGTACGGTTCTTGATTATGTGAACCAATCGTACAAAAGATTGGGGTTTCTGATTGGTTCACGTGATCAAGAACCGTATGAAAAATGCATGTTGGAACAGACCTTATATTTAAAGCACGTGAAAATGTATAAGAAGAAGGAAGATAATTTACAGTACAGCAATCAATAAAAATCAATTAAATAGATATCTGAATAAAAGTTTTGTTACGTATTCTGTTCTGATTATTGAGTTCATTTTCCTTCTTCTTTTGTTTCTCTATTTCATATACTTCGAGTAGCTTGAGTTTAAAGCCTTTGATTGCAGTTTGTATAATACATAATTTCATATTCTGATCGTCAATGCTGAAATATCCTGCATCTAGTATATGTTGAGAGAAGTTGGATTAAATTTGTTTGCGGTGCTGTTTTATTTTTATTTTTAATTTTCTACCTGTCTCACCAATATAAGTGGCGATATAATGTCGCAAGATATTTTATAAGCACCATTTTTTCTATAAAATTTCATCATGGTTGATGTTGTTCTGTATAGTATATTTAGATTTGAAAGCCGGTTTTACATTGTATTGTTTAAAGAAGTTAGTGAGTTTATTTTATATTTCTTATTTATTGAAAGGTTTTGTTTAGAATAAATAATATACTTAATTAATAAGAATGTCGAAATAATAAAACTTGGAATCAACATAATAGTAAAAAGTTTCTTCAATACTAAACATTATCAGAATTAAATTATAAATAAATGGAAGTGACACGACAATAATAAATTTTAAACTTAACATGCGACCGACAGGAAGCAAGTGACCAAACGCAGTGCGGACCACTAGAACACAAAGAAAAAAGAATTCTTGAATCTGAGAACACTTCCAAGGTGTTCTATAATGATAACACTAATTAGAAAGATTTAGACTTTTTGATAACCTCAAAAATAGATAGGGCATTCTGGAATGAAGAGATATTGTTTATCTGTTATATTGCAAGAATGTAACACCCCTTACATTGACCAAACTTCACAATAACTGAAAAAGAGAATGCAAAAATGGTTACTATGTCTGGCAATAATTGCATTGATTATTGGTCATTGTTTTGATGTTTTTGAACCCATATATCCTAAATAATGAGATATTTTTCAAAAACGATGTTATTCATGTTAAAACCACTATTATAAATTGTAACTTTAAAACGGAAAGAGGAATTGAAAAAGATTGGAAAGAACTTTTAATTTGCAATTAATCTATATGACCAATCATGGACTCATAATCCAGTTTAAGTAGTTCTTAAAATATTATTTTAACCCACAATAATGTTAATTAGGTGTTGCTGAGTTAGAGTCTTGGAAAAGCTTATATAACTTCTTAATGTTTGTTTCAATTTTAATTATAGCATTAAATTTCAAGTTCATTATATTCACCTATTTGATCATAAATATTCTTATTGTTACTTTGTTATGTTAAAGATTGTTGTTATTTTATTTTGTACACTATTGCATTTACCTCTCATGTTGTTATCATTTCTAATGAGGATAAAAATTAAAATTTCTAACGGCTCCGTCATTTTGCTTCCTTCCTTTCCGTCGTATGTTAAGTTTAAAATATATTATTGTGTCTATCACTTCCACTCTCTATATAATTTAACTCTAATAATGATTAGTATTGAAAAAAACTTTTTGCTATTATGATTCTAACTTTTATTACTTTGACAATCTTATTAATTAATTCGACAGGTCATCACCATTACTGCTTTAACATCAATAAACTGGCATTTTATTTTATATCTTGTCTGAAGAAGGCCAAGGTTGAAACATAACTGCTTGAATTGTGAGATTATACGAATAAAATTATCTGTCCTTAAGACTTATTACGAGCGTATTTTTTAACCACAGAAAAATAAAATATAAAATTTCTTGAAATTTGAAAATCGCTGATGGTGCGACCATGGGGTGTATTTGGATCTAGTCCTGAGATTTTACTTTAAGAAATGTTTACATTTTTCGGAAAAAGGGCGGATTGGGATAAGAGATATGGAACTATAATTTAAATATGTCACCAATGATGTAGCAAATTCACTGGATCGATATAATAATATTCTGTTAATGTGTTGTGCAAAAGTTGATATCTACATTATTACTATGAATTGCTATAAAGCTGGAAATATTTTGCTCGAATAGATGACCAATTGCCCTAACTTGCAAATTTCAAAATCGATTTCCTAGTGTAAATTCTAATGAGCCAGTCAAATTCTAATCAAATCTAGTTAGTTTATAACCATTTACTTGCCCATTCTGACATGAGAGCTATAATAGAATGCGTATACTAATTAACTCGCATGTAAGTATGTATATACATAATTAATATATGCATCGCGCTTGCTTGCAGGTATTTTAAGAACGTTAATTAAAATCCTACATAATTCATGTTGGTAACATACAACTAAGTATTACTAATTTTAAGCGCCCATCGGCTATATTTGCATAGACATAAGACAACTTTTTTACGTTACCCAAGAACCTGTTGATCCCCATCGTCGCAGTCTTTTTGGAAAGAAACCGTGCGCGGAAAAATGCATGTGCAGATGTAGCGGTATACAGGACACAGTTCCCGATCTGCTCCTATGATGGACACCTAGAGCACCACTATTATCACCGTACATATTCTCGAGTCAAAGTTTTTTTTTTTTCGACAGTAAACAAAAAAAGAGTTGAAGACGACCACGGGAATCGATCACATGTTCTGCGTGGCGAATAATTGAAAAGCGTTCAACTATGTCCCTTCAAAATAGATTAGACGCGTTAGAGCGCGAAGAGTAAGCAAAATATTCGCTTCTGGCGAAGTAACAGCTCAAGATTGGTACATCCCTTTCACAGAAAACACCTTGCTTGCATCGCTCGCGCTGTTACCGTTCAATCTCACTAGCGGAGTCTATATCGCCAAGACCAAGCATCTAAATATAACAGTCGACGAGTAGAACTAGATTTTCAAGTATCCCATTAATAATTTAAACGCTCCTGTTCGTTGCGCTTCTCTTGCAGGCGTCCATTCGAAGGAAGATGAATGGAAACACTCGCGGAGAATTAAATTGCACTTATTCCGAGAATAAATGGTTTAAAATCGCGCGCTTTTCCCTCGGTTGGAACCAAACATTCATCGTGCGACGGTATCACCGACTGATTGACTGGCTTCTGACGGCTTACTGCAAGCCAACAGAAGACGCCGTATAGAATCGCCAATCGCGCTCCGCGTCCGAGTGGTGTTGAATAAGCACGCGCTTAGAGTTCCCGCGATCTTCCGTTGCACAACACAGGTACTACGATACATGCGTGAAGCTTCGGAGGCATTTATAATTGTGTGCGTATAAAAGCTGAACTATAGCTAGCGTAAATTCCAATCGCGTTTAAATGGGACTACTAGTAGTGATCTGGGGTACTCGCAAGAATGTGCACGCTTAGTTCGAGCCTCATCAGAAACCGGGCACTTACTGAAAGGCTTTCTTTCTAGTCCGTCAGTACACAAATACGAAACGGTAGAAATTATTTTTTAAAGGAAGTAAAAAACTAGGTGTAACTGCGGTGAAATTTGGCACTTTACTGCACATATGCAGTCGTAAACCCAGACAAGCCCTGCACAACGATCATTTATTGTTATTGCCAAAATATAATGACCGTCTCGCAATGTTTATGCAATGTAGACACGACGTTTGTTTGTGTGTATCAGCGTTGTTGTTAAATTAATCTTTCAATAAAAGGAATTTCCCCAGAATTTATGTCGTAGTATTATATTATGTTTGGCGTAAATTTTATAAAAAAAAAATCTTATTTTCATATGTTTAGACAATAAATAGTTACGCCAAATATTTACAATAAAAGAATAATCTAAGTTTTGAAAAGTATTTATGATTGTTGTATTTGATTATCTGAAAAGTTCATAACATTTTTTTACGAGAATATAAAAAACTATTTTACATAAATCTAAATGTGGCATAACAGTGATGGGTATCTATTATATACTAATACATGATAATAGATAGCATTAATACGTTAACTGTTAGACTGCAAACATCTTAATAACTGCAAAACAACATGTGTTGATTGGTGCCGGAATGAGGATTAAAGGAAAATAAAGCACGACTAGCAACTAGCGCGTTAAACACTTCATAGGCAGACCCGCATGTGATTACTAAGACTGCAAGAAGGAGACCGCCTGGGGTTAGATAAAGAAAAAAAGAAAAGGAGGTGGACTGAAGTCAACTCCATACTAAAGAGATAAAAGGGATGGGATGCTAGATTCTCTGATAATACTCAGACGCAGCAGAAGATACACAAACACTAAAAAAAAAGATTTTTCATATTTGTAGTCTATATGAGCAGGATGAAATGTGTTTAAACGTGGAGAGTACTCAATGGAATAATTCAATTTTTCAAAAACATTTGTATTTATGACTGTATAGCAATAAATAAAATATATTAATGTTACTCTTTCTCTCCTCGGTGAATTTATTTTGTGAACCGTTGTCAAAACATGCATTGATTCCATATTTTATTAAAATTTTAAATAAAATAAAAAAAATATTATTAATGTTGAATATTTATATTTATATTATTTATTTACAATTGTGTCAAAACTTATATCAATCCTACTAGCTCAAATTTAGTATCAGTGTGTAGTGTAATAATTTTGCAACAATTAAAAAATATAAAAGCCACTTAAATTGATTTCTCAGATCCCTCTCAAACTTCCTTTTAATTCTCCCTTCGTCTCCTTTTATGTTTAAACAATGGAATCGTATTTCTTGAACAATAATTCTATATCTTTATTCAGCTTCTCTTTAATTTTAAAAAACTTGAGTATCTTCTGAAAACAATACTTTCAAATTATGTTTATATTCTTCTTATTTTGTGTCCTAATGTTTAGAATTTTATTTGTTTTCAAATCATCAATAATTTTTCGTACTAATAAATAAACAACCATTTATTTACATGTGCACCAAACAACTATACGTAAAGCACACAGCCTCCCAAACATCATAAATTGTAAATGACGTTGAAATTTTGGAATTTAAACATTCTAAGTTTATAATTCTCTTGTATTAATTTAACATTAATTGTTATAAAATAGTATAAATAAATATCTTCATTTATGCGAATACTAAAACATATAGATAGTAAATACATATGAAATTTATAGCTATATTACATTTTACAATTATGAAGGCAAAGTTTAAAATTTTCATTTTTTCAAACGCATCTCTACACGATTCTCGACAAGCAATGCCTGATAACACTATGGCAGCACCTTTTGCAGCACCAAAAAACGCTGCAGTACACTACCATATACGTAACGTTAATTGCAAAAATTGCATAATATAAATTTTAAAAGTACATTTGATTGCAATGTTTTAGGCATAAATAGAAGAGAATAACAAACTCCCGCTCAAAAACGTTCACAAGCAAGTTAATATGATCCCAAAAGTCAAAGTGGTATCAAACAAAAGACCAACAACGCCAACAGCCAAACATAGCCTGCACAAGCAATCTCTGCTAATTGAAAGACTCTATAAAATGTTTTTGTTTCATTTAAACATAATTATTTGATCAAACCAAATTTAAAATTTGATAAACATTATTGATTGATGGTATAATTCTTTTAAATCTTCTCAGTAATAATAATATTGATATCATCCGCATAAATACATACACATGTGTATTATTGCAGTTTCTAAATTAAAAACAAAGATCGTTAAGGTAAATTGCAAATAAAAGTGGCCCCAAAACAGACCCGTGAGGCACCCTCTGAACTAAATAACTGATATCACTAGTTACTGAGCTACTTATTTTAACATACTGAGACCTATTCAAAAGACATGATTTTAGAAAGTTAAAATCATATCCAGGAATACCATATCTATAAAGTTCATAGAGAATTACGGAATGGTCAACAGTATCGAAGGGACGTGAATAGTCAATAAATACACCTGTAACATTATCAAGGCTGTCATCTAAAAACAAAAATCACAGAGGGCAGTATCAACACTCTTATTAGGCAGATAGGCATGCTGGTAAGACGACAAAAAATTATATCTTGAGAAAAATGATAAAGGTTGTGCAGCAACAATTATTTCAGCAACTTTGGAAATACTTGAAATTAAACTAATAGCTCTATAATTGTTAAAGGAATTTTTATCTCCTTTTTTATATAATGGTTTAACCACTGCTACTTTGAACATACTCGGAAATTGTCCAACACGAAAAGAGAAGTTAATAAGATACGTTAATACGTCACACACACAGAACTTAATTCGTTTCAATAAATTATTTGAAATTCTCTAAAAACCACATGATTCAGCAGATTTCAATTTACTTATTGTACCTAAAATTCAAAACGTGTCACAGCGGAAAGAAAAAAAAACAGCTACTGTTTACAGGAATATTTAATTTAAAAAATTCAGGATCTACTGGTTTTACTAGGAGTTATATTTTCAAATAAAGTAAAGGCAAGATTAAGTTGATTTGCTACATCTTTACATGATAGTGTCTCACCATTTATTGTTATTTTAATCTCACTGTTGTGTTTCGGCATCTTTCCTGGTAATTATGATATTAATCGCCTTAGAGTTTTACTTTTATTTGAAGAATTATTAAATAATTATTAATTTATTGGTATTGTTTGTTTAAATTCACAGTAAGAGTCTTGAATTCAGGATACTTTCTAGCTAGCGTATCATATATGTACATCAACCTTAAATTTCAGACTGATGGTGCCCCAACTGACATGTGAAATGACTTAATTTGATTAGGGTTTTGGCGGAAACACCGTAACGGAAAACATAGATCAAAATAATGTTTAAAAATATTAAAGAAAATATGAAAAGCTCTGTGTCTGGGCATGATTCGGCAAAAACACAATCCCAGTTTTCATTTTTCAAGTATTCCACAAAATGACAAATACTTGCTTTAACAAAAGGTCGTCTATAAATAAAAGTGGTTAATTCAATTACACTGTTCCTTTCCGTTTAAAGAAAGTTCTAAAATTTGCTATGAATGGTCAGAAATATAATATAATGAGGAGTAGCTGGTCAATTGTAATCTAACTAAAAGATATAAATTTACTTACAAATTTACCAGCATAAAATGGTCAAAAGTACAAATTAAAGTGTGTAAAGGTTTAGGTATCACACATTATGTGAACAAATTGATAATTAAACAGATTACAATGTCGAAAAAGTAAATAAAATATTAGAAGTCAACATAATACATGAGCACAAATAACGTATGAAATACGTAAACAGATAAAAACATATTAAAGATCGAAGGGAAACTGTACAAGGGCCTCCGTAAAACAAAAATGACAATGCGATTGATGGAAGATCATTTAACAACAGCTGTGAAATATACCGAGGGCCCGAGTCTACATAGATAGTTTAAAAAATATGTATTTAAGTTTTACTTTTAATTAATAGCTTTGTGCAAATCGTTGGAAAAGATTAGGGTATGCGTACTTTAGAGTTTTGAATAAATAATTTTAAAATGCACATGTGTCTGATCGTTATATCTTGCAAATCATTGTATGAACAAAGCCAACTTTTATTTTTGTTGTGTCCAATAACAGTCTTAAGCTTAAAGCTTCTTAAGATCATGAGCACAAAAAAAACAATACCTCGTTTGCTTCTAAAATATATTCCTTTTTTTTCCTATTTTTATATGTTTATTATTTGAGAATACCTTGATTGAGTGGAAGACTAAAGAGTCCACTTGGCAGATTATGATGCAAGCCTTTCTGATCTCAAACTATGCGCTAAATAGCTCTTAAAATATTTTTGTAATACTTTAAAATGATATGATTTAATTTAGTTAAGTGTTAGTTAATAGTTGTGTGTACAAGAGAAGACAAGCCTTCAATAAATGGATAAATTTTAAAAAAAAGAAAATGAATACAAGGTTGCCTGCAATTATCTTTCAAAAATAAGAACGCCAGAAAAAGAAGAAATTTTGAAATTGCTTTTAATGTACTTGTGGGTTATAATCCATTAATTTCTTCTTAATTTAGCACCTCAAAAAGCTTAATAATAATCAATAACTATAATTAGAAAGACGGCTTCTTCTCCTCACACACGCTTCAATATTAAAATTAATATTACATTTTTTTTAATTAACCCAAAACTCATTACATTAATGTAACTTTCACCTTTTTATCTTCATATAAGGACTGTTATTGTGAATAGTAATTGAATATATCATAAGAATTTCGCGCGTACTATGCACATGAAGATATGAAAACACGCCTTATGTTTTTGTTGATAGAAAGTATTGGATTTAACCACCACCGGTTAGGTATCTCGTTTAGCATAGTTTCATGCGTGCGTGGCTTATTGAATTTATGTTTCTAATTCTGGCAAAGGTATTTAAATAAATTACTTAGATGTACCGTACGTATGTGTATACGTATTTCAATACTAATTTAAGCAGGAAGGTTTTGTTTATTTGAAATAAAAAACTAATTTACAATTTTAGTAAAAGCATCCCGCAAACAAATCTTAGTACTTATTTACTTACTATGAGGTTCATCCAATAATCCGTAATGTTAACAACAACCATCGTTTGCGAGTACTCATCACTGTTGTGCTCGAAAATAATAAATTTCGGAGAATGAGTCGGAACAATATTCGTAAGGATATAAAAATACGACTATACGAGAACACAGATGCAAACACACGCACGAGATTATTGGAGAGCACTCAAGGAACCCGCAATCTATAAATAAACTTTTTTACGATTGTCGTAACACTTTCTGCTTCCGTTAAAAATGAACTTCAATTGTGTGTGGTTTTGCATATGCTTGTCTGATGTGTAATCAACAGACCGAAAATGCAGTTCAATTTTACTTTTAAAACCGTTTTCACTTTTTTTTTTTATTCAAATACATACTGTGATGTACATAAATCTCTTCTAAATTATTACTTTCAATCGTGTAGCAGGGATTATTGCTGTTTATATGTTGAAAGTTAAGCCCTTAGATATATTTTATAAACTTTCTTAGAGATCCAAAATTAGAATTTCACGTCGATTCTCCAGTAATTAACTAAAGGGAAAAAAACATTGATATACGAAGTAATTGCAATAATTACCGTCAGAACAGGCTGTGCTAGATTTCTGCATTTAGTCGGCTTATAGAGCAGCTGTTTCTAAAGATAGGTATTGCCATATAAGCTATTGGATTGATTAAAGAACGTTCATTAAGTATATTTATATGCTAATAAGAGGATTGGCACAGTGAGAGATCTCAATAGTTACACTTTTAACCATCTGCAGGGAAAGGGTATAAATAGTACACATTTCATCTGGAACTACTTTCTTTCCATTATACACTGATTGTGAGCTAAATAACTTCAAACAATAACAGGGAATAGTCTTCCAATGAAAGCAAATATGATTATTTAAAAAAAAAAATAAACAACACTTTTTAATAAAGTTACATAAACGTCTTTCAGAACAATAATATTTTTGTCATTCGAAAAAAACTATTTCTTTCATATCCTACCATAGTACAACCAACAAGGACATTTAGACAATTTTCTTATCATCTGTTTTTCTACTCAGAATGGTGTCGTGGGTTACTTCTATCTATTTTCAGTTCTACGGTTGCTACTACAAGCTTCGGGGAGCAACCAGGCCTTTCCTCGCGTTTTCCTGCAATTGTCAACATCTTTATTGAGGCATTTGAGCAAGAAATCCCAACATTCTATTACCAGAAACCGAAATTCTGATTGACAAGATATAATTCCTTTTCTAATATAGTTCTACCACGTCAGACGATAATCTTTCATCCCGAGATGCTCAAGTGAATTACGATTCTGATAGTTCTTTGGGACATTCTGTTTAACACAAGCCTACGCATCCCAATCACGCCTAAATACCTTCTCACATGGTTTTATAAGTACAATATCCTTAGTACAAAGGACTGTTGCCATATCCAAACCTAATTTCTTAACCCCAAAGCTTTAACCAAGAACAACTATCCTAAACAAAATAAAATTGTAACTGATAAGTACAAAAATAATATCGACAAAGAAGTCTATTGTCTGGTTCATTGCGTTTGTTTCTATTAATATATGCAAGTAGTAAAATGAATCATTCGCGTTTATATTCGTAGTGAATTAATTCAAATCATTGACGTAATCATCTCAAATATAATGCGCTTCACAGCGCATCGAATCAAGTCAAACCAACTCTAAGTAATATATGTATTCACAAATCAAGTGGATCGTTGCAGACTTTTGATCCAGTATACTATAAAGCAACACTTTCTTTCGAGATCGAACGACTCGAAAACACAAACCACTCCTTATAAATGTAATACTTATCTTTTTATTAGAATCTATCGTTCATTCAAAATCGTAGTTTGATAAAATAAAATGGTAAAAATGTTAAATTAGACTCACGAATAAATCAAAAAACCTTCTGGTGTATGTGCCTTTAACATTAATACTCTTCTAATTTCAGTGTTACGTAATTAAAATTAACATTAAAGCTTAAGTACTTAAATGTTAATTTGAAATCAACGGTAAGCAATAATTACAACTAGCGTTTACTAAGCGCTATACTTCTAGTGAGTACTGCTATTTAATTATGTGCTCTTAATTAAGCAAATTCCTTTCCATATTTGAATTTATTAGTTCAACAGCCATATTTCATTAATTTCTATCTTTTTCTTACAACTTTTTAAATTCTTAAAGTAATTGCATTTTCGCGGTCTCTTTGATATTGCATATTGATTATATTGTTATTTGGGTTGCATGATTCTTTCGTCAATTACTCGCAAACAATGTATGGTATCGTTATTTTTTTAAGAAAAAAGGCTTAATATTTTAACTCATTTTTTTTTTTAAGGAATATAAATAATTAAAAAACAAAAATAGTATATATTTTTTTAAATTTTCGTACTGCCATACATAATTTAAGTGTATGGTATTGTTATGAAAGTATGCAAATTTATAAAAATAAACACACTTTCATGAACTCAGATATAGGACCTTTAAATTTTACCTAATTCTTAATGTACTATGTTAAGTCAGGACGAAAGAATTAGAAGGTTAGATGAAAGTCCGGAGTGGTGATTGGTTAAGCCTAACATTAGGTGTAAACAAGGATGACTGTAGTGTGTATATTTACTTCCGTGCTACTGCTAATGATGACGGCTTTGCTATTGAAACGTGACTCCAATTCAGTAAAATTTGTGGTACGTTGTTTTATAAAATATGCAGTGTCATCAGCGTCATATTTGTGAGTATTTTAGTGAAAGAAAAATACGTTAAAATCGACTTTTTTCTAAAAGCGGTTCTTATTTTCTCAACCCGATTTTTTAATACACAAAATATAAGTGTAAAAAGCAAATTGAATGAATATAAGTGTTATTGTTAATCGAATCATGTTGGCAAAACATATAGATATTTTGGAACTAGGATCAAAGAGCACATAGAATCAAAACATTTAAAAATATATGACCATACATCCAATAATTTTCAAATTCAATGCAAATTTTACATATTGCAAAGAAGGATTATGTGGTCAATAATTGAAAATCACTTGAGATCCTATGACAACAAATCATTAATGAAGATCTGTTCTTGAATACACAATTTCAATTTGAGGTGACACTTTTGTTCCAACTTAAGTTTGATTCTTGATTTGTTCTGTGTTGTATACAACATTCAATTTTCCTTTTTCTCTTTTGTTTTTACTTTTAGACATTGATTTGTAGATGTCGCTTTTGATTTAACTCTGGATTTTTACCGAAATTCTACACATATTTTTAAACTGCCTCATTTGTTCTTTTTATCATTTTGGTGGAAATCTCTTCAAGATGAATTTGCTTTTATGTATTACATTATATTAAAACACTTTTAATGTGTTTAGTAATTGAATAATTCATTTTTGTCTTCAACTTCTGACCATGCCTAACTGCCTAAGATTGTAAGTATTTTATTTTAACGTTATTTCTTGAATGCTTTAATACTTTATAGTTTTGAAATACTCGCATCTTTAATATTTTTTGATAATATGCAAAGAAAATGTTTTGACAAAAACCAGGAATCATATGGGTAGATTATTTTTGAATGGGTATAATTGTTCGGATTGTACACTAAAAGGATCGCACTTATCCCATTGATATTCATTTTTAATGTAGGTATAAATGTTCTTTCCTTAACGCCCTACAAACTTAAGAACTATTGGAACATTGATGGAAGAAATGAACATAAAAGATGTTGCAAACTTCACTACTAATTTGCTAAACGATCAAGTGACAGGAAGGTCGTTAAAAGAAGAAAACCTGTATTTATTCCTTAAGAGCAGATCCTGAAACTGTATCTCGTTTTAAAATGAGAATTATTTTAACATGAAATTATTTTAAACGCTTTTCTTTAAAAAGCGATTTGTGTTAGATATGCACATCATTACTCATCTGATATTCGACGGTTTTCATACAAATAAAGTAAATGCTCATCTTATAGATAAAGAGTATAGAGAAATTAGTAAAACTACTTCATTCAAATTTGTGTTTGGTGAACTAATTCCTTACGTATTTCAGTCATGGGTGAGCTATTAGGAATTATTTATCAAACATTACACAGTATTACCTATACGTCACCACCATCGGATATATGAACCTTAAAATAATCCTTGAATTTGTCATATCTGTAGTACTCACATTACAAGAATACACTATGCTAATATCTATTTGCAAAATACATCACGCAAAGTCATTTGCACCATTCCCTAATAGGAGGAACCATGATCTAATTGTCTCTTAATTTGCATCCTTTATTCAACTAAAACAGGTCATGGTGAATTTTAATTAGGCATCAATATTCATCTTCGCGAGATATCCATCTAAAGAATGCATATTTATAGGAATTTGCGCTTTCAGTTGTATATAGCCACGACCCGCCTGGATATTTTTATTTTTGGATTCCGTAATTAACCGGTAAGAAATGAAATAAACTAGTGGATTTCTGACGTATCGGAGGAATTGGAAAACATTAATAACCTCCAACGTTCGTGGTTTACGTGACCATCAACATGTGTGATCGACTGAAGAGATGCAGTTATGGCCTAAGCGTCTTCTTTTGGTGTATAGCATACGCTGTTAACTTTAAAAGGTAGGGCACTATAGTCTTATCGGATTTCATTGCGACTGGCATATAGAATGCCTGTTAAGGTGCGTAGCTATTGTTCCTGATTATAATTATTATATTTATGGTGTTACAACGTGGTAAAATTCATAAAATTTCACGACTTTCAGTTGAAAAGCATATTTAATAAACGCTTAATTAAAAATGATGACGCTGATCAAAGCACTACAAATTTTCTACGGTTGTCAAAAAATATATATATAGAGGATCCTACATCTGAAATCGGTCTTTGATTGCTAATTGCCTATTGAAGTTAAACGATTCACTTAATACATGGGGAAACTAGAAATTAAGAAGCGTATCTGAAAATTATTTTTGATTATACAGGGTGCTCCAAAAATCGTCGGGACAATCACACGACATATTTTTTTAAATGGAATGTTTTTTTTTTGCATTTTTAATAGTGACTGAGCATTATCTATAAGTACCTATTCTGTTTTTTCTCTTTGATGCATATGTTCAATGCAATTAATATTTTTGATAAAAAAGTAATAGATAAGTAGAAAGATAAGTAAATACACAGTATTTATCATAAAAAAAACAATACTCCTACAAATATGAAATTTAAGATAAAATAATGGGGGATTCTTTGATGGATAAATAGAAGATACTTTAGGCAAAATTTGGAACATTAGCGGTATACAGGATGTTCAAAAACTGTCCAATGTTGCAAACCACGACCAACTTTTTAGAGTTTTTTTTTTTCTTAAATAACATCCTGTGTATTTTTACACAAACGGATGAAGAACTTAATTATTAATTATATAATTTTTGTTAATATAAATGTATGGCTATATATAGTTCTTTTTGATAAAAACGGAAAAATCATAATACCTAACTATTTAATAACAAAAATACTCCAAACTGTGGTACTGGTAATGCTGTAAACTTCTCCTAAACCCCTCACCATAAACTGCACTAAACTGGACGTACGTTTCGATAGCAAAGCTATCATCATCAGCAGAAACACTGAACTAAATAACTAACTCATTTAGTTCAGTGTTTCTGCTGATGATGATAGCTTTGCTATCGAAACGTACGTCCAGTTTAGTGCAGTTTGTGGTGAGGGGTTTAGAAGAAGTTTACAACCTAACTATTTAATTTAAAAATTAAGAAAGTAAACAGGTAAAATATGTAAAAAATAAATTAAAAAAACAGAAACTAGACGCTATAAAAGGTTTTCACAATGCATTCCATTCATTTGCAGACAATCACGCAAGCGATTGTTGAGGAAATGTCCTACTTTCCTATCTGGACTATAATTATTATTAAAAGCATTTGTTATGCGATCTTTCATATGTTCTACAGTCGTAAGTTCCTCGCGATACACAGATTCTTTTATATTACCCCCACAAATAAGAGTTCAGTTTGGTCAGATCAGGAAATCTAAGTGGCCATTACGTCGGTCCCCTCTCTTCCGATCCATTTGTTTGGAAACATTGGTTTAAATATCACAGCCACCAAGATGTGAGCAGGTGGGCCATCGTGTTGTAACCATATCCCTTCTCGCTCAACAGGCACCACTTGTAGAATACGCTTTCTAAAAAATGGAGTTACATGTCACCATTTAAATGGCCGTCAAAAAAATAGGGACCTACTCAATTACCAATAACAGCGCCCCATACATTTAAGGACCACCTGTGCTAGCGGTCTATTTTCCTTGCTAATCGTGGATTGTGATCAAAATCATAATGAAAATTATGGCGCTTGAGGAATTCATTTTTATGGAAAGTCGCTTCGTCTGTAAACAACACATAGTTGAAGAAGTTGCGAACTTTATTATGCGCCCAGTTACAAAATTTCACTCGTTTTTCATAATCTCTTTCAAGAAGCTCTTGGTAAAGCTGAAAGTGGTATGCGTAAAAGTGATTTTGTTTTAGAATCCGTTGAACAGATCTCTCACTGATTCCTGTTTCTTCCGCAATTTCCTTTTGACTAGGAGTAGGGCTTTCTGCTGCTACCAATAATACGGATAATTGATTATCCTCAGTTCTTGCAACTTTTGATATCTTTGGTTCTCGGTATCTCATACTTGTCGTTTCTACGAACTTATTCAACAGATTCCTAAAACTCTTTTCTTCTGGATGCCTTTTGTTCGAATATTTTTGAGCATAAATTCTGCTTGCAAGTAAATAATTCTTTTCGCTTTTACCTAATACAAAGATCATATCTATAAGTTCTTCTTTGAAATAATTCATACCACAAGATATACTTATTTTTCAAAAAATGTAAAATATAATCGACAAAATCAACCTTATTTGACTTATCACTATGGTACCCAATTTTTTACTTTTGACAAATTCGACAGTACTGGTGTTTTATTTATCCATAGCACACATAATGTGTATGTATGTATTTCAATAGGGCAATTTTTGAAGTATTAACAAAAAAATGTTCATAATTAAGCTCTTCATCCACTTATGTAAAAATATACAGGGCATTTTCTACTTAAAAAACTCTAACAAAGTTGGGGGAAATTTCCAAAATTCGACAGTAAATTTTGAACACGTTGTATACTGCAAAAGTTCCTAATTTTTATCTTCTATTCATCGATCAAAGAATCCCCCATTATTTCATATTAAACTTCACATTGTAACAATACTGCTTTTTTTAATGGTATTATGTAAATATTAATTTTCTTTGTCAAAAATATTAAATAGATTGAGCATATGCATCAAAGAAAAAGAAAACAAAATAGGTACGTACAGATACTGGTCAGCCATTGCTAAAAACGCAAAAAAATACAGAGTGTTCCATTTGAAAAAAAATGTCGTGTGATTGTGCAGAGGATTTTTGGAACATCTTGTATAATCAAAAATAATTTTCACATATGCTTCTCAATTTCTAGTTTCACCATGTATTAAGTGAAACGTTTAACTTCAATACTCAATGAGAAATCAAAGAGCAGCTGCAGGACCTTGTATATACATAGTTTCGGTCGATGTGTTGATAGGTTCTCTATATACAGGGTGAGTTTTTTATCTTGAGACAACGGAATATCTCTAAAGCACTGGATCAAATCAAAAAAAGATCTTAATAAGATTTGTTATAATGTAGGGGGCTCACTGAATGGTGCCGAACTCGATTCCCCACCTCACCCTCCCAGAGTGGGAGAGAGGACAACTTTGAAATCTTAAATGGGGGGGTTCCCATTGTATTGCAGATTCGGATTCTACGTCATCAAGTATGTAGTTTTTGTTTGAAACTTTTTTTTCGATTTATAACAGATTGCGCTGTAATCGCAAAAAAAACGTGATTGTGAACGTCTAGAAAAAATACACAAAAAAGAGAAGCAAGCAAACATAATTTTGTGTTTTTTCATTTTATTTTTTAATTTGATGCAGTGTTTTAGAGATATTCCATTGTCTCAAGATACAGATAAAGATAAAGAGATAAAAAACTCATCCTGTATATTCAAATCTTATTTGCCTTAAAACATCATCAATCTAACAAAAAAAATAGTTGATGCACTTCATTAGAACTAAATACGTTAACATATTTGATACTGCTTTTTGATGTGGTAAAATTCCATTAAAATTTACTCACAGATAAAGGTCATTATTTGTGTTTGAAATTGTAAAGAAGCGATTATGTTATCACTTAATACGCCTGCATAAGTTATATTGAAGAATTTTTGATTCATATTCGTTATGAATGAATTCCAATATTCGTAAATAGATATTAATATCAATTGGGATCTTATTCATAACTTCTAGGTGACCAATTCAGCGAAGAATTTGAAGTCTTTTTTTTATAGGAAAAACATAAGAATTCCTTAACTTTTGAAAAATGTATTGATGTTTTCGGTAGCCAACACTCACTTCCTCGGTATTTGTTTTTCAAAAAGGTACATATTTCTGTGTTTAATCAATAACATCGTTTAATGAAAACACTTTTCATGTAGTTTTATCACATTTTCAAAATTACTAAATATACAAAACATATACAGGCCAACACAAGCAAATACGATATTGCATTTAAAGGAGAATGATAGCAGGGATGGGTAGTAAAATGTGCATCAGTAAGGTAGTGAGCATACAGTCATATGCGAGCGTTTGACTGAAAATTATCAGTTGCTTATTAATCGTTCAGAGGTACAGAGTATGTACATGGTGGAGTATATAGAAGAGAAAAAGTACAAAAAATAAAGTAGCATTACTAAGATGGTTGTTATCTATTATAGCCTTGTCTCAAAACACACTTAACAAACGTCCTTTGTTACAATTCTATACACCGCATAAAGTCGAATTTTGAAGAATTTGGGTGTGTAGAAAGAACAAATAAAGCTAATCAACAACGTGATATAATAGTATACGCGATTCGAACATTTTTTGTAGGAAATTTGTTTATATTTTTTCGGGTTATACCTTTTATTAGGCGTATGGCAATTGGAAATTTATTTTATTGAAGAGGCTTTTTATGTTTTTATAAATTATAAAGAATTTGAAATTTTATTTAACTTTACATTTTCATTTTTAGTTTTATTTTTGTGTTTTAATTTAATATTATTTATCAGTAAATATGGTTGGTTGCAAATCCACTCCTTTCGATTCTGACATTTTGTTTAAGGCAAGTTTTGGATGTGTTTTACTTAATTGTGAGCCAAAAATTTCCTTTTTTGTTTTAGTATTCAATTCAAATTTTACCATATTGAATGCTAGTATTTTAGCTTAATAAAATGAATGCAACATCGTTTTTTTCGATTTACGTACTTTAAAACATCTCTTATAATTGGATATGATAATCTATGATCCTCTAAAATATGAAAAAGGCGAAAGAAAACATATAATACGTCTTGAAAACATAAATGCCTAAAATTTTAGCTCACTAAATAAACAATTTTTCTGCTTGAATATATTTTTTTTTTATTCCTAACAGTGGCGTTCCTTTCACCATCTAGCAAGGCTCACATTAGTTATGTGAGTTAAGTTATGAATTACTCATTGCGAAACGCCTAACTAGCTGGATGATTAAATCCACTCAAAAGTTTTGTCGCTGTAGATCTGACACATGCTTAAAGACAAAAAAAGCTATGGGGATAACACCGACATCAAGATACGAAAATATCCAAAGACATCCTTTGAAATTTTCTGAATTCCAAAGTTGAATATCTGTTTGAAATGCGAATATTTTAATCTTTTTCACTACTTTTAATTTTCCATGCACATTTGCGAGTTGACGATTTAATAATTGTAAACATCATAAGATTTTCTGTCCAGGAATATTACAGCAAAATTCCTCACTTTGTAAATATTTTCACCGTAATATAATAAGTGATAGTTTCAGTTTCCTAAATTACAATCAACAAATTCAAAGCTAAAGCTTTCATATTATAAACGATATCTACACAATTATCTATAATCGTAAGATGCAGTGTGCTTCTCTACGTAATACCAAATAGACTTTGTGATTTGTATTCAAACGTATAAAGCTTTTTAATTGAATTTATTGTTAAAATAATTTTTCATGTATTTATATTAATTTCCTCTATAATTCAAAGATTTTGTGTATAATCAATGTAAATAAATATTTTCTTAATTGCCCAACTTTCACTGGAAATTCGTTGCCTTGCTCGCTTCAGTAAAAGATTAATCGTCTCTCAAAGTAATTAGTAGTGTCAAGCAACATAATGTATTACCAGGGCTCTAGGAAAATACAGTCAAGCAGGAAACTAAAATAAAACCTATCCATAGTCATGATTGAATCATGTCTAGACTACTAAACGATAACTAATGTTTGATTCTGAAATAAAACAATGAAATACATTTAAATATTTATAGAAACTATTATTCTATTCTGATGCAACGTTAAAGATGGATAGCAAATTTCTAAGTACCTAATTAGAGAGAGGAAATTTCGAAATCGCAATAAAGTATAATAAATTGACTGATAAATATCGCATAAATACTTGTGATGGAAACGTTATGTCAAAACGATGTCCATAGATTTCGAAAACAAAAGAAAATTACAGGATATTCTAATAGCATTTACAACGGTCATAATTTTGTTGCTAAATTACGGATATAGATGCAGATGGCCTTTCTTTCATTATAGGTATAAAACTTACGCAAATACGGTAATAAAGATATGTGCGTATGTAAATAAAAGGAATTATGTTACTGTACAAAACTAAATCTTCTTAATGTTGTTATGTTTATTGCATGCCTAAAGCTAAATATGTCTATAAGGTACAAAGGCCCTGAAAAATTAGTTCATGCATCAGGCGCCAGTTCTGTGTCCGTTACAAAGTTCATAATTTCGCGTCGAATTGTGGGGCAAGCGTTTTCCTTAAGCGTTATTAATTCGGTTACGTAATTTAATACTACTAAACCTCTTTCTTGGGTTCCTCAAATTATTACGGCATAGTTTACTAATTCCCGTGGTATTTCATAAATCTATATAATGCCATACTTACAGAACAGGATATACGCTTACAGAAATTACGGTAAATCATCAGATCGTAGCTGATACATATTAATACCATACGTAAAAGCTAAAATTCAATTCAAATAAGGATGTGACCAATACATCATATTTATACACACCATGCACACATATGTATCGTGCAAGAAATTTGTTTAATTGCCGATTGCAGCGGAATTTTGCCTTAAATCGCATGTGTTACCTGAAGAATTTGTTTTTATTCATTATGCTCAGCAAAATTTACGAAATCTCTGCCACAACTAGAGTAATTTAATACACTGCTGTTAAATTTCATGCATGTTTCAATATTGCACCAACGAAATGAGAAGGATTAATAGAACCGTTTTTAAGTTGGAGTGGAATGTGAAAAATAATTTGCAATCCACAACAAAGCAACGGTAAGTTCCTGTATTCTAATACAATAATTATTCAATAGATAAATAGGCTATATGTACACTGCCCGACATAATTAATGCCGTCGTTTATTTCGCGTTATTTCCCTATCTGATTTTTGAATTACCAAGTGTTTTACACGTAGGTACCCCAATAAATCTCTCAGAATGCGTGCCTGTTCAAATGATCAGTAGTTTTGATAGTCACTGCGCCATAGATGGCGACATTAATTTTGTCGAGCAGTGTACATTTATCTCTAAGTAAGTCAGTTACCTTTCTGGGTCTCACTATGGATGAAAACTTAAATTGGAGCTCCTATCTGGACATATTGGTAAAAAAATTAAATCAACTCAGTTATTGCATAAGAATTCTAAGTAAATATTGTGAAAAAAATGTTTTAATTACTAGATACTATGGAGTTTTTATATCAAGACTGAAATTTGCTATCCTGTTATGGGGCAACACTTCAGGTATTATTAGAATTTTTCGAATTCAAAAACAAGTGTTACGTATAATTTTTGGCCTTCCTCTGAGGGAATCGTGTCGTGGGAAATTTAAAACTAATAGGTTACTTACAGTTGTTGCGCTGTATATTTACGAGTGCTTAATTTTTAATTTCAAATATAAAGAAAAATACGAACATCTTCTGCCGGGCCATTGTCATAATACAAGATTTCAAACAAATTATAATTACCCGTTGCACACCATGTCTTTATTTGAAAAAGGTCCTTGCTACTCAAGTATAAAGTTTTTCAATAAACTTCCTCAACGAATTAAAAATATAAACAATTTGAAATTATTCAAGAAAGAAATCTTTAATTTGCTAATTAATTTGGAACCTTATGAATTTGAGGATTACTTTAAGATGTAGTTTTTGAGTTTGCTGCTAAGAAATATATTTACCTCTGGTTGTATTGTGACTTAATATTTAACTTTTAGTAATTATATAAGCTCTTTAGTTATTTTTTTTCGGATAAGAATACTACCTTTTTTGAATCAATATGTAATAGGTATATGTTAATGTCACTTTTCTTTGATTTTTTTGATTTGTAAATTGTTTTGCACCTGTTTCAACCCACTTATATTTTTTGTGGCTGTTTGAAATAAAATTATCTATCTATCTATCTATCTATCTATCTATCTATCTATCTATCTATCTACATATCTATGTCTCTTATATTTCCGAAGACTTCTACAAAATTGTTCCTTATAATATTGTAGTAGAATAATAACAATTTAAAAATATAAGTTAAGTAAACATGCCGGCTGTACTTGTTAGGAATTTGAAGAGATGGTGGGTTGGATACGCAACTACGCAGCCAAGAATATCAAAGAAATTCCTTTTACTTATCAGTCTAAGCTTTCATCAAACTTTGTTGCTTCATCAGAGATATTCGAAAATGTATGTAAAAGACTTATATTTTCGAATCTCTTTAACTGTAAAAATAATTTTCTTTTCGTTCTTTCTTACTTCTTTATATGTTATGTTTGGTATCATATAATCATGTATCATTTATTACTAATCAACAAATATGTTCTGTTACTAACCTTATATACGTTATTGAAATTATCCACATTCATTTATTTCTAATTCCCTTTGCCCTTTCCTAAGGCAAAATAAATATTTTTCAATAATATTGGACTGTACGGCCTGATATTTCGCATACGGAGCATCATTATCCGCTTTGTCAATTTTAACGCCCGTTCTAAAAACATAGAAATACGTGAGCACTTTTTAGCGTTTTGCCCAGTTTTCGATATGACTGGTATTGGTTTGAGTTCTTTTGTATTAAATGGCCATGATAACGGCCCTAATATGCGGGGTAAAAACACCGGTTTGCAGAAAATTCTTTTAGATTTAAGCCCACGAGCCTTTTATATGCCATGTGCTACTCACACATTAAATTTAGTGGTTAATGATAGTGCAAGGGTTAATCACGAAACAGTAGGTTTTTTCGGTGTTGTCCAGGAATTGTATAAATGTTTTTCAGTGTCCACTAAACGATGGAACATCGCAAACCAGCACTTCCCAAATCTAACTTTAAAACCTTTATCTGATACGCGATAGTCTAGCAGAATTGATGCTATAAAGCCATTGTTTAAGAATTTACCAGAAATTTATGACGCTTTATATGATACATATAACAACTTCAGATAAATTTGATCAGGAATTAAAATATCAAGCCAGATTTTTAGGAGATAAAATATCCACATTTACATTTATATGCTTAGTTTACATCTGGTATGAAGTTTTGGTAAAAGTCAATTTTGTTAGTAAAATCTTGCAATCAAAAGCAATGAATATCCAATTGCTTGTGGACTTGTTGCAAGAACTGAAGCAATTCTTGCTCGATTTTCGAACAGATGAGAAGTTTAATTATATCATTAATACAGCAAAAGAAAGGGCAGAAAAGTTAGATGTGAAGCCTAACTTTCAAATAATAACATCTTTAAAAGGTCGACAAAAGAATACGCAGTGTGATTGCGAACATAAAGATCAACCAATTATAGATCTTAAAGTATCATATAAAACAAACTTTTTTCGCTGCATTGTTGATCAAACGTTGGTGTCAAGAGATGAAAGAGTTTCCTTACTGCAAATCATATTGACCCTTTCAAGTTTTTGTATTATTTGAGCGAAATTGCCAACTAAATCAGAACTAAGAATTTCGAAAGTCGAAATATATTTAACCTATCGGGTTACTTCGAATTTTAAACAGTACAAGTTTATCCTTGTCGTATTTTGAATTTTGTTTTTGCAAAAATGTTTAAAGAACGACTGCTGATTTTACTAAGCAGACTTCTTTTTGGTTTAAACGCGAAAAGTGCTGTTTTTCAAATAAAAAGCCGAGTAAACCTTGAAAAGGTCTACTTCTCTCAAAACTATAATTTATTTGGGGGCCCTACATTAAAAACAAAAGTCAGTTATTTGTCAATTCTTCGTGAAATTCGATAAAATAGGATAGTAAAAAACAAATAAGTAACTAGCCATATAATCCTTCATTCATAATTTTAATCTTAGTTAACATTGTATTCTATTTTAATTTTTTTTCGCCAAAATTCTTAACAACATATTAGTGGGGAATCCTGTTCACTCGTGGCTAAATTCTTGAAGTAGCACTTCAAAGTTCCAAACAGAAAATAAAAGAAGTAACTTTTCAAACCATCTCCTTAACCTATTTTTTTCATTTATCTAAATTCTTACATCAGTATGCTTTCGTGTTACTTTTTGAAAATTCATATCGAAGAAAATGCTACTAGCCAAGTACAGATAGTGAGCAATACAGTTTTGGAGTGAAACAAAGTGGAATCCTGTTCACTCGTGGCTAAATTCTTGACGTAGCACTTCAAAGTTCCAAACAGAAAATAAAAGAAGTAACTTTTCAAACCCTCTCCTTAACCTATTTTTTTCATTTATCTAAATTCTTAGATCAGTATGCTTTCGGTTTACTTTTCGAAAATTCATATTGAAGAAAATGCTACTAGCCAAGTACAGATAGTGAGCAATACAGTTTTGGAGTGAAACAAATGTGGGAAATTAAAAGTTAGTGAGCAGAAATTTGTTGTTGCTAAGTAAATTTTAGCAACAAGAAGATATAAACGTTACCTTTTATAGAGATTAACGAAATATTTAAAAGAGTCAAAGAACGATTTGTAATCCGTGAATTGCGGCTAAAATATGTACCACTGGCTGACTGAAAATAACAAGAAGGTATTAATCTAGTAATAATTAAATTTGAAGCTGGTTAAGTGTTTTATGGCACCCAGGTATGGAGCTATGCCAGTGACTGTATGTGAAGTACAGTGAAGTATTACAGAACTCTGATCTGAATACAGAATACTCATCAATCAAATGGATAAGTTGCCAAGCATGAAATCAGACTTTAGAGGTTGGAAGTCATTGGCTGGATTCTAGTTAATAAAAAGTGCAGAGCGGTTGTACCAACCATATACAAATGCGGAAAATTATTGGAAATACCAACTTTGAAATGGTTATTTTTTATTAGAATAGGTGTTATTTACGGCACAAAATGATTTAGCGCATTAGGTTTTTTTGGCTGATTATGAGAAGAAGTACATATTTAGAAAATTTTACTTAATTTAATAATTAATACGCCAATGTAACGGTCTAAGTCTTTTGTTCCCATCATGACAGAAATCTTCTTTTTGGATTAAATGGCTCAGGATTTTAGAAAGTGAAATGAAATTATATGTGTAGATCTGAAAGTAATCCTCAAGATGTATAGTATTCCTATCAATGAAGAAGACTTGAGTGATAAAAAAGGAAGGTTAAATTGGTCGTGCATTAATTCACATGGTATATACTTCTGGCCAAATCCATGAAAATTTGAACTAAGGCTAAAGGAAGAGCACTTTACCAAGGTGATTTCGTCTTTTTGGCATTTCTGTTCATAATATAGATGTATCTATGTAATGCCAATAAATTGATATTATGATATTATATTGTATCTATACCGTTTCTGGCTTTGTAATTGCTAGCGCTACCCCAACTACATATAAGAGGTGATGAGTTGGATTACTTCTGCGTTCCGGATTTTTTTATTTTGGCCGGCCTTTAATTATTATATTGAGGTAATATGTAAATAATTGTAAAGTACTGCTTCAGCTGCAAAGATGCCCAATACAAAGATATTTTTCTTTCAGCGTTTGAGAAAAAAAAAAAAAAAAAAAACATGACGAAATTTGTTAAAAATCTGCCAAATTACATATTCTGTAAACGCACATATGTGGGTGAAACATCGCGTTGTACAAAATTGTAATATCACAACCACTTTATAATCATTACGAGATGTATATACCTAGTAAAGCTACAATTCCAATTATTGTAACAGCATGCGATACATTGCGGGACTATAATTAAATTGCTTTCGTTTTTATTTTGACTTTACCTCTTTATTCACGGCCTTGTATGTGTAATATTGCAACAGTTTGCAAACAAAAGTTGTCAATAACGAATTCCCCAAGACTAGTAAACAATTGCAATTCCTTAATATTCGAACTTATGGACTCTGATCTTTGTTCAATTAGCAATATTAAATATACCGTATTTGATGCTTTGTTATTACTTATTACATACCACGCCTCTCCTAACACATTAATAATGTGGTAATGCAAAAATGCATTCCCATGCATTCATATGTGTATACCATCGGAATCGAGTCATTAAAAAGTAATCATTATCGTACTTGTAATGCTGGCTTCACACCGGAACAACATTGGCACCACAGATGGTTAATAGCTGAAATGAAACCGTTTCTATAATTATTTTCCACACTTTCCCTATCTAAAGCAACATGGTACGTTACATTAATCAAGTATGCCTAACAATATTTAGTTTCCTCTTTCATTAAAGGGTAATTTAATTCACTTTCTGCGCAAGAATTAAGTATATTATTCATTACTTTTGCAAATGATTAAAAGCTCTCTATATAACGTATGTGTCGATAGAAAAATACATAAATAAACTACCTTACAGTATTTTAGCGCATCGATTATCTGCGTTGAAAGACTAAACTGTTTAATCTAACCTGTACTTAACATTAACCGACAGTGTGTGATAACATGGAGGTACGACTAAACTCATACTCAATTGATAAAAGCTATCAATTTACAAGAGTGTAACATGAAAGGAATTTGAGACTTCACCGTGCTGCATTTTATTTCACTACGTTGCGATAAATTAATAACGTTAATACCATATTGTAATTTGAGTACCAGCACATTCGTAAGTAAATTATTGCGAGTACAATATGTAAGTTGTTAAGCTAAATTCTAAAATTGCTTCAACCGACACAACTGTTTTAAAGAAAACTTAGATGGTCGTTTTATTGCACATGGTGAGTGCTGGAAACAATGCAGTGTGTTTAAATATAATATACTGATCTTTTTGTACATACGTAGCGCACTACGTCAATAACTCAATCGGCAATTGGACAGTCGGATTTTATAGTTAAATCCAGTGCCAACAAATACTTTGGTATATTAAACCAATATAAACCTTCTGTGATTTTAAAATGAATTATCAAAAAAAGTGCCATGTTCATTTAACCAGACTTTACTAACTCGTACGTTATAAAATTTATTTTCTTTTATTAAACATGACATAAAAGCATTGGGAAAGCTAATTACTAAAAAAGTAGTATAAGGAACATGGTTTATAGAATTAGAACATTTTTTTTCGTGGGACGGCATATAAAAATGTATGAAATAATGTAGGCATGCCCAGTTAGTAACACAGAAGATTTAATACATGGTACACTTCTCACAGGAAAAAATCGGGACACCACAATTCCAGATTTTAAAATTTCTTTGTTGTAAAATGCAACTTCGGAGGACGTATTCACTTATCATAGCCATAAATCACTTTATTATGTATATTACTGCGATCAAAGGTAACGACTAGAAATTTAACAGAAAAATAAATATATAGAGAGAAAAAGGTTTATGTATAGAATAAACAAATCCGAGTTTCGGTGGCGGCGTTTCCTTTAGAAATACCAATGAAAAAAAAATACGTAACAACAAAAAGAACTCTTGAATAGCCGGCTTCACTTAGAAATATATATGTATTTAACTTGTTTGATGTTATGTAGAGATAATTCTTTTTTAAGAAAACATGTGGTGATGGGATTGTATTATTTAAAATTATGTTACTCGTTAGTGCTGCTTTGATATTAGTTACTTGGATTTTTACTCGCGAGTATTAGTTTAGGAATAGATAATATGTCAGTCAGCCTCCTTTTTGGGATAATGTAATTTTCACAGATTTATTGACTACACTATTATTGATGTATTAATTACTATTGTTGTTTAATATTCTTAAATATTGTATTAGGTACTATAAAGTTTTCTTCTATCTATAAAAAATTACCTAAACCAGGTTTAAGATTATTTATAAAATTCTTAAATAAAGCAATTAAGTTTGCAAAGAAATTATTTATTGTATGAACCCTCCGTTTATTGTATTTTCAGGAAATATACCTTAGCTATCGCCTGTGTAATCTGACGTCGTTGATGTATTTTCTTAAAATTTCTTTAAATATAGCCAACACTGGGTCTCTTTACAAACTGTCTTTATGTAGCACAGGTTTATTAACAATTATTTAAATATTATTGGATATATAATACATAACAAACATTGTAAGAAAGCATATTGTTCGTCAATCTCAGTTAGTGCTAAAATATTTATTGTTGAATTTGAATACATTTAATACTTTTTCGTTGCTACTGCCCGTAGCTGTGTTACAGACCAAAAGTGTTAGCTATATTTCCATAAAATAGAACGACATTGGATTGCACAGGCGATAGTTAAGATATATTTCTTGAAAATACAATAAACGGGGGGTTAATAAAATAAATAATTTCTTTGCGAAATTAATTGCTGTAAAAATGTTATAAATAATCTCAAACTATGTTTGCTAATTTTTTAAAACATAGAAAAATATTTTGTAGTAATGCAATATTTAAGAATACTAAACAACAACAATAATTAATACATCAAAAATAGTGTAAATAATCAATGTGAAAATCACATTGTTCAAAAACTCAGGAGGCTGATTGACATATTGTCTATTGCTAAAGTATTACTTGCGGGCATAAATCAAACTAAGTAACTAATATCCTAGTAATAGGTAATATAATTTTAAAATCCCATCGCCATCTGTTTTCTTAAAAAAAGAATTATCTCTACATAACATCAAACAAGTTAAATACATATATGTGTATTTCTAAATGGTGCCGTCTACCCAAGAGGCCTTTTAGTTGTTATGTATTTTTTTGCATTAATATTTTCGTATTCGGAATTTCTAAGCAAACACCGCCACCGAAATTCCAATGTGTTTATTTAATGTATAAACCTTTTTCTCTATATATATTTATATTTCTGTTTAAATTTTTTAGTCTTTTCCTTTTGATCGCAATAATACAGACAAAAAAAGTGATTTATGGCTTTGAAAGTGCATATATCCGCTGAAAGCTGCATTTACACCCAAGAAATTTTAAAATTCACGATTGCTGGTGTCCCGATTTTTCCTGTGAGAAGTGTACCAATCGCTTCATGCCGGCAGTATGAATGTATGGAAATTCAAAGCCTCTTTATTCATATTTCTTCATGCTATTACTACTTGCAATTAATTGCATCTGCAGTAGATATTGTTTTAAACAAGTGTTGATGTCACAACAGATTTCAGGTATTATTGCCCGAGGTAGACAACTAACACAAAGTCGGTGCAACACACAGATTCTGTTTTCAGCAAACTTCTAGTAAGAATTAATTTAAATGCCTATAATTTTATTGTAGATGCTCTTTCTGCATATTGCGCAACATATTTATTTTAATAGCCACATCACTAAAGGAGTTTTAGTTTTTTGAAAGTTTAAATTTGAAAAAGAAATAAAAAATAATGTTGGCATGCTAGTATTTGAAGCTGTTGAAGTAAGTGGTTTTGTGCTAATAATTTAATAATAGTAATTCTGATCGTTCTCTTTTGCATACTCAAAATTGATTTTTAGTGGGCTGAATCACCGTGTAGGAACATCAATATCATAACATAACTTATAATGGAAACGAACATAATGTGCACATAACAATGTGGGGAATTAATAATGGATTTTCAACTTTCTTAACCTGTAAGCACAATTAAAAAAAAAGCAATGTATTAGAGACTCGATAAGTGATCCCCTGTCAGTTTGTCATACAGATGGTGATCGAGGCACGTAACCGGATTAGCATCATGTACATCTGTACAAGTATTTAAGTTAAACACAAAACTTTGAGTTTTTTTGTTTCCTTATTTAGACAATGTTATGCCCCTAAAATATGTAGTAGCTAGGAGTATAGAATTTTGACAAATTCCTTTTAATTTGTTTTTGTTACTTAAAGTGTAATATCTTCACCATATTCAATATGTTTGTTGGTAATGTGATTATTTATGTCACTCACGTACACAGGGAATAAGATAGGCCTCAGGGCTGACCGTTGTGGTACTCCAAAGCTTCTGTGCCTTACTCTTATATTAAAATAAAATAATAAATAAGAAATTGTATTACCTAATGGCATAAAATTTCAATTAGTTCAATAGTATTTCATGAGACACACTTAAATACCTTAGTCAGATACAAGAAACACTTTATAACTAAGTTATTATAAATCTGAAGTTTGTTTTAAAGACACTTCCATTCATCAAAGTAACTTGTTATTTTTTTAACTTGACTTCGCGTCCTAAAAGCCTTTTCTAAAACAAATTTTCCAATATATCCTTGATTACTCTTCTGAATTGACTTTTTTGCAACCAATTTGATTTAATATAAACTTAGAATCAATATTTTTAAATTCATCTAATTAGAAGCCCATATACTGGCTGATTCACTAAACTAAGGATTTTTCAAGTAATTATTTGAAAGCGCAAACTAAATCGCACGCGAAAGCAAGAATGAAACATTTAGTTCTTATCCAAATATGGTAATATGACATGAAGCAAATTAGAGAAAGCTGGTGTAAATCTTTTTTGGGCCGTTAAGATGTTATTAGCACAGTTACAACTTCTTCATTATACATAAAACTAGCATTACATATGGTTGTAGATAGATTAATTAAACAAACTAACAAATAATTTTTTTCGCGTATATAAACTATATTCCATTTAACAAATTGCATTTTTATATTAGATATATCTTCGTTAGTCCACTTTACATTGATTCTAAAATGTTTGCAAATTGTTATAAACTTTGATTAAAGCAAACACGTTAAAATTTAAATAACTAAAATGAATGTACTATCAAGCAATTATTAGTTAAAAATAGATAAAATCCAATATCTTCACAAACAGTAAATTTTTTGTTGGATACGTATTTCGCAGATATTTACTGCATCTTGAGCAATATACCTACTGACATCTAAATGACAAGTGAGATGACAATGTTTGTGAACAGTTTATGAATGGAAAAAAATATAAAACTGTAAACAAGACCACATGTAAGTTGTTAATAAATAAGTTAATATTTATTAAACACGTTTAACAAACTATAACGAGAAATTGGTGACAAGTTAGAATTAAATAATTTGTTATTGTATTTCTTCATGTAAATGTAAATGGCCTTCAGTATCTTTAAATTATGACATATAGTAGTAGTTCAGTATATTGCTGAACAAGTGGTTAAACATCTGCAAAATACGTATACAACAAATAAATAATCCTAAAATTTTATTGTTTGTGAGGGAGTTAGACCTTATTCCTTGACTATTAATATTTTCTTCACACTCGCAATTTAACTCAATTAAACAATTATGCTATAAAATAGTGTAAATATATTTGGAAATTAAAGCAATTGAAAAAGACAGTTAATAGAGTGGTGGTCATTTTGCAACTCAATTACTGTTTAATTTAACCAAGCCATAATCCAACCAGAAATCGTGTTGGAAGATATTAAGAATAAAGATTGAATGATATATAAAAAAAATTATATCAAGACTTAAATATTCAGTACACTATAGTTTTTCACATTTTTTGTATAATAAATATTTTTGTTTTCAAAAAGTTCTCTGTAAAATGTACGATATCGCAAGTTCGTATCATTTATGAAATTACATTGCTTATTCAAAAATGAAGTTATTTATTCGCATATAAAAAGAAAAAAGGTATAACTAGCAGAATTCAGCAACGTTTCGACTAAACTTGTTCCTCATCAATCTTCAGTCTGAAGAAGGAGAACTTATAGCATTTGTTTTATACTTGTGGGTGGCTCCGTATGCAGGTTTTTTCTTATTGTTATTTAGGACGAAGAAATTATTTATATGGAGTTTATGATTTTATAAATCGAAAGTAATTCTACAAGTAATACAATACAACACTGCAAATTCTCGTTTGAATGCATTTAATGAAGATTAGCTACCACATTATCGAGTGAACTAATAACGTGCTTACGATTTGGCAACTGTCCATGCGTTACACATGTATAGCCTGATTCTAACGACAAATTTTCAGCTTGATATATGTAAGTATAAACTTTTAATAGTAACTGCAATAGTTATTACATAACAAACACTCGGAAAGAAATATATTCTTTATATGTACTTCCGTTGTAAGCGTCTAAACAAAAGGAACACGCCTGTTTCAAGTCAACTTACCTCGTGTATGTTTACAATGCGGGTCTGATGATGTAACGGTTTCTATTCTATTGTGTAATACTTCTAATCCAGATGACAGATAACTTTTAGTATCAAATTACTAATGCAGAAGGTTTAATAGATTGTTATATATGCAGTAGGAAGAGGAAATACATTAATTTTATTAATCTCAATATTGCTAACATATTAACCACAGTTTGAGAAAAGTAACTAATGATAGGAAACTATAAAAGTGAACTGACGGTTAAAGTATTCATTTTACTTTTGGGATTCACGTGAACATTGAGGATATAAGAGCAATAATACTGAAAACACATTGTTAGATATATTAAAAGCAAGGATTCATCTAAAATAGTTCCGCAAGAAATCCGTTTGAAAATCTGGTGGGAATTCAAACATTACCGTCGCAAATACATAGGAAGACTGGTTTATTTTATACGGATAATTGAAATTGAAACGTTCCACAATTAAAGAGAAAAATAATGAGAATAGAACTTCCTATTCTCATTATCTGTAACGGTAATGTTTTAATTCCTATCAGATTTTCAAACGCAAAATGAAACTTCCTATATTTCGAGATCTAGTTATTTGTGTAGATTACTTCACTTTTAAAAAATTACTTTTGATAATGTAAATTGTATGAAGGCCTTCTGTTTACTTTGTGTGCCTTCTCTCAATACGATTACTTGAGGAACTGATATTGAATGCGTACTGGCCCAGCTGCACATTTTCAAATTATTAAAATTAACCATAGTTTAACCATATTGAAAAAGTGTATGATTAGTAGAGACCGGATTATAGGCAAAGTGCATATATTTTATTTTTTGCATATCTTTAATTATAGTCTATACGTAGACGCATTACACCAATTGAAGTTAATTAGCGCTAATTAGGTATTGCATATATTGCATATTTAGGCATTTCTATGCATATTTTTACAAAAGTTGCATATATTGCATATTTAAGCTTTTTCTTATCCTTTCTATTAGTAAAAATTCCTAATTAATTCCTAATGTAGATCGACAACCGACAATTCTCAGAACGATAAATCTTTTACATTGGTTTCTCTAATACTTTTTCCAAGAAGCTGCACGTGTTTTAATTTCGCCTAGGGAGAAGGGATGTGGTAAATACGTTTTATTATTATTAATTCCCAAATAAACTATTCATTCATTGAATATCTTTGAGCGAAACAGCATGTAATTGTGTTACGTTTTTAAATACTGTGCGTACATACAATAAGTATAGCGAACAAAATTTCTTTTATGTTTTAAGCCATATCCTGAATTGGTAAAGTATGGCGACAAAATATTTTGTCGAGCCTGCAGTAAACTGGTAAGTTTAATTTTACTAAAAGCTTTACAATTGTTTTTAAATTCTTTAACTTTTGATATAAAATGACAATTGTTTTTGTAGGTGTCTTCTGAGAGAAAATACCTGATTGATCAACACGCTAAAACTCCATCACATATTAGAAAATATGAAAAACTAAAGCGATCCGCATGTATGCAGCAATCTATACGTCAATATGTAGCATCAACTTCACGAAACTCAGAACAAGAAGAATATAATACGGATCTGTGTAATGTATTAATTTCGTTTAACATACCATTAGCAAGATTAAACAATGTTAATTTGAAATCATTTCTGCAAAAATATTGCAAACATAATATACCTGACAAAAGTACATTACGAAAAAATTATGTCACATCTTGTTACCAGCAAACGATAGCAGAAATTCAACAATTGGTAGGGAACAATTTTATTTATATCATGGTAGATGAAAGTACGGTGAAGTGTGGTATATTGCCCATTTGTTAGTAGGAATTCTTCATGAAGGATATTGTAGGTAAATCATATTTAATTTATTGTAAAGAACTTCAAAAAACAAATAATGTGACAACTGCTCAATTCGTTCAAGAAGGTTTATCAAATTTCTTTTTACCTGGAAGTATACCTTGTGAAAAAATGTTACTAATATTCCGACGATGCACCATACATGATAAAAGCCGCGGAATTTTTTTTTTTTTATCAGTAACATTATTCATACCACTTGTTTAGCTCATGGGTTCAATAGTGTAGCCGAAGACCTTAGGAATCAATTCCCTTTGATTAATGATTTAATTAGCAATGTCAAAAAAGTATTTTTAAAAGCACCTTTACGAATCCAATTTTATAAGGAGCGACTTCCGGTGTTAAGTTGCTCCTTATTATAACCCTTATAACCATATTACGAGATGGAGTACATGGTTAGAGGCTGCAATTTTTTTCGCCGATAATTTTGAAGGAATAAAAAATGTAAATCTTGAAATCACTGCTGACTGCATTGCTCTAGAAAACTGTAAAAAGATAGTAACATCAACAGAATTGCTACAAAACCTTTAGTATTTTAAGTCAAATTATAGCTTTGTTCCAAGTTCCATTCGTAAACTAGAAACGCAAGGGATGTCGCTCTCGGAATCAGTCGAAATAGTAGACGAATTTGATATGCTATGTAAGAAGGTTAAGGGTACAATAGGTAATTCTATATGCGATAAATGTCCGTGAAGCCCTTATTCCGTTAAAAATATAGAATTCATTGAAAAAGTACAACAGAAAGCCACCAAACTTCCTTCTGAAAGAATGGATTGCTAAAATCTATTCATATTTCTCCAAAATTGTCAAATGTACTCGTTAGGGTCTATCAATACAGGGTAAATCTATTAACTCAGCAGGAAGTTTAGTGATCCTCTGTGGTACTTTTTTAATCACTTTGATATCTTTCCAAATGCTCTGGATTAAATAGAGAAAAAGTCCTAACAAACAAGAGCTACGTATCAGTGCAATACGCTTCAAGAATCAACAACTCGAGTAACATCGGGAAATGCTTACAACAATAGAGTAGATCAAGCTCCGTATTATCCACGACTTCTTATCCACTTCAGACAACATAGTTGCTTTTTGTGATTAATTAAATGTGAAAATTTGTGATAATCATTAAACAATAGGCAGTGATCGGCTGTTATAATATTCAACAGAAATCTAAGCTTTGTAGCAACTTTCACCGGCCTTTCACGCTCATTCTGCTATGAAAATAATAAAATTTAATAGATTATAGCAGTTTTGAAAGGCGGACCACCTTAAAGACCTCTGTAAAAAGAAGGCGAATTCGATAAAGTCTCTAAAGTCTAATTTTCTAGTATTGCGAAATACGTCTGGATTAGAGTTGTAATATATCTTATTTATACTGAAGTAGTAAACATATAATAATGCCTGTAAAAGCTATTTCTCTTTTAACTTGTCTGGCCAGAACCATTTACTTCAAAGAAACACAGTTTAAACAGTCGTCTATTTTTTATTATTTTTTTTTATTTTTACACGCACTGTCCTATAAAATAATTTTCCGATATCGCATATCTGTTCGTATTGGCGTATTTTTGTTTATATCGTCCGATCAGCAGCGGTTCTACCACTATCAATCTCCTAGTCCAAAAATCTTCCGAAAGTGTTCTACGTTTCTCTTTCTATGTTTGTGTATTATGTACTTCTTTTGCGCACGTGTTTTTTGTGGTCTATTGACGCACATTTGTAATCGCAATAACTAAAAGAACAGCGCACATACAAATGTAATTGAATATCGTCTAAATTACGTACGATTTACAATGAAGTTAGCTTTTATTGAATATAACCAACATTTCTCTCTATTTGCATCATATTTACACGACAGTATTAACAATACAAAGTACATTTTGCCTTCTGATATCAAGAAAGTTTCCCTTAGTTACTCGATTGCACTGATTCACATAAGTGATTATAAAGAATTAATATGCAACGTTAAGGTTTATCGAAACAGTAGCGGGACTTTAATCTGGCGTTAGTTCTCTGTTAATTGTCTGTTTAATGATTAAACGTGGAAAATTCGATCCACGCGATCTCTGGCTTGAACAATGACTCGTGGAGAATAGAAAGGTATTATTAATGTTCTTTGAAGTTGAATGATTTTTCTAATATGAAAAGTAAGAATCATCTGTAATATAAAATTCCATATAGATAGAGTTCAGAATGTTGTTTAGAAATCAAATAAATCGATTTAATTAATAGTTTTTGGCTGAAGAGACGATTTTTATTAACGTTAAAAGGAGTCTAATCAAAACATTTACAAAGACTGGTTCAAAAAATATATAAAGAAATTGTATCTGGGTTCAAAATTATTGAACATCTTTTATATTGTGGATTATATAATTTAGCTCATACGCAGGCAGGCACTCTATTTATAGATATTTTCAATGAATAATTTCCGATAAGAGCCAATTTTATAACAAATTGATCTCCAAATATAGAAGAAATCTGATACATTTCACACATATTACGTTGAACGCATTCGTGTTAGCATAATTGTTATCGCTATCTGCTTTGGATGTAAGCACTAACGAGAGTAAATATATTAAGTGTAAAATATCGTGACTGCTATAACCAATATCACGTACTTTTTGTATAATTTGCACGTTCCTGAAGCGCATACACAGTGTGTCCTGCATTTCACTTCAGAAAAGGAAAGACTTTTTTTATTTCTCTCAGTCATTCTTTATGAAAACATCTGCTTATGTCAAAGGCTCCAAAAAGAATGCAAATGTTCACACAGAGAAAAAGGATTCTTTAAATCAAAGCAATATTTCTTTGCCAGTATTTAAAAGAACCATTTTCTTCAGTCAACACATATTTCTTTCAATTGAAAATGATATTATTTCAATGAAAGAAATGCGTGTTGACTGAAAGAAATATCTATTAGTTGAAAGAAATGATTCTTTTAAATAGGGGCAAAGGAATATTTCTTTGATTTAAAGTCTTTTTATCTGTGAAGGTTTGATATATAGGATATGCGATATTTGATATATTGCGTATCCTATATTTGGGAAAATATACTAATACAATACATTCTTTATTTTTACGGATACAATAAAATGCTGAATAGAAAAGTCACTTAATACTAGAGCGAAAAGTATTTGTTGTGCAGTGTTACGGTTTGGGTGAAGACATGTTCTTTTGTGGAGTATATAGTAAGAATTTTTTGAAAAAATAACCTGCATTTTCTATTTCTGATGAAACTGATGAAAACGTCGTTACATCTTCTCAAAAGACGACAAGTCTATTGAAACCTAGATGAAATTCAGTACACTGAGGAAGAACATACCTCATGTTCTGTGGCTAGGACTTCGGAATGAGATGTCCAAGCAAATGAAACTGGAATGAACAAAACTACACTCCAGCGATTATAAAATCAATAAAATTCGTGCATTTAAAGCAAAATTTATTCATGCATCGGAAGAAAATGACCATGCTAAACTTTTGTTAATAAGTATGGAGAGCATCTTTTCGCACAGATACACTTCCTTTTCCCGAAATTAGAAAGGCTTATCAAGTGTGTAGAATTACGTGCACAAAATGGGTGGTGATAACTTTGAATAAATTGTTTGCTGTTGTAACCTGTTTATTGTTGTTAGCTATTAAAGAACAAAAAGTCTAGATTTGTTCTATTAATTACTGTTGCTAATTTGTTAGCGTTGTATGCAGCGCACTTTGTACTAGTATATTTTCACAAATATTTTAATGCTGCACATCCTATATATCAAACCTTAACAATTGCATACTTTTTAGAGTTTTTACATAAGCAGGTGTGTTCATAAAACTTTTTGTCTTAAATAAAAAAAAAAATTCTTTCATCAAGTAAACCGCTGTATATTAAATACTTGGATATTTATAATTATTTGTAGATATAGACTTCAAACTTCTCCTTGGCTAGACCCCTCACCACAAGCTGCATTAAACTGGACGTACGTTTCAATAGCAACACTATCATCGTCAGCAGAAACACTGAACCGTTCAGCGTTCAGTGAAGCAGCTGACTTATGTAAAATACATGGCTGCATAACCATGCATTTTTATTAAATTCACTTATGTTCACTTATGCAATAAATAATGTTTCATCACAGCATACTACTTTATATGACAAAAATTACAAATCGGGGTAACAAATAGTAATTCATACCATCACAATGTAAAATGTAAGAACAATAAATAAAAAATATTGCATTTTTAATGTTATAACTGTAAATTTAATTATTGCTTCTTCACATAATTTTTAACGTAAAACCTCAAAATGTCCAATTTTGGGCAATATTCCAACATTTTTCTGTTACAATTAAGGCTAGTACTGATAAAATTCCTGATTTTTTTTGCAGTGTACTCTCAAGAGGTATTAAGAATACCTAAAGTTAAAGACGTTATTTTGTATTGGGTATTAATTAGAATTTAGAGCTTACATCAAAAAGAAATCTCTATTTTAGTATCATGTATCAAAGATTCAAGCTTGTTTGCTATATTTACTAATGTCTACATAAAATATATCACGATTCCAAAATTCATCTTTAATTAAAAAAAAAAAGAAATATTATAAGAATGATGTGTGAGGAACCTGATTTATACTTTTCATTACCGTCATACAAAAATAAACAGTACACAAAATAAAATTGTTTATTTATTACACACTAAAAATATTTCATTTTAAATGCATATCTGCATTTTCTTCTTTTTTCTATTTTTAAATATTGTTATAAATATATATTCAAGAAACCAAAAAACGAAAAAAATAATATTTCACTAATTAACGTTTTTGTTAAACTGTTTCAATCTAAAATTAAACTTTCTCATTTAAATACAATATGTTAACTTTACATTTTTTTTTACAGTTTTGAAAAAGGCCAAAAACGTCAATAAAACAATTAAAATTCGCCCGGTACTACCAAGAATTTCAACATAACATTAACCAAACGGACAAGGAATTTACCAAAATATATTCACCTTGTATGTTACTGGAATGTTCAACAGGAATTGCAAACATTTTTTAGTGTGTAGTAAGAACATCTTTTCTATTGAAGTTTACTCGGCATTTTTATTCTTAATATTATGTTTTATAATGTTAATGTTTAACAAAATTGAATGTATAACTGCTGTAGCGATCACACCCATCATAAATTATATTAAGATGTTCAGACACACCGCATCGAGAGAAAGAATAGGTTCAGTTAATCGTTTATCATTTGATTTAACATTGTTTTTGAATCAAGTAAGTACCAGCAATAAGCTCTAAATTTTACACTTACATTACAAAATGGTTAACATTTTCCTGTTGATTAAATTTATAAAAATATTTAATGCAGTTTTATACTGTTTGAATAGTATTTACTTTTGTGAGGCTACTTTCTTGTCGTTGATATAAGTGTAAAAGTGTTGACTGTAAATGGAATCGTACACTCAAACAAGGAAAATTGTTGAAGTAACCAAAAGTTGAGTACCCGCATTAAAGTATTACTTTAATTTAACCATTTTTCAGCGTTGTCTTAACAGTGAGAATCATTATTGTCGCATTGAACTGCACAACTCCAGCCATTTTACAGGGATTGTTAACCGCTTTTCATGGATCTAAATACCAATTAAGTAGGTGACCATGCCCTTCGATCCAGCAGATTAAAAGTGAAAGACATTGATTACCCATATCTAGTTTACATCTTACGCAAGTTAAATTGTGTTTTCGTTTTCATGTTACCACCTCAAGCAATCCTATAAAACGTTAGTAGTCGTTAGCATTTTTATAACGATAACTAACTTACTGAACGGAGACCACTCGGCATCCGTGTAACAAGTATATTATTATTACATAACCACCGGCACTCTTTCAAAATATCATCCTGATATTACACCTAATGACTTTGAAGTCCCATTAGGCGATATTATCCTTTAGAAAAGCAACGGTCGCAAACTAAAACAAGCAGTCCCGTGGGGCAACAACGCAGTTCATGAATTATTCATGGGATCAATTAACCGGCGGGATTGCATTTAAAAAACATCTAGCGACTGGGACTTCTAACTTGATCGGCCCAACAACGACCGTTTAATCATATTAATGTTATTCAAATGCTATTGTAATGCCATGCCATGCCGCCGGCATATATCGACAATTCCTCGTGCGTTACGCGTAGACCGCGCGTCTTCTGTCTCTCCATAATGAAAAGGAAAAAGAATAAATTGAAAAAAAAAAAGTTTGCGCCTTTATAGGAACCCGCGCGATTCATCGAACCGCTTCACGTAAATTCCTTACAAGAAAGGGAGAAACATTTTTCAAGAATCACTTCGTTGTATCTTTCTTTTTTCACGGATTTAATGTAAATCATTCATTCTCTTTCGGCATTCCAGTTTCTATTTGTGTATTCCATCTTCTACGATTTAAAGTCGTGTTCAAATATAAAACTAGTGAATCTTTGTTTATTGCCCATTCCAGATATTTACTACTACTACTTACTTACTTCCGAAAGTAATAAGTAGTAGTAAACGGTTTTATATGTATTTGTATAAAGAATATGAACTTTTATATTATAACTTTATATGACAGTATTTATTCTTTCACTGTACTGCCGAAATTATTAGCAACAAGCATAACTTATTACAGTTCACGTTAAATTTATGTTAAAATACGAAATAAATTATCTATCAAGAAGAGTTTATTCAAAATTTTAACATAACGAAATTTAAATTCAGCCACCCTGCGTGCCAATGCGAAACGGTGTAATGTGCATTAAATAAATAATACTGCATTGGCCTAAATCCATAAAAGGATTCAAGCATGACATTCGTTTTAATTGTTTAGAAAAATACACAACGCTTACCAAGAAATAATTACTGCTTTAGCGTAATATAGATAGTATTCTTGTAGTCGTGTTGTATTTCATCTATTTCTGTAGACGCGGCGTGCGTTATTTTAGTTAATTACCAGGAGATTACGTTTGAAAGGAACTTAAACTTACGTAGGGACGCGAAAATAAAAAATAGAATGAGGGTTTAGTATATGGCAGCTGAAATTAATTAGAGCGAGTGTAGATTTAGAAGGCGAGTAGATATACAGGCGATACAACAAATTATAGGCAGTTTGGAGAGAGTTTAGAAATTTTACGGATGGGTCAAGAGTCAGATGATCAGCGGTGGATTTTGGTTTGTAGTCGGGATATTAAAGATAATAATCAAAAATTTAATTTTCTTTTTTTATCGAGATCATTTGCAATAATTTTCAAGCAGAATTAGTTGCAATAAATCAGGTAGTACGTTATATTAGGCGTGACTGTATAAATTTATACGAACGTGCGAATTATAACTGTAGCTATCTGTATTAGAGGCTTGGGAATTTAAAAAGATCCGACTGATTTGTTATTAGCATAACTTAACCATTACTGTAAATGGAGGTGAACCTAGGAAATTTATCTGGTTAACGTTTACAAGTTTAAGCAAATAATGGTAGTTAGCTATAGCTTATCTGTATTAGAGTTTGTGGAATTTAAAAGATCCGACTGATTGTTATTAGATAATTGGATATGTGTCGTGAGGCGGGGTATACTTTTTGGATAGCGGTTTCACGTACGTAAAATTCAGTTAAACAGAGCTTTTCGGATCAACTTTGATAGTGATTGCAAATAGGTGGGATATTACTTTAAATGGTAGGTGAACTAGGAAATTTATCGGTAACGTTACAAGTTTTAAGGAAATAATGGTTGGTTAGCTTATAGCTTATCTGTATTAGAGGCGTTGGGGAATTTAAAAGAATCCGACTGATTGTTATTAGATAATTGGGATATGTGTCGTGAGGCGGGTGTAATACTTTTTTGGACTAGGGTTCACGTACGTAAAATCAGTTAAAAGAGCTTTTGGGGATCAACTTGATAGTGATTGGCAGAATAGGTGGGATATTACTTTAAATGGGAGGTGAACTAGGAAATTTATCGGTAACGTTACAAGTTACTAATAATGGTTAGTTTGTCGTATCAGGGCGTAGATCTGGGACTATTTTCCAGGTCCTGCTCCCTGAGTAAGGGTTTCCCTGCCATGGTTTTCTCTTACCCCTTGGCAAATATTGGGAGGTAACTAAAGTCGTTACATAATGACTTTTATTATGGTATTGCTGTGGAATCCATATACTAAATACTTAGATAAAGAAGCCTCTTGTAGGCACTACCTTTAGGTGGAGCACGGCGTTTAGGATGATTTGCAATTAGTTTTTCATAAATAGAGTGTAGTCGCGTTGTTTTCACAAGTTTGAAGCCTGTAAGTGGTCAGGAGCTGCTATCAGCGTCAAGCTTGGGGCATGTGAAAATGATACATTTCAAACCTAGTCAATTTTGCCAACTGCTGCCTTAACGTTTTAGTTTTATGTTTCTTTCATGTTAGATGAATAATAAGGTTATACTTATGCATGTATGAGTGGTTGTGTCAGATTATATCATTATTGCACGGGGTTATGTTACTAAAATCTTACTGGAGATATCTGGAGACAACTATAGATGTTAACCCAAATCGTCGATTGGAATGAATCGTTGGCAGATATCTGAACCCAATTTACACTATTTACTATAATTATCCAAGTACTAGTGAAGTTGTTTACAAAAATAAGTATGACAGATATCATATAATTTTCGAGGGATTGTAACGAAAATTGTCATTGGTGCAATGACTAATTTTACAATAAAAACTCGAGATCGATATTCCCACACAAATATTGGTTACACGAATGTATTGTATAGAATTCCAGAAATAGAATAATTCCCCGAATGCCTTCAACTTTAATTGTAATGATAAGAATGTCATAAAATCTATTGATTAGCATTTTAACATTCAATGTCAAAAATTGTATAGGTCAATTCATTCTAGATTAAAGACTAAATCATTGTGTATAAATTTACAAGTCGGTTGTAGAGGAAAGTTCGTAAAAAGCAACAAAACCTGTTTGGTCAGGATAGATGAATGCGATAGTTTATTAAAATATGGTTTTAAACTTTTGATAATGTTTAAAATTAGGGATACTTTACTTTTACGCAAAATTCATATTTTTGTGAAAACTTCGTAAATGGCCGAACAAAATTAATATCTGATAGTTGCATTTTAATTTTTCAGGAAGAATAACTTTTTTTCCTAAAACTAATAACAAGAAAGTTCTCCATATGATTTCAACTTAAGTAGACACACTTGTATAGGTAAATAATATAAATACGAGTTGCTCAATAAAGTACACACCAGTCGCTAAAATCGCTGTGGATCTATGGCAGGATTTATCTGCGAAACCGATTATTGCTTTCGATTTTCAGCGGTATTTTCTGCATAGATAACACTTGAAAAGATTAAAAGTAGCAGAGGTGCAATTATACTGCCTTGTGGCACACCAATATTAGTTGGCCCTATCCCGCAGTAAGTTTATCTTTCTGTCGTATTTTTAGGAAGAATAACTTTTTTCCTAAAACTAATAACAAGAAAGTTTGATTTTCAGCGGTATTTTCTGCGTAGATAACACTTAAAAAGATTAAAAATAGCGGAGGTGCAATTATACTGCCTTGTGGCACACCAATATTAGTTGGCACTATCCCGGAGTAAGTTTATCCTTCTGTCGTATCCAGTTTAAATGGGGATCCCTTAGATAAATTTGAAACCTACAAGATTTACATATCTTGAATTTCCTCACGAATATTTTCTGTGGCATTGTTTAAAGCCTTTACGATATGAAAAAAACAAATCCACAAAATGTTAAAAAAAACATAAATCTGCTATATGTATATTTATTGCGTGTGCTTTTTCCAGTCAAAAAGCTGTCAGTTTTGATGTATTATTAAATACTTTATTATTAAAAAGATACAGCGTTAGTGAATTATTATTTCTGTATTTTGTAAATAGGGTTTATGATTTACAAACGAAATACATAAAAATGATGACCAACTTCTATGAATTGGTTACACGACAGTGTATTTCACTTTACATTCCGAATATAATATTTTGTAGTTTTTGTTTCAATTGGTAATTGATTGCAATTTTGTCTTAGTTTAATAAAACGGTTTTATATTGCGTTACGTAAACTCATATTTCCTGTAATGTAGTTTAAGAAAAAGGTAAGCTTAATGTTCGAAAGCTCTAGTTCGAAATACTTAGGTTTCGTTTAAAATTTTAAATACGAAGCTATTCTTCGAATTTTAGGGCCAATTTAATTTAATTAATTTTATAGCAACTTCTTATTTTTTCCCATTTTCATTAATATTTGGTTTCCAACATTTGAGTTTTCTGGTCAAATCCTAATTAATAATTAATAATGAAGAGGAATTTGAAAACCTACCTGATGATGCTTATCCTTGTACAGGTACAGCCTAGGACCCCTCAAGACGACCCAAATCTGTTTCCAAGATCGATCTGGTGCACGCTATAATATAATTAACAAACGTAAATATTAGCGATCAGGTACTAACAGGAAGAATCACTTAAAACTTACTTTTCCATCGATTTCCGTTATCTTGCAATGAAGATGTCCCTCCTTCACCACGCTCTGTCTCTCTCTATCCGCTGTCGGACTGGCTGGCCTCTTCTCCTTATCCAGAGATACGCTACTGCTGCTTCCACCGCTCACGCTACTGCTGCAATGATGACAGGACGTTTGAGGAATCGCAATTACTTTCCGCGGCACTTGTACGCGAACGACATACATACGTACACAGACTTCGACGTTACTCAGAAGTCGATAAGAAATCGCACACAATCTCGACAGCCAATCGGGAAACAACATCAACAACAGCTAGCAAAAGTATCAACACCACAAGAACATCGCAGCATAAACAAAACAACGGCGGCAAACAATTCTTATATTAGCGAAGAACTCGAATTATGACTCATGATATGATGTTACAAACATGTATCGCAAATAATTCCGATTATTTACAAACGTTTAGGGAAGTGCGACAAATAAAGTGTTGGCTAATCAAAAACAACGAAAGCTTTCCTATATTTTTATTTACAATATATAATAACGTGTATACTATAAATTGTCGTAAAATCTGCGTGCTTTGTTTGATTCCGAAATGAAAATCTTAATGCTAAAAACCCAAGCAAACAAGTCTAAAAGATTGGGTGTAAATCTTGACGGGATAGATAGCGCGTCAATCCATCTGTTTAGGAAGTGTTCATTCAACCATTCTTTTACACTACAAGCGTTGCTCGCAGGAGCTCCATTGTGCGTGCATAAATCTTGTCATGGAGTATGTTCAACGGTATCTCATCAATAACAATTCGTAATTTTATATTTAAGTTCATTATCCCTACAGCAGGCGTCCTCCAAGGCTCGAATTTAGGACCACTTCTATTATTAATTTTGATTAATGACCTTGTTTAATGATATATCTTGTCAAAAACTGATGTTTTGCTAACGATTTAAGTTGTTTGCCTCTATTGATCTCCGTGGAGGACTGTAAACGGTACTTCAATTTAAATATCACGCTGTTGTTTCTTGTGTAGTAAGTGCAGCTTTTACTTAATGTTTCTAAGTGTAATTCTAATGATTTTTACCTAAAAGATCAACCCCGTTACTTTTTCTTATAACTTATCTCCGGTACTGCGTTTAACTCTGTAAGTTTAACGAAAAGATCTTTGATTGTTATTATGATCCCAAACTTTCCTTTTCTCATACACTATAGCAGATGTTGTTGCATGTACTTTAAAATTATGTGTTTTATTTACCGCAATTGTAGAGATTTTCGTGATACCAGGACGTTGAGTACGTTGTTCTTTTCTTTTGATACGCTCTAGTTTGAATATGCATTTATAATATGGGTTTCCTATTTACTCAAATTCATATAAATAATATTGAATGGTTTAAAGAAAGTTTTTAAAAAGTTTCTTTCATTTTTAGCTGAGGGATTATCCACTAAGGGGTTTGATTATGGGGGCAAATTCAATTTTGAATCTTGGTGATTTACAAGTTCTGGGCCAACATTAACAAAAAACCTCCTTTGGTGACCATATTCTCGATATCCATGTGGATTTTCCTTCGCCCTAATGGTGAAAATGGTGAAATTATGGGTGTTAAATACATCATCTCCGCTGAATATACTCTCATCGCTCCAAGATACATCTTAAAATATTGCCATCTCCTATTTAAGATTGTTTGGCAAAAATTAATACGAAAAATGTTGTTTTCATAGAGCGGCTGAACTTTTCGGATGAAGAGGGTACTAACGGTCTTATTATGGAGTTATTAGTTTGAAGCTAATCTTCACATATAATAGAAGGATCTCTTGTACTGCGTCTTAGAAATTTGCTCTTACTATTTTCTTTACTAACCGAACTAGTTTTACAACGTGATCCAGCCTGCGAAATAAAATCCACTAGGTTCAAATAATTAATGTTCCTTGCTAACATTGTTGATAAGGGCAAATTTTAATATAAAATTTTTCTTGCCTCGTGTAGAAATTTGAAACCACGCCCTCTTGTTTTCCGGACAAACCGCTCTACCAACTGAGCTACAGAAAGCGATGAGTTCTACTTGTATCAAAGCAAATTTTATTATAAAAATTTTCTTGCTTCGTGTGGAATTTGAAGGCACACCCCAAATCCCACACGAGGCAGGAATTTTTTGTAATAAAATTTGCCTTGTTACAATGTTAGCAGGAAAACATTAATTATTTGATGATACTAGGATGTCTCAGATTTGGGAAATGTACGCAATATTCTTGTTCTGCCATATTAGTATTTCCATTGCAGAATTCGTACACAATGTACATATCGGCGTATTCATTAAATGTTAAAACCCATTACGAAAAAATAAAATAACAATAAAGGAATGATAAAACACAGAGACACAACAACTAATGAAAACAATACAAATAACCACCAAGAAAGGAGAGTTTATATAAAATTAACATTGTAGTCAATATTAAATATATAAGTAACTTTCACAATTTGATTGTAATGATTTCATTAATGATGTAATTATGTGATTTTATTCAACACCTTGTATAACAACGTTTATCAATGTGATTTTCGTGAAAGTGCTATTAATGGAGATATGTTAAAATCAAACTTTTAAATAAAAAGAAAGAAATAATGAAAAAGTCTTAAAACTTCAAGAACTCGTGAAAACAAATTAAACATGACACGACATTTTAAATTAAGATTTTTAACTCAGAACCAAATGAAGAATGTCGCTGCATGCAGCTTTTGCGACAATTTATACACATGTCGCATATGTAGTTTATAGGTAAGGAAAGAAATGCATATTTCAATTTTCAAAATATATCTTTGATAAGATCTATCTAGTCTGCCAGAATCTTTTTTTAACACAATCGATGCGCTGTATCTAAAACGATCACATATACGTTTCAAAATTTTCCAAAAATGTTATTTTTACGACATTTACACATTTACAATCACTTACGAAAGTAATAAAATAGCATTGTCGGTTGTTAAGTGCCAAAGCATAACATCATCTAAATCGTTAGGCAAGCAACTTTATAGATTAAAACGTTTTTAAACAAAATGCTATAGGAAAAAGATGCTAAAATAATAAATATGAAGCTTTATTGTCGCTGAGTACAGCCCAGTACATATAATATAAACATAAAACATCAGAAATTAATCTATGGATGCTGCGCCGAGAAAAAGGATTTGCTGATTTTACAATTTCATTGATTCACCCAATAACTTTCTTTATTTAAATATGCTCAAACCACTCGAATGTTTGAATTCAGTTACACAGAATTCGTTGCACGAATGTAATAACCTATGCAAAAACGGTCACACGCTCAATTAATAAAGAATTTGAAAGAAGAAGTATTTACACAAAGTCAGTATAAGTTTGTGTAAATAAATTAAAGTGCAGATATAATTGCAATGTTATATGAATGAACGCATTAATAACGTCTTTGGATATGTATAAAATATTTTGCAATATATTTATGTGGAAGACTTGGCCGGTAGCAATTGATGTTTTTATACATAACATTAAAATTATTTAAGAATTGACTAAGATGAAGAAGGGTCTATACTGTTTTTTTTTTAAGCTATAGAGCGAACGATAAGTAGATAATCAACAGCAATTTTAAATGAATTTATTTATCAGTGTCATTCATGAAATAACTTGACAACATTGTGTTTTAAAGGCTAGAGAATCTTCAAAGCTTCAAAATTACTACTACTATAAAATTGCCCAGACCTAAATGATGCTCTGAACTTTCTTATTTGTAAAACAAACATTAATTCCGAACTATTTATTACTATTTATAGTACAGCCTGATTAAAAGGCAAGATATTAATCTCTTGAGTAATCGAAACACTCACAGTTATGCATTGTCCAAACAACAGTTCCTTCAGCAAACTTTGGCAATGAGTATGCAAAACATGTATTGGTGGGCGAGACAAGAACACAAGAAACTCGAGGAGAAACCTGTGGTAACTTTATCACTTAGATTGATATTCAATTTGTGTAGATATAGAACAAGTTAAGAAATTAGCTGAATGTAATATAGTTAATATGATCTGAAAATTGCTGTTGAACGAAATCTATCTACTAATTATATCTGCATGTGAAATAAATGTGTTAAAAATTTCTTATTAACATTTAAAGACATGCTTCATTTAAATATCAAAAATCTATCACTGATTCATAGATCCTACTTGAGATGTTTAAAAGTCATAGTATTTCAAAAATTAAAACACAGAGATGCAAAATTATAAGCCGTATTCTACACAATTACCAATTTCTACAGGCATGTATAATTGCCGACCTAATAGGTTTCAGTTTAGCTCAAAAATATTGTTTAAGACCTTTGTATGTACCTTTTCAGCAAACGGTTTTCATTAGTGAAACCATGTAAGCATTCATTTGTAAAAGTGTATATTAATCCTTGGCGCGTTACATCATCAGTGGTTTATAAGGTGCTAGACACTTATTGCCGAATGTTTATATCCGACAATGGCTTTGTTAATGTAGCGTAGAACGCCAATCCGCGTATTCTAAAACCGGCTGTAAATTAGAAGTGGAAAGCTATTTGGTTAATAAACGGAACGATCTGGATAATTACCAGCCCAGGCGCTTTCTGTGGCACATCTATTTCCGCTTTCTCTTGGTGGTCTTTATTGCGTTTGGAATGGATTTTGAACATTACCAAATGCAATATGCGCTTTGGTTAATTTTGAATGGATATGATGCTATTCATAAAATGTAACTCATTTCGATAATTTAAAAATATTGGAATCAACTATACAAATCCACCAACAATTTATTTAAAACCACGTTGAAACTCAATGATTACAATATTCATACTCGTACGGCAATCTATTTAAGGTAAGGCCGTACTGCCCAATTGGGCGTATGCGAAAATTATATCTCTTCGAAAGCGTAAAAGTTGAAAGATGTATTGAAATTTTGTATTAAATGCGTATGATACGGGTTATTAAATTTGCTGCCACCATTCGTAATAAAAAATATAACATTTGTCGATGTATATGACTTTATTATGCATGATCGCTGGTTAACTAGCATGCCTTTTGTAAGGGTACTAAATACTTGAAACACTACAATTAGAAAAACACCAAGGGTTATATTCATTATCTGCCATAAGGGTACAATTGAATTACTTTCAACTAAATACAACTCGGTAGTTGAAATATGATAGAATTTCTTATAATGCTTTAATAATTTCAATAAATCACTAAATATTTTTAGACAAAGGAAACTATTAATTATTAACTATTATTGAAATGAAAATTGAAAATTATAAATAACACTTAATTTCTGATAGATAGTGTGGTTATAGGCCTGGATATTATACAGTAACTGCTATGGCAGACTGCATTCAACGTATTTATGACCAAATAGATACTGGTAGATTTGTAGTGTGTATTTTATTTGATCTAAGAAGAGCTTCAGACCCGGTTAAATGCTCATTTGTGTCTGAAAAGTTGAACAAATTAAGTATTTGTGGTATTTTAAATCAATAGCTTGTCTGTTTTTTGAGAGATAGAAAGATAAGATGTCAAGCATAAACAATGTGAGGTCTGACCATATACGTGTCACGTAGTGATATGGATAGACAACCCGCATTACTGCTGAGTGTATTTTATGTTACATAGTTTTATTGTTATGTTTACTCCGTTCGTTTGATTTCAATGTTCCGAGAATTTTAGCAATAATTTTGTTTTGTATAAATTTAGTTAAAGAGTGTATTGTATGATTTAATTAATGTAGTGTTAAGTTTTTTTTAATTAATTCTATTCATTAATTTGTCTATCATTTGCTTATGCAGATTTAATGCGGATTCTATTGAATGTTGGCGTATTGTTTATACGACTGCCTTGTACGATTTTGAGAGAGGGATTTTTGTCTTATTCGACTATTGACGTGAGTAGACGTAGTTTTGTATATTATTGTTGCCATATTGTAATTCATTTGATATTGAAATTTCGTATTGTGTCTGTAATAATATAGCCAATCAAGGAATTCTTTTTGTGATAATTGTTAATGTATTGAAGTGTGCACATTATAGATATAAGATCATTTATTTTTTTGTTTAGGAATATAATTTTTACTTTTTATTCTCTCATTGTAGTTTAAAGAGTTAATTTTTCCGTTATTCAATTTTGCTGTTTTGTTTTTAACTATCAATCACCTCGGTTTGGGTGAGTAGAAGCATTGTTCTTGCATTTAGTTTATTTTTTGTAATTTTCTAGTCATTGTCCACGCTTAGTTTATTTTAATTTTTGATAGCACGTGGGTTGAAATTGAAAGATATTGGATAATCTTCCTGAACAAAGAGTTTTACTTTTGCTTTGCATAGGAAATTGCATTGTCCTATTGTAATTTAGAGTCAAGTGCAGTTTTTATTTTAGACCAGATCCTTCAGTTCACGGTTTTTTTTGCACTATCTGTAATTTTACCCATTTTATAAATTAAAATTGTTTGTTAATTAGCACCTTTGGGTAAAAATTCTGTTCTTTTATTTGATTTTAAACCTTTTCGATTTTTCGGGTAATTAAGAGAGTCTGATTGCTTTCACTCATTTTTTACTTTTCGTGGTTAGATTCAAGTTTTAATTCGCCAGGGTAACTCTGAGGTTTTTTGTTCAATTTTAATTATATCCTTTGAGCTAGCTAATTTTATTTTCTTTTTTTTTTCCATTGTAATATCAATTGCATTTTTCTAATAATTCTATCAGTACACAGCAGTAGGTACACCAAGGTAGCGTAATGGGACCTTTGATTTTTTGTTATGCATTAATGATCCCTTACACAAGATTTCTGCGGGGATTTTTTTTTGTCTGCCGACAACACTTGCATTGTCGTAATTAGTAATAGCAAATCTGATCAATTAATTATAAAGCGGTAATATTTTATAACAAATTACCTCGGGCAATAAAAAAATTGCAATCGTTGAGAAAATTTAAGTTCAAGTTAAAAAGACTTCTCGAAAAATGTCATTACACTATCGAAGATTTTGTGGAAACTTAATTAAGGTAGTTAGTTATCTTAGCATCATCATTTTTAGTTGTTGGATTCTATTTTGTGTACTTTTATTCACTGATTTTACATTATATTAATCATGTAATTAATTTTCTGACTATGTCCATGTTCTCTTGAACCATGACATAAAATAAATAAATAAATATTGTGAAAAAAATGTGATACAGATTTGAGTGAATTTGAGAGATGGTGTTCTAATAGATATTTTTCATTTAATGTTGAAAAATTGGTAGCCTCGTCAACGTATAAATTTTTGGGTAGTAATTTAGCATGGGACGATCATATAAAAGAGCAGAAAAACAGATAAACAAAAGTGACTAACAAAAAAACAACTAATTAAAAATGAAAACATAATGCCAACGGATTTAAAATCAAGTCCACGTTTTTGTTAATCTTTGTTTTACTTTGAATTTCTATATTCGCCTTTTTAATTTTAAATTTCGATTTCGACGTTTTTAAGACGTGAAGATGACGTGCCATAGCCGAAACATGTAGTCTTAAAATATATTAAACACTTTTTGTGAAGGCAGTGGGACGTTTTCTTTATATACACCTTCACTAACCACATTTAATGGATTTCAACATACAGAAAATGCTAGGTTTTGAATATACATGAAAGAAAAAAGCAATGTCACATGGCCAGCTTAAATTTCATTTAGTTATTGTCTTGCTCCCTTGTAATTAACTGCGGCATATACTGCAGAAACGGACGGCAGCCCATTTCATAACGACCAATATAAACCGTCAACCATATGTCACACGGTAGAAAACGTTAAATTATTTTTTTCACGGACTATTTTCTTAGCGCCGTCATACTAGCGCGCTGCACATGTTGTCTGCCACCCGAATAATTTCCACGCTCGAGAAATACTGTCACGTTCTCGGCTGATGATCTTCAATAGGAGGAAGTGTTGCACCGTTACTTGCCGGTTAATATGAGATATATACTATGTTGTACGAGCGCATAGGATTTTAGCTTATTGTTAGTGTACAGGGGATTTTCACTTTATTTTTACTACTACTGCTTCAGCTTAATCGACAATGTTTCTGTGGGGAATTGCGTAAAATTACACTAAATATGTTATCAAAGATTAGATAATTATATAATATTCAGCACAGTGATTTCAGTTTTATCAATTTTAGTTCAAGAAGGCATGTGGA